>CAUYUJ010015822.1:264500-310508 GCA_963575745.1 Prorocentrum cordatum | reverse complement strand
CCGGCGGTAATCTGGTTAACGGTTTATCGCCGGTTCCTAGTGCGTGTCCCCTTTGCTCTCCGGGTTTGGGACGCTACGAAGTGGACGCTACCAAGTATCAATACCAAGTGGGATGCTACCAAGTGGACGCTGCCAAGTAGAGCTCTTCGGGATGAATGAGCTAGATGAATTCCGGCGCGGGGTGCAGCTAGTTGGCGAACCTGGCCCGGGCGGACAATGTGATGACCTGGGGTCGGTTTTGCGAAGATGGCGAGAGATTTTGAAATTCGTTTTCCAAATTCGAATTTTATTCTGCAGTGAATCATGGCGCTTTCGATGGTGCAATTCTCAGGGCCCTAGCTGCATTATTTCGATCAAAAGACTACGGGGAACCACCATTGTGTACGACCGAAAAAAACATGTCTTTATGTTTGAAGCTAGTATACTTTTTTCTGCTGTTATCTCGGAACCGAACTGGTCTATGCAGAGCTCTACAAGAGTGCCGGCGGTAACCTGGTTGACGGTTTACCGCCGGTTCCCAGTGCTCTCCGGGTGACTCGTAGAGCTTCCCTAAGCTAGTTGCTGGAAGCACAAGAGTAATTACGGCGCGCTGGAGAGCTAGTTGACAAGAAAAATCTGGACGGAATTTTTGGAGACTTTTGGTCGGTTGAATTTTTTTTCTCAAAATTTGAACTTTCATTAGAGCTCTAGTATTTTTTCCCGTGGTATTCTTACTATCGCTCGCCATCCTGATCTCAGCTCGATCGGGTGAATATTATTATCGAAAAGCACGGTGGCGGGATCGGCCGTTTCGAGCGAGTCATCTTGACAGCAACTCTCGGTTTTCTGTACTTGACTCGAGCTCTAGGACAGCTACAGAGCTGATATTTACAGAAACGGATTCAGAACGATCAGTTACGTTTTTCTGTCGAATCCAGAGCTCTAAACTCGGTCTGCTGCCCGATCTAGAATCGCGAAATTATTCGTGTTGGTCGAGTCATCTTGAGAAGTGCTCTTGGTTTTCTTCACTCAACTCGCGCTGAGGGAAGCTACATGCTTCTTATCACTGGAATCGATTTGGAGAGAGATCAGGCGCGCCTTCCTGTCGAATCTAGAGCTTGGAACTCGGTCTGCTGTCCGAACCAGGTTCGCGAAACTATTATCTTATTCGAGTCATCCTGAGAGCTGCTGTCGGCTTTCTGCACTTAACTCGGGCTGTAGGGGGGCTGCAGGGCTGGTAATGACAGGAGTGGATTCGCAGACATCAGACGCGTTCGCCTGTCGCATTCAGAGGCGGAACAATATTCACTATGAGTCGGAATGTTGGTAGGTGCTGTTGGTTTTCTCAACTTAAGTCGAGCTAGGAAGCTCTACGAGTTTCCAGGCGGTAACCAAGGTTGACAGTTTACGCCGGCGCCCAGTTTTGGACGCTACCAAGTTGCTCTCCGAGTTGAACGCAACCATTGCAACTCTGTCGAAGGTCAAAAAGTATTCCCTATGAGTGGGAATGTTGGTAGATGCTGTCGGTTTTCTCAACCTAAGCGAGCTAGGAAGCTCTACGAGTCTTCCGGCGATAACCAAGGTTTACGTTTCACCGCCGGCGCCCAGTTACTGCTGGAAGCTAAAGGGTAATACCTCGTAGGGCTCTTCGGAATCGATAAACTAAGAGAAATTCGGGCGCAGGGTGGAGCTAGTTGGCCGACCCGGCAAGCTTCCACGTGTGCCTGCATGCGTGCAGGCACACATGGAAGCGTTTCTGTCAGCGCTTCCGCTGCGCTCCAGGGGGGCACCCAAAGGCTCTTTAGGAAAGATGTCCCGTTCCCGAGATTTTCTTTGCTCTCCGGGTTTAGACGCTGCCAAGTAACTCGTAGAGCTTCCCTTAGCAAGTTATTGCTGGAAGCTCAAGAGTGATTCTGGCGCGCTGGAGAGCTAGTTCGCAAGAAAAATATCGACGGATTTATGCTGATTTTTGGTCGGTTGAAAATTTTGTTCTCGAAATTCCTCAATTCGTTTTAGCTCTAGTATTTTTCCCGTGAAATTTGATGTCATTCCCACGCTATCTTGATCTCAGCTCGATGGGGTAGCTTTGACTGCCAAAAAGCACACTGGCGGCGGACGCGTCTAATGTCTCCGAATCGATTCCTGTCATCACCAGCCCTGCAGCCACACAGCCTGAGTTTAGTGCAGAAAACCGACAAGGATGACTGAAACAATACGAATAGTTTCGCGAACCTAGTTCGGGCAGCATACCAAGTTCCGAGCTCTGGATTCGACAGGGGGACGCCCCTGATATCTCGAAATCGATTCCTGTTTCTACCAGCACTGTGGCCCCGTACAGATACAGCAAACCAAGAGCATATCTCAAGATGACTCGAATAGTTCCGCGATTCTAGATCGGACAGCAGACCAAGTTCAGAGCTTTGGATTCAGCAGACGAATGCAACTGATGATTCAGCCCGAGTTAAGTCAGAAAACCGAGAGCGTCTCTCAAGATCACTCGAATACTACAAACAAGTTTGCGGACCTAGCTCAGCTAGCAGACCGAGTTCAGAGCTCTGGTTGCAACAGACGAACACGCCTGATCATTCTGAATCGATAACCTGTGTTTACCAGCTCTGTAGCGTTCCTCTATCTCGAGTTAAGTACAAAATACCGAGAGCGCGTATCAAGATGATTCGAAACGGCCGCCGCCTGTCGCATTCAGAGGTCTGAAATCGGTCTGCTACTCGAGCTGGGTTTGCCAACTATTCCTACTGTTCGAGTCATCTTGAGAGGTGCTGTCGATTTACGCACGCTCGGGCTGTAGGAGAGCTGCAGAGCTCGTGCAGAAGACAATCCAGAAGCATTGGGGGCGTTCAGCTGTTGCATCGAGAGGTCTCAAATCGCTTGGGCTGAAAAACTATACGTTCTCTGCATTTTTTGACATTGCACATTGTCAGGAGGCTCTACGAGTGCCCCGGCGGTAAGAAAGGTTGACGGTTTACCGCCGGCGCCCAGCGATTCAGAATGATCAGGCGCGTTCGTCTGTCGCATCCAGAGGTCTGAACTCGGTCTGCTAGCCGAGCTAGGTCCGCAAACCTGTTCGTAGTATATGAGTCATCTTGACAGTCACTGTCGTTTTTTGTACTTAAGTCGAGCTGTAGCACAGCTACAGAGCTGATACTTACAGAAACCGATTCAGAATCATCGGGCGCGTTTGTCTGTTAATTCAGAGCTCTGAACTTGGTCTGCTGCCCGAGCTAGGTCGCGAACTATTCGTACTGTTCGAGTCATCTTGAGAGGTGCTTCGGTTTTCTGCACTTAACTCGGGCTGTAGGGGGGCTACAGGGCTCATAATCACAGGAATCGATTCGGATACATCAGGCGCGTTCGCTTGTCGCATTTAGAGGTCTGAACTCGGTCTGTTACTCGAGCTAGGTTGCGAAACTATTCGTATTGGTCGAGTCATCTTGGGAGGTGCTGTCGGTTTTCTGCACTTAACTCGGTCTGTAGGGGGGCTGCAGGGGGCATAATCACAGGAATCGATTCGGACATCAGGCGCGTCCGCCTGTCGCATTCAGAGGTCTGAACTCGGTTTGCTACGCGAGCTAGGTACGCAAACCCGTTCGTATTGTTCGAGTTATCTTGACAGGTGCTGTCGATTTTCGCACGTAACTCGGACTGTAGGAGAGCTACACAGCTGATACGCACAGAAACTGATTCGAAATCATTCTGCGCGGTCGTCTGTTGCATCCAGAGGTCTGAACTGGGTTTGCCTCTCGGACTAGCTCCGCAAAACTATTCGCATTCTTCAAGTTACCTTGGCAGATTTCGTCCCTCTTCTGCATTGTACTCGGGCTGTAAGAGCTACGAGCTGGTACGCACAGAAAACGATCCAGAAGTATGAGAGGCGTTCGGCTGTTGCATCGAGGGGTCTGAAATCGCTGGGGCTGAAAAACTATTCGTTCTCTACAACTTTCTAACATTATGTATGATCAGGAAGCTCTACGAGTCCCCCGGCGGTAACAAAGGTTGACGGTTTACCGCCGGCGCCCAGTTGGCCGACCCGATCTTAAGAGACAATGTGGTAACTTTGGGTCGGTTTTGCAATCTTTGTGCAAATTTTTGAAGTTCTTTTTGGGAACTGGTATTTTTCTTTCCTGTATTGGGTTGTGCCGCGTCTGCCAGTGAAATTCTCAGGTCCGTAGCTGCAATATTATTATCAAAAGACTTGAGGGAACCGTCGGCCGTTGACACGCGTTGACAGTTCTCCGTACTTCTCAAGATTTAGAAGAGGTACAGAGCTTCAGCAGCTTCCTGCATGTTCCGAGGAGCGCTGTGGAAGGAAAGAGCTCTACGAAGTGCCCTGCGAAAACCTGGTTGACGGTCTACCGCCGGTTCCCATTCCGGGGCGCTGGAGAGCTAGTTGGCAAGAAAAATCTCGACGGACATTTTGAGGAATTTTGGTCGGTTGAAAATTTTGTTCTCAAAATTTAACCATCCGGTTAGAGCTCTAGTATTTTTTCCCGTGATATTCGATCTTATTCACGCTCGCAATCTTGATCTCAGCTCGATCGGGTACCTTGTACTGCCAAAAAGCACTGCGGCGGGATCGGCCGTTTCGAGTCATCTTGATTTGCGCTGTCGGTATAATGAGCTGAACTCGAGATATAGGACAGCTACAGAGCTGGTAAGCACACCTCATCGATTCAGAATGATCGGGCGCGTTCGGCTGTTCCAACCAGAGGTCTCAACTCGGTCTGCTAGCCGAGCTAGGTCCGCAAACCTATTCGTATTATTCGAGTCATCTTGACAGACGCTCTCGGTGTTCTGTACTTAACTCGAGCTATAGGACAGCTACAGAGCTGATACTCAGAGAAACCGATCCTAAATCGTCAGTCGCGTTTGTCTGTTGAATCCAGAGCTCTGAACTCGGTTTTCTGCCCGATCTAGAATCGCGAAACTGTTCGTATTGTTTGAGTTCTTGAGAGGTGCTGTCGGTTTTCTGCACTTAACTCGGGCTGTAGGGGGGCTGCAGTGCTGGTGGTGACAGCAATCGATTTGGAGACATCATGCGCGTCCGGCTGTGGAATCCAGAGCTTGGAACTCGGTCTGCTGCCCGAACTCGGTCCGCGAAACTGTTCGTATTGTTCGAGTCATCCTGAAAGATGCTGTCGGCTTTCTGCACTTAACTCGGGCTGTAGGGGGGCTGCAGGGTGGGTAATCACAGGAATCGTTTCGGAGACATCAGACGCGTCCGCCTGTCGCATTTAGAGGTCTGAAATCGGTCTGATACTCGAGCTGGGTTTGCCAAACTATTAGTTTTGTTCGAGTGATGTAACTCGGGCTGTAGGAGAGCTACAGAGCTCGTACAGAAGACAATCCAGAAGCATCGGGGGGCGTTCGGCTGTTGCATCGAGAGGTCTGAAATCGCTTGGGCTGAAAAACTATTCGTTCTGCAATTTTTTTCGACATTATATATTGTCAGGAAGCTCTACGAGTCCCCCAGCGGTAAGAGAGGTTGACGGTTTACCGCCGGCGCCCAGTTGTTGCTGGAAGCTTAAGAGTAATTCCGGGGCGCTGGAGAGCTTGTTGGCAAGAAAAATCTCGACGAACCTTTTGCTGACTTGACTCGTAGAGCTTCCCTAAGCTAGCAGCTGGAAGCTTAAGAGTAATTCGGACGCACTGGCGGGCTAGTTGGTTCGAAAAATCTCGACGGAACTTTTGGTGACTTTTGCTCAGTTGAAAATTATCTAGAATTTGAACATTCGTTAGAGCTCTAGTACTTTTTTTCCATGATCTATGATCTTAGTGCGACTGGCTATGTTGATGTCAGCTCGATCAGGTGAATATTACTGTCGAAAAGCACTGTGGCGGGATCGGGTGGCGAGGGCTATGTTCGTAGGTACTGTCGGTTTTCTCAACTTAACTCGAACTATAGGGAAGCTACAGAGATGACAAGCACAGCTTTCGAATTTAGAATGATGATGCACGTCTACATGTGGCGGGAGAATGCTCAGCGCTGGATATGTAAGAAGTTATGATCGGAAAACCTCTTTGCATGAGTACTACCCTAGATTGTGTGATTTGGTTTGCTCAACTTAACTCGAGCTGTAGGGCAGCTACAGAGCTCTTAGGCACAGCAGACGACTCATAATCATCATGCGCGTGTGCTCATTGCGCCAGAGCTCTCGAAGTGAGCTAGAATTCGAGAATCGATTGAAAACTTATTCACTATGAGTCGGAATGTTGATAGGTGCTCTCGGTTTTTTCAACTTAACTCGAGCTGTAGGCAAGATAAGGAAGCTCTACGAGTCTTCCGGCGGTAACCAAGGTTGACGGTTTACCGCCGGCGCCTAGTTTGGTCGGTGGATTTTTGTTTGTTCTCGAAATTGAACCATTCGTTTGAGCTCTAGTATCTTTTCTGACCATATTCGATATTATTCCCGCTCGCCTTCTTAATCTCAGCCCGATCGGGTAAATATTTCTGCAAAACAAACATCGCGGCGGGATCGGCTGTTTCGAGTCATCTTGAGACGCGTTGTCGGTATTTTGTACTTAACTCGAGCTGTAGGGCAGCTACAGAGCTCATTCTCACAGAAATCGATTGCGAATCATCAGGCGCGTTCGTCTGTCCGATCTAGAGGTCTCAACTCGGTCTGCTGCCCGAGCTAGGTTCGCGAAACTATTCGTGCTGTTCGAGTCATCTTGAGAGATGCTGTCAGTTTTCTGCACTTACCTCGGGCTGTAGGGGGGCTACAGGGCTCGTACTCACAGGAATCGATTCGGAGACATCAGACGCGTCCGCCTGCCGAATCCAGAGCTCAGAACTTGGTGTGCTGCCCGAGCTAGGTTCGCAAAACTATTCGTATTGGTCGAGTATTCTTGAGAGGTGCTGTCCGTTTTCTGCACTTAACTCGAGCTGTAAGCGGGCTGCAGGGCTGGTAATCACTGGAATCGATTGGGAGACATCAGTCGCGTCCACCTGTCGCATTCAGAGCCCTGAACTCGGCCTGCTGCCCGAGCTAGCTCCGCGAAAGTATTCGTATTGTTCGAGTCATCTTGAGAGGTGCTGTCGATTCTCTGCACTTAACTCGGGCTGTAAGGGGGCTGCAGGGCTGGTAATCACAGGAATCGATTCGGAGACATCAGGCGCGTCCGCCTGTTCCATTTAGATGTCTGAGCTCGGTCTGATACTCGAGCTAGATTCGCGAAACTATTCCATTGTTCGAGTGATCTTGAGAAATGCTGTCGATTTTCGCACGTAACTCGGGCTGTAGGAGAGCTACGGAGCTCGTGCGCACAGAAAACGATCCAGAAGCATGAATGGGCGTTTGGCCGTTGCATCGAGAGCTCTGAAACCGTTTAGGCTGAAAAACTATTTGTTCTCTGCAATTTTTTTCGACATTATTTATGGTCAGGAAGCTCTACGAGTCCCCCGGCGGTAAGGGAGGTTGACGGTTTACCGCCGGCGCCCAGTTGCTGGAAGCTTAAGAGTAATTCCGGGGCGCTGGAGAGCTAGTTGGCAAGAAACATCTCGACGGACCTTTTGCTGACTTTAGGTCGGTTGAAAATTTTGTTCTCGAAATTCAACCATTCGTTTGAGCTCTAGTTTTTTTTCTGACCATATTCGATATTATTCCCGCTCGCCTTCTTAATCTCAGCTCGATCGGGTAAATATTTCTGCAAAAAAGCATCGCGGCGGGATCGGCTGTTTCGAGTCATCTTGAGACGCGTTTTCGGTATTTTGTACTTAACTCGAGCTGTAGGGCAGCTACAGAGCTCATTCTCACAGAAATCGATTGCGAATCATCAGGCGCGTTCGTCTGTCCCATCTAGAGGTCTGAACTCGGTCTGCTGCCCGAGCTAGGTTCGCGTAATTATTGAACTGTTGGAGTCATCTTGAGAGGTGCTGACAGTTTTCTGCACTTAACTCGGGCTGTAGGTGGGCTACAGGGCTCGTGCTCACAGGAATCGATTCGGAGACATCAGGCGCGTCCGCCTGCCGAATCCAGAGCTCGGAACTCGGTGTGCTGCCCGAACTAGGTTCGCAGAACTAATCGTATTCGTCGAGTCATCTTGAGAGGTGCTGTCCGTTTTCTGCACTCAACTCGAGCTGTAAGGGGGCTGCAGGGCTGGGAATCACTGGAATCAATTCGGAGACATCAGTCGCGTCCACCTGTCGCATTCAGAGCCCTGAACTCGGCCTGCTGCCCGAGCTAGGTCCGCGAAACTTTTCGTATTGTTCGAGTCATCTTCAGAGGTGCTGTCGATTTTCTGCACTTAACTCGGGCTGTAAGGGGACTGCAGGGCTGGTAATCACAGGAATCGATTCGGAGACATCAGGCGCGTCCGGCTGTTGCATTCAGATGTCTGAACTCGGTCTGATACTCGAGCTAGATCGCGAAACTGTCTGTATTGTTCGAGTGATCTTGAGAGGTGCTGTCGATTTTCGCCCGTGACTCGGGCTGTAGGAAAGCTACGGAGCTCGTGCGCACAGAAAACGATCCAGAAGCATGAGGGGCGTTTGGCTGTTGCATCGAGAGGTCTGAAATCGTTTAGGCTGAAAAACCATTCGTTCTCTGCAGTTTTTTTCGACATTATATATGCTCAGGAAGCTCTACGAGTCCCCCGGCGGTAACGAAGGTTGACGGTTTACCGCCGGCGCCCAGTAACTTGTAGAGCTTCCCTTAGCAAGATATTGGTGGAAGCTTCAGAGTAATTCCGGGGCGCTGGAGAGCTAGTTGGCAAGAAACATCTCGACGGACCTTTTGATGACTTTTGGTCGGTTGAAAATTTTGTTCTCGGAATTCAACCATTCGTTAGAGCTCTAGTATTTTTTCCCGTGATATTCGATCTTATTCCCGCTCGCCATCTTGATCTCAGCTCGATTGGGTACCTTTTACTGCCAAAAAGCACGCGGGCGGGATCGGCCGTTTCGAGTCATCTTGATACGCGCTGTCGGTATATTGGACTTAACTCGAGATACAGGACAGCTACAGAGCTGGTAAGCACACCTCATCGATTCAGAATGATCAGGCGCCGTCGTCTGTTGCATCCAGAGGTCTCAACTCGGTCTGCTAGCCGAGCTAGGTCCGCAAACCTATTCGTATTATTCGAGTCATCTTGACAGGCGCTCTCGGTTTTCTGTGCTTAACTCGAGCTATATGACAGCTACACAGCTGATACTTACAGAAACCGATTCAGAAGCACCAGTCGCGTTTGTCTGTTGAATCCAGAGCTCTGAACTCGGTCTGCTGCCCGATCTAGAATCGCGAAACTATTCGTATTGTTCGAGTCATCTTGAGAGGTGCTGTCGGTTTTCTGTACTTAACTCAGGCTGTAGGGGGGCTACAGTGCAGGCGGTCGCAGGAATCGATTTGAAGACGTCAGGCGCGTCCGCTCGTCGAATCCAGAGCTCGGAACTCGGTCTGCTGCCCGAACTAGGTCCGCGAAACTATTCGTATTGCTCGAGTCATCCTGAGAGGTGCTGTCGGTTTTCTGCACTTAACTCGGGCTGTAGGGGGGCTGCAGGGCTGGTAATCACAGGAATCAATTCGGAGACATCAGACGCGTCCGCCTGTCGCATTCAGAGGCCTGAACTCGGTCTGATACTCGAGCTAGATTTGTTAAACTATTCGTATTGTTCGAGTCATCTTAAGAGTTGCTGTCGGTTTACGCACGTAGCTCGGGCTGTTGGAGATCTAGAGAGCTCGTACAGAAGACAATACAGAACTATCGGGGGCGTTCGGCTGTTGCATCGAGAGGTCTGAAATCGCTTGGGCTGAAAAACGATTCGTTCTCTGCAATTTTTTTCGACGTTATATATATTGTCAGGAAGCTCTACGAGCCCCCCGGCGGTAAGAAAGGTTGACGGTTTACCGCCGGCGCCCAGTGCGAAAATACCTCGTAGAGCTCTTCGTCATCGATGAGCTCGAGGAATTCTGGCGCGGGCTGGAGCTAGTTGGCCGACCCGGCCAGAAAGGACAAAGTGATGATTTTTGGGTAGTTTGGCGAAAAATTGTTGGATATTTGACAATTCATTTTGAGAAAGCAGATTTTTCGCACCTGTAGTGGGTTATGGCGCGTTCGCCAGTAAAGTTTTCAGGCCCATAGGTGCAGTATTACTATTGAAACACTTGAAGGAACCGACGTTTGATAAAAACAGAAAAACGTGATTTTTCGAGTTTTCCGTTTCCCGCTCCAGAAGCTTTCTTCATGTGTTCCGACGATTGCTGTGCAAGAAAAGAGCTCTACGAGGTTCCCAGCGGTAACCAGATAACTCGGACATTGGCGAGCAGCTTTCTTATTTACATAAGATGCTCGTGCACCGTATTGCACGAAGCTATGTTCATACCTCTCTTATTGTATATGCGAGTACAACAAAAACTAGACGGCCTCCGTGGATTCTTCGACGGAGGGCGCTCTGTGGAGGGATGTGCCTCCATTGACGGCTCTGAATGGCCGTGGAACACGTTTTGGGTAGCCTCTTTCTTCTCTAACCTGTTCCTACACCATTGCAATTTCACATGTCGTGCTGCATCCTTTTCCTTGTTCCTGCATCCTATTCCGATGCCTATGCCTCAGTGGCTCGGCAGTGTGATGATAAGAGATGCCTTCTCTAGCTACCCTGTGCTCCGTTTGGGAGTCCTAGGGCTCAGCTGTCACAGCTGTCCGCGCCCTGACTCAAACTCAAAAAACCAGGCTGACGGTTTACCGCCGGTTCCCATTTGAAAGCTATTTGACAATTCACTTTGAGAAAGCAGATTTTGGTGCGTCGCATTGGCATGTTGACTCCTCTCTGACAGCAGCTTAGCTCTCCCGATGTATTTTCTTATGCGAATGTGAACATCAAAACAATCAAAAATACAGATTTTCGAAACATCCATATTTTTTTCTACTTCGATTCTCAGCACTCTTCCCAGTGTGAGAAGCTCTACGAGGTTCCCGGCGGTGATTAGGTTGACGGTTCACCGCCGGCGCCAGTACCTCGTAGCGCTCTTTGGCATCGATGAGCTAGAGGAATTCGGGCACGGGGGGCAGGTAGTTCGCCGATCCGGCCCCGACGGACAATGTGCGAACTTTGGGTCGATTGGACGAATTACCTCGTAGATCTCTGATGGTAACAGAGCTAGAGGAATTCGGGGACAGGGTGGAGCAAGTTGACGAAATTCCGAAAAGGGACGTGATCCTACCGTCTGCGGCCTGGCTCAGCCGGTTTGGCAGTTCTAACAATTCGTTTGGGCTGATAATTGTGCAGATCAAAGCTTTGCTTTACAGAAGTTACCTCTCAAATTCTTAGCTCATTCTGTGGAGAAATTCTTCCGAGCGAAGCCGTAACCTTAATTCAGATTTTAAGGAAAAATTGAATTTTGAAGATTTTTAGAAAATCTACTGAGAAGTGCTCTGCTTCGATTCTGGGCACTCTCACGCGTGCTAGGAGCTCTACGAGGTTCCTGGCGGTGACCAGGTTGACGGTTCACCGCCGGCGTCTGTTACTGAGAGATTCGAACATTCGTTTTGAGATCTGGTATGTTTCGCACCTGCAGTGGGTTATTTCGCGTTCGCCAGTCAAATTCTCAGGTATGTAGGTGCAGTGTTACTATCAAAACACTTGGCGGAACCGTCCTTGGATAAAAACATAACGTGATGTTTCGAGTCTTTTTTGGTCTTCTTCCAGACTCTACCTGCATGTGTACCGAGCAGCGCCGTGCGAGAAAAGAGCTCTACGAGGGCTCCGGCGGTAATCTGGTTGACGGTTTACCGCCGGTTCCAGTTGGTCGACCCGGCCAGAAAGGAGAAAGTGGTAACTTTTGGGTGGTTTTGCAAATACCTCGTAGAGCTCTGCGTCATCGATGAGCTAGAGGAATTCCGGCGCGGGGTGGAGCTAGTTTGCCCACCCGGCCGGGGCGGAGAAATTTGTGACTTTTGGTCGGTTTTGCGACAATTTGAAAGATATTTAATCATTTATTTCGAGAAAGCAGATTTTTGCGCGTCGGAGTGGCATGTGAACAGCAGCTCAGCTCTTTTGATGTATTTTCTTATGAGTTGACTTCCGGGAACTGAGCGAATGTGAACATCGAAAAAATCAAAAATAAAGATTTTCGAAAAATCGTTTTTTTTTTTTTATTTACTTCGATTCTCAGCACTCTCACCAGTGTAAGAGCTCTACGAGGTTCCCGGCGGTGACTAGGTTGACGGTTCACCGCCGGCGCCAGTATTTGAAAGATATTTGACTTTTTATTTCGAGAAACCAGATATTTCGCACCTGTAGTTGGTTAAGGCGCGGTGCAATTTTCAGGTCCGTAGGTGCAGTATTACTATCAAAACACTTGGGGGAACCGACATTCGATAAAAACAGAAAAACATGATTTTTCGAGTTTCTCAGGTCTTGCTCTAGACGCTTTCTTCATGCTTACCCAGGAGCGCCGTGTGAGAAAAGAGCTCTACGAGGGTCTGGCGGTAACCTGGTTGACGGTTTACCGCCGGTTCCGAGTTGGCCGACCCGACCAGAACGGACAATGTGGTGACTTTGGGTCGGTTTTGCTACGATTCTAAAGATATTTGACAATTCATTTTAAGAAAGCAGATTCTTCGCACCTGTAAACGATCATGAGGGCTTCTCCGTCTTGATATGAGCTCTGTAGGCGCACTTTTACTATCAAAACACTTGGAGGAACCAACTTCTTGTCGACATGAACAAATGAATGTTGTTTTTTTTTCGAGAAATGCCTCCAGAAACTCTCTCTTCCGACTCTGAGCACTCTCACGCGTGGCAAGAGCTCTATGAGGTTTCCGGCGGTGACCTGGTTGACGGCTCACCGCCGGCGCCAGTACCTCGTGGAGCTCTTCGTTATCGATGAGCTAGAGGAATTCCGGCGCGGGGCGGGGCTGGTTGGTCGACCCGACCCGAAAGGACAAAGTGGTGACTGTGGGTCGGTTTTGCTCAGATTCGAAAGATATTCGACAATTCATTTTAAGAGAGCAGATTGTTACGCCGAGCATTGGCATATAAACTTTGTTCCCTGAGCAGCTCAGGTCTGTAGAGTGAGTTTCAGTATTAGTTGATTTCCCGGAACCGACTTCATCTTCACTCCGAAAATCTCCATTTGACGTTTTCCTAGAAAAGCTCCAAGAAGCTCGCCGCTTCGATCCTGAGTTTTCTTACGGATGCCAGGAGCTCTACGAGGTTCCCGGCGGTGACCAGGTTGACGATTCACCGCCAGCGCCAGTTGGCCGACCCGACCCCGACGGACAATGTGCGAAGTAACTCGTAGAGCTTCCCCTAGCTAGTTGCTGGAACTTAAGAGTAATTCCGGCGCGCTGGAGAGCTAGTTGGCAAACAAAATCCCGACGGACCTTTTGCTGACTTTTGGTCGGTTGAAAATTTGGTTCTCGAAATTCAACCGTTCGTTAGAGCTCTAGTATTTTTTCCCGTGATATTCAATCGTATTCTGCTCGCCATCTTAATCTTAGCTCGATCCGGTACCTTTTACTGCCAAAAAAGCACACGTGGGTTGTGTCGCGTCTGCCAATGAATTCTCAGGTCCGTAGCTGCATTACTATCAAAACACTTGGCGGAACCGTCGTTGGGTGACAACTAAAAAACTTACTTTTTCGAGTTTTCAGCTCGCGCATCAGAAAGCTCCTGCCGCGTGTT
This sequence comes from Prorocentrum cordatum, assembly GCA_963575745.1. Lineage (NCBI taxonomy): Eukaryota > Dinophyceae > Prorocentrales > Prorocentraceae > Prorocentrum > Prorocentrum cordatum. The sequence continues at coordinate 296,890 of CAUYUJ010015822.1, read as the reverse complement.
CTAATCAGCGTCGTGCTAGAAAAGAGCTCTACGAGGCTCGCGGCGGCAACCTGGTTGACGGTTTACCGCCGGCCCCCAGTCGATTCGGAGACATCAGACGCGTCCGCCTGTCGCATTCAGAGGTCCGAACTCGGTCTGATACTCGAGCTAGGTTTGCCAAACTATTCGTATTGTTCGAGTCATCTTGAGAGGTGCTGTCGATTTACGCACGTAACTCGGGCTGTAGGAGAGCTACAGAGCTCGTACAGAAGACAATCCAGAAGCATCGGAGGCGTTCGGCTGTTGCATCGAGAGGTCTGAAATCGCTTGGACTGAAAAACTATACGTTCTCTGCAATTTTGTTCGACATTATATATTGTCAGGAAGCTCTACGAGTCCCCGGCGGTAAGAAAGGTTGACGGTTTGCCGCCGGCGCCCAGTTGGCAAGAACAATCTCGACGAACCTTTTGCTGACTTTTGGTCGGTTGAAAATTTTGTTCTCGGAATTCTTCAATTCGTTTGAGCTCTAATATTTTTCCCGTGATATTCGATCTTTTTCCCGCTCGCCATCTTGATCTCAGCTCGATCGGGTACTTTTTAGTGCCAAAAAGCGTCCAGGCGGGATCGGCCGTTTGAGTCATCTTGATACGCGCTGTCGGTATATTGGACTGAACTCGAGATACAGGACAGCTACAGAGCTGGTAGGCACACCTTATCGATTCAGAAAGATCATGCGCGTTCGTCTGTCGCATCCAGAGGTCTTAACTCGGCCTGCTAGCCGAGCTAGGTCCGCAAACCTATTCGTATTATTCGAGTCATCTTGACAGGCGCTCTCGGTTTTCTGTACTTAACTCGAGCTATATGACAGCTACAGAGCGGATACTTACAGAAACCGATTCATAATCATCAGTCGCGTTTGTCTGTTGAATCCAGAGCTCTGAACTCGGTCTGCTGCCCGCTCTAGAATCGCGAAACTGTTCGTATTGTTAGAGTCATCTTGAGAGATGCTGTCGGCTCTGTGCTTAACTCGGGCTGTAGGGGCGGCTACAGTGCTGGTAGTGACAGGAATCGATTTGGAGACATCAGGCGCGTCCGCCTGTCGAATCGAGAGCTCGGAACTCGGTCTGCTGCTCGAACTAGGTCCGCGAAACTGTTCGTTGTATTCGAGTCATCCTGAGAGGTGCTGTCGGTTTTCTGCACTTACCTCGGGCTGTAGGGGGGCTGCAGGGCTGGTAATCACAGGAATCGAGTCGGAGACATCAGACGCGTCCGCTTGTCGCATTCAGAGGTCTGAACTCGGTCTGATACTCGAGCTAGGTTTACCAAACTATTCGTATTCTTCGAGTCATCTTCAGAGGTGCTCTCGATTTACGCACGTAACTCGGGCTGGAGAGCTACAGAGTTCGTGCAGAAGAAAATCCAGAAGCATCGGGGGCGTTTGGCTGTTGCATCGAGAGTCTGAAATCGCTTGGACTGAAAGGCTTTTCGTTCTCTGCAATTTGTTTTCGACATTACATATTGTCAGGAAGCTCTACGCGTCCCCCGGCGGTAAGAAAGGTTGACGGTTTACCGCCGGCGCCCAGTGTGATGACCTGGGGGCAGTTGTTTGAATATTTCGAGAGATTATGAAATTTGTGTTGGGAACCACTATTTTTGTAATGTAGAATGGGTTCTGCCGCGTTCGCCCGTCGAATTTTCAGGCTCGTAGCTGGAATCTTGCTGTCAAAAAACGTGGAGGAACAATGGGCTGTAGGAGTGTATTTTCCGAATGATAATGGAAAATGTTTGATTTCCTTAGCTCATGTCTGCTTGAATTTACTCGTCGGGATCTAACAGAATTCCGTGATTCTAGAGCTCTGCACGGCTCCCGGCGGTAACCTGGTTCACGGTTTGCCGCCGGCTCCCAGTTCGCCAACCCGGCCCGGGCGGACAATGTGATGACCTGGGGGCGGTTTTTTGAATATTTCGAGAGATTTTGAAATTTGTTCTCGAAATTCATCATTTTTTGAGCTCTAGTGTTTTTTTCTGTGATATTCGATCTTATTTGCGCTCGCCATCTTGATCTCAGCTCGATCGGGTACCTTCCATTGCCAAAAAGCACACGGGCGGGATCGGCCGTTTCGAGTCATCTTGATACGCGCTGTCGGTATATTGGACTTAACTCGAGATACAGGACAACCACAGAGCTGGTAAGCACACCTTATCGATTCAGAATGATCAGGGGCGTTCGTCCATTGCATCCAGGTCTGAACTCGGTCTGCTAGCCGAGCTAGGTCCGCAAACCTCTTCGTATTATTCGAGTCATCTTGACAGGCGCTCTCGTTTTTCTGTACAGCTATATGACAGCTACAGAGCTGATATGTACAGAAACCGATTGAGAATCATCAGTCGCGTTCGTCTGTCGAATCCAGAGCTCTGAACTCGGTCTGCTGCCCGATCTAGAATCGCAAAACCATTCGTATTATTCGAGTCATCTTGAGAGGTGCGGTCGGTTTTCTGAACTCAACTCGGGCTCTTGGGGGGCTACAGTGCTGGTAGTCACAGGAATCGATTTGAAGACATCAGGCGTGTCCGCCTGTCGAATCCAGAGCTCCGAATTCGGTCTGCTGCCCGAACTAGATCCGCGAAACGATTCGTATTGTTCGAGTTATTCTGAGAGGTGCTGTCGGTTTTCTGCACTTAACTCGGGCTGAAGGGGGGCTGCAGGGCTGGTAATCACAGGAATCGATTCGGAGACATCAGGCGCGTCGGGCTGTCGCACGCAGAGGTCTGAACTCGGTCTCATACTCGAGCTAGGTTTGCCAAACTATTCGTATTGCTCGAGTCATCTTGAGAAGTGCTGTCGATTTGCGCACGTAGCTCGGGCTGTAGCAGAGCTACAGAGCTCGTGCAGAAGACAATCCAGAAGCATCGGGGGCGTTCGGATGTTCCATCGAGAGGTCTGAAATCACTTGGTCTGGAAAACTTTCGTTCTCTGCAATTGTTTTTCGACATTATATATTGTGAGGAAGCTCTAAGAGTCCCCCGGCGGTGAGAAAGGTTGACGGTGTACCGCCGGCGCCCAGTTGGCCGCCCCGGCCAGAAAGGAGAAAGTGGCAACTTTTGTTGTTTTGCGAAGATTTGAAAGATATTTGACCGTTTATTTTGAGAAAGCAGATTTTCCGCACCTGTAGTGGGTTATGCCGCGTCTGCCAGTCAAATTCTCAGGTCCCTAGGTGCAGTGTTACTTTCAAAATACTTGTCGGAAACGACTTTGGATGAAAACCGAAAAATCGTGATTCATCGAGTTTTCCGGCTCTCGCTTCAGAAGAAGCTTCTTTTATGTGTCCCGAGGAGCGCTGTGCAAGAAAAGAGCTCTACGAGGTGCCGGCTCAAGACATCTCGGCTCCAGGGCTCCAGGATCCCACTGGGGCTCAGGGGGTGTCGGCGTCGCGGGGAGACGGCGCGGCAGCCATCGCTGCCATCGACGGGTACGGCATCTTCGAGGTCAGCTAGGCTGCTTCCTTTGTTTGCTGCGCTTGTTATCTTTTGTTGTACGTGTGTGAAGACGGACGGATGCGACTTTTCGGTTCTCGCGAGAAGGTTTCAGCTGGAGGATATATCACCGACAGTGCCATATTTGCAGTACTCACAGGATTACGGTCAGAAGCCAGATACTGCTGTCGAGAGAGCTTCTCGTAAAAGACAACTTCAGGATATTGAGAAGACCCCAGGTGACTACCCATTGGACGGAAGATTGAATACTGCCGACTCCACTCCAGATAGTGAATCTGTTGTACCTCTCTGTGAACGGACGGTGACACGACAGTGTTTGCACTCGTGGGGATACGGACCTCAGTGTATTGACACAATGCCTGAGCATGCAGATAACATGACGGTGGATGGCGGCGCCCCCCCCTGTGAAGCGTAATCGTGAGGAGGTTCTTGCTGAAAGGAAGGCCGCCTTGGAGGGGAAGGATGGTATGCAGAGTTTACTATTGCAGATGATGCACAAGATGGATGATAGCACTGAAAGGATCCAGGATGCCATAGGAGTTCAGGGGACCAAAATCGACAACGTTCAGGCCCAGGTCCAGAAGCAGGGTGTTACGATTTCTAATCTGGAGACGAGCGTTCAGGGGCTTGAGACTAAACATAATCGACTCGAGACGATCGTTCAGGGACTCCAGGGACAGGTTCGTGCGGGCTCAGTTGCCAGTGACGCTTCGACGAGGCCTGATAATACCAGGACGGGAAGATACCAGGCTCCTGGAACCACCTACTTCTCTCCAACGTATGTCGAACTCAAGGGATGGGTCACCAACTGGAGTGACAGGGATAGGAGGTCTCAGGAGATGCTCATGTGGGAGGATGTGAAGGTGCTCATAGATAACATTACAAATCATTGTCTTTCGGAGGATGATCGTGTGCACGTGTGTGTTGACGGTACGGAGCGCATTAACGCTGGCCGTTACATGTTCGGATCGGCCAAAATCAAATTCAAGCCAGGGACCGACAGGGATATTATTTGGAGGGTCAAACGGTGCATCGACCTTGTGACGGTACCCCCTGCTAAACGCCCCGCGCCTCCTCCAGGAATCCAGATCGCTGCACCACAGTGCCTCAGTGAGAATATGAAGCAGGTAATCAACCCTGAGTCGATCAAAGTCAGTGTCGAGTGCCCCGAGTGGAAGAGGGGCCACGTGAAGGCGGCGGGGAGATTCTGCGGCACTATTCGGAGCATGTGTACACAGATTGGTATTGAGGTTATTGCTGTGCGAGGGGAAATGGGACCGCCCAAATCGACTATATGGACAGTGCCCACGACGGCCGCTCCGAGGCCAATGCTTATGGCCGAGTTTACCACGACGCGGGCGACGTGGGAGGTATCGAGTCAGACTGTCGACAGGTTGCATCAACTCATACCTGCGTTTACTAAGACGAAGGCTGATATCGAGACGGAAGTCAACAGGAGGGTGTGACGACGACGACGCCGAACACCGTTCAAGGGGATCCGACTGGGTAGCTGGAACCTCAATCGGGCGGGGTCGGCCAATTTCAAGGGGAATGAGATTCTGAGGTGCCTTTCAATGCGAGATTGCATCTGGGGTGTTCAGGAATGCCAGAATCTTTTTGGAGGCAAATTCGATGCATATATCAGACGGTGTGGTCTATCATATCGTGTGAGTTGTGACGGTAAGTGTGGGTTATTATTTAACAAAGAGTGGAGTACATGTGTGCGTGAAACAATATGTCAACATGAGCGGTTCTGTGTGGTGGTCTTTGGTAGTGGAAGTGCCCCTGTGATAGTTGCCTCTGCGTATCTTCCCGACCCCGGCGTCGAGAACGCCGTAGATGTGCAGTGCGTGGTGTTGGACACGCTCGAGTCAGTCATTCTCACTCTGCGCAGCCGCTGGAAGGGGGCGACTGTCTCTGTGCTGCTCGATGCCAACGTTGAGCTATCCCCATCAACTCAGCTGCAGTGCTCACGCACTGGGACTGTCTATGAGGCGGTAGGAGGTGCTACCAAGGAGGAGAGGAGGACTTGCGAGGAGGGAGGTGCACAGCGGGTGAGGAGGGACGTACGACAACAGTTGCGCGAGCGTGTTCTGTGCTTTCTAGGGCGCCTGGGGATGAAGGCTGCCAATTCGTTCTTGCCACGACGACTACACACATGGGAGAGCTACGGAGTATCTCGGTGGGGGACGTGTAAGAAGGTTCTTGATTACACTTTTGCTCCCAGGACGTGGGTGATCGATAAGATGACGGTCGAAACGATCATGAGTAATGGGGGGGGGACAAATCGTAGTCGTCTCAGCGACCATGGCCTGCTTCAGGGGACTTTTAGTGACACAGGCGCTGAGCTGGTCAAACGTAGTATCCCGACGGCAGCTCGTGAAAAGAGTTTGGTGGGTTATAAGACGGTGAATTGGAGGGGCCTCAATATGGCGCGAAAGGAAATCGATCGGGTCTTGGGAGATGCTAATACTACTTGTTCTCCAGGGGACCTTGTGTCGACCACTATTCGGGCCTGTACTGAGCAGGAGGAAATCAAATTCACGACTGCCACCACGGGGCGGGGACTACCGCCAATTAGGCCTGCAGGGCTCACGGCCTGCCAGGAGATTTTGCGACGGAAGCCTTTGCCAGCGTCAGTGGACGTGCCCAGCTTGCGCAGACGTGCCAACGGACTGCGGAGGGAGTATCGTGCGGCGTTGGCCGCGTGGACCTCTCCTGCCTCCAGGCGCAAAGAGCGTCATGGTATCAAGCACCTCATTGTGCAGGGACGGATATCTGAGGACAGGGAGGAGTGGGTGGAGGAGATCAGAGCACATACCAGACAGAGGTATACTTCGGAGGAGGTCAGAGGACGGGATATGGCGATGTTGGAGGAGTTGAGGAGGGATGCACAACAGAACCTATGTGACGGGTACTGCACTGAGGGACTGACAATGGCGGTGGTATGCCAGGCACGGTCACGTCTTAAGTCCAGGCGTGCCACTGGCCCCGACAGGCTGCCTTGTGAAATACTCAAGGCATTGCCGTGGGCGACTTTGCGTGGCGTAGCTCGGATGTTTGATGAGATATTTCGCTTGGCACGGCAGTATCCGCAGGACTGGAGGCAAATTTTGATCGCCTTCATGCCCAAGCTGCCGAGCTTGACATCGCTGACAGATGCACGGTACCTCTGTCTGCAAAACAGTCTCAGCCGTTGGTATTCTGCTTGTGTGGTGATCTTGGTCGAACAATTTGTGTCTCGGGCTGGCCTCATGGGACCCCTGGGCATCTACGGCTTCCAGGAGGGACGTAAGACGGTGGAAATTGTGGGGGCCCTCAAGGCTCTGGCTCAACATCGGGGCATCTGGGGAAAGGATCAGACGGTCCATATCGCTAACGCCGATATCAAACAAGCGTTCGACCACTGCAGCCTTCAAAACGCCAAGCGAGCTATGTGCCATGCCAATATTCCTGCCTATCTGCAGTATGCTTTGCTATCGCCGCTGGTTTGCACTACGGGGTCGTTAGTTGTCGAGGGTATGGCCATTCACGACATCAACTGGGACGTCTGCATACGGACGGGCGGCCCTGAGGGGCCTCTTCTCTTTAATCTTATCATATGTGCCATGTGGGGACCTATATTTCGGGATTGGGACAGTAGAGGAGTGGGGTATGTGCTGAAGGGCGTCTGTGGTGAGTATGAGCGACGGACAATAGTGAACCACTTTGTGTGGGCGGACAACTGCTACCTTGTCTCTGCCTCCTCAACTGTGTTGGCTCAGATGATGCACGATCTAACACTACCACTACATGACTGGGGGATGAGATGGAAGGACAGCAGCCTGTTGTACATGACATGTGGGGAAAATGCGAAAGTGGACGGAGACGGACATATACTTACCAGTGAGGATTTGTGTATACCTGCGTGCTCGAGATATCAGGACTTTAGACTTCGACGGGTGTGCAGAATGAAAGTATTGGGTCATGAGATTTTCTCCACCTACTTAGTGCCCGCTCATCCTGATGTGGAATATCGCACCAAGGAGGCTCGTGCTTGTTTCATTGGACAGTCGGATTTCTTTCGTAACAGAGCGGTAGCTGTTCGTGATAAGTTTTGTCGTTATCAAGACAAGGTGCAGAGTATGGCGTTGTATTGTCTAGAGACATGTACTGCTGATACTTCCTCGCTACACATGCTCAATGCCTTCGAGGGATGGTGTTTGCGCCGTATGTTTCGACGGCCGAGGAGAGAGGAGGAGACTATGGCGGACTGGAACCGACGACGGTACCACGAGGCCAGAGAGCAATTTCGATCTTATGGATTTGCGAGTTTGGTGCAGCGATTTCTTCGTATGGTGTGGAACTCCGCCAAGGATGCTGCTGATTTCATTTCTATGTTGTGTACTGCTTCTCATGAGGAAATATCTTCGACGCAACGTACGTGGAGAGATCACCACATGACTACGGTTGCGTATGGCCCACTGTGGGACAGACTCAGGACGGATGCGTCGGAGTGCCTGCGGGGTATGTTTCACTTCCAGGAGGCTTCGCAGCTAAAAAGGAGACATGTTAGTTCAGGTCGAGCTGTTGGCCAGAGATGCTGGCTATTTTCTTTCTGCGAATTCTACGGACTCAAATGGTGGGGGTCCTTTGTGCCGACAGATGCTGCGTATGTTCAGTTCTGCGAACACATGTGTACACGGACGATGCTGAGTTATTTTCAGAAAAGAAAAGGGTACGGTACAACAGGTGGGGCCCTGCAGGAGGTACTTACCATCACACAAAACGACCTACACACCTATGGGGCCCAAGAGGGCACTGCGGCTTTCAATGACAAGCTGGCCAAACGTATTGCGTTACAAAATATGAAGGAGGTTGAGTACGACCTCGACTCATTTGGGATCCCTGTGTACATTTCTGGGGACAGTCTTCTGGTGGTGTCTTGGCTGCAGGGTGTCTGGAGGGTGCTCAATCGGACTTATCAGGGTAGGATCAACAGAATGATAAACCAACTTGACAACATGTGTCAAAGGTATGGAATTAGGCCTGCCTGTCATGGGAGGGCAATTGTAGACCACACATATAGGGAATGGAACACGCGTGCAGATGTACTCACTCATACGGCCCGTGTCGGGCCACCAGTGATTCGAGATAGGATAGGGCTTCACGCCCCTCAGTTACAACAGGTGTTTCGCGTTTGTGCCATCAGAGCTGGATTCGATGGTGGTGTCTCTTGCGACGGCGTGGGAGTCGGGTGCTGGATAGATGTTGGACGGGTATCGAGGCTCTCAAGGCAGCCACTTAGCCATGATATTATTTGGACGGAGGTGTACAGTGCGGCACTCTCGATTGATCCAACTTCAACAGTGACTGATGCCGAGGTCTCGGCCGTTGATCATACGATTATGATCTTGCCGCGGGTTGTACAAGCGTATTTCGGACAGGATATGATGTGATTTTGATTGTGCTCACTCACGCCATGCCTTCGTTGTCGTGTGTGTGCTTGACCTCTCATCCTCCTAATAAGAGTTGGCTTTCGCCTCTGATCGTTTGGATCGGTGAGGCTTCCGCCTACTCCCGATGCGCCCGCTCCTTGCTTCCGACTAGGCTGGAAAGCCTGCACAGTCGACAGCAAAGTCCGCAAAAAAACCTGGTTGACGGTTTACCGCCGTTTCGAGTGATCTTGATACGCGCTCTCGGTATATTTGACAAAACTCGAGATAGAGGACAGCTACAGAGCTGGTAAGGCACCATAACTCGTAGAGCTTTCCTTAGCTAGTTGCTTGAAGCTTAAGAGTTATTCCGGCGCGCTGGAGAGCTAGTTGGCAAGAAAAATCTCGACGGACATTTTGGTGACTTTTGGTCGGTTGAAAATTTTGTTCTCGAAATTCAACCATTCGTTGAGCTCCAGTATTTTTTCCCGTGACATTCGATCTTATTCCCGCTCGCCGTCTTAGTCTCAGCTCGATCTGGTACCTTTCACTGCCAAAAAGCACACGGGCGGGATCGGCCATTTCGAGTCATCTCGACAGGTGTTGTCTGTTTTTCGTACCTAACTCGAGCTATAGGACAGCTGCAGAGCTGATACTTACAGAAACCGATTCAGAATCATCAGGCGCGTTTGTCTGTTGAATTCAGAGCTCTGAACTCGGTCTGCTGCTAGGTTCGCGAAACTATTTGTATTGTTCGAGCCATCTTGAGAGGTGCTGTCGGTTTTCTGTACTTAACTCGGGCTGTAGGGGAGCTACAGGGCTGGTAATCACAGGAATCGATTTGCAGCATCAGGCGCGTCCGTCTGTCGAACCCAGAGCTCCGAACTCTGCTGCCCGAGTTAGGTCCTCAAATCTACATATTGTTCGTCTTGTTCGAGTCATATTGAGAGATGGTGTCGATTTTCTGCACTTAACTCGGGCTGTAGGGGGCTACAGGGCTGGTAATCACAGGGATCGATTGGCAGACATCAGGCGCGTCCGCCTGTCGCATTTAGAGGTCGGAACTCGGTCTGATACTCGAGCTAGGTCTGTGAAACTATTTCTATTGTTCGAGTCATGTTGAGAGATGCTGTCGATTTTTGCACGTAACTCGGGCTGCAGGAGAGGTGCAGAGCTCGTACGCACAGAAAACAATCCAGAAGCATCACGGGCGAACGGCTGTTGCATCGAGATGTCTGAAATCGCTCAGGCTGAAACAACTATTTGTTCTCTGCATTTTTTGTCGTCATTATACAGGGTCAGGAAGCTCTACGAGTCCCCCGGCGGTAAGAAAGGTTGACGGTTTACCGCCGGCGCCCAGTATCGATTCAGAATGATCAGGCGCGTTCGTCTGTTGCATCCAGAGGTCGAACTCGATCTGCTAGCCGAGCTAGGTCCGCAAACCTATTCGTATTATTCGAGTCATCTTGACAGGCGTTCTCGGTTTTCTGTACTTAACTCGAGCTTTATGACAGCTACAGAGCTCATGCTCACAGAAACCGATTCAGAATCATCAGTCTCCTTCGTCTGTTCAATCCAGAGCTCTGAACTCGGTCTGCTTCCCAATCTAGAATCGCGAAACTAGTCGTATTGTTCGAGTCATCTTGAGAGGTGCTGTCGGTTTTCTGTACTTAACTCGGGCTGCAGGGGGGCTACAGTGCTGGTAGTCACATGCATCGATTCGGAGACATCAGGCGCGTCCTCCTGTCGAATCCAGAGCTCGGAATTCGGTCTGCTGCCCGAACTAGGCTCGCGAAACTATTCGTATTGTTCGAGTCATCCTGCGAGGTACTGTCGGTTTTCTGCACTTAACTCGGGCTGTAGGGGGGCTGCAGGGCTGGTAATCACAGGAATCGATTCGGAGACATCAGACGCGTCCGCCTGTCGCATTCAGAGGTCTGAATACTCGAGCTAGGTTCGCGAAACTGTTGGTATTGTTCGAGTCATCTTGAGAGGTGCTGTCGATTTACGCACGTTACTCGGGCTGTAGGAGAGCTACAGAGCTCGTGCAGAAGGCAGTCCAGAAGCATCGGGGGCGTTTGGCTGTTGCATCGAGAGGTCTGAAATCGCTTGGGCTGAAAAAAATGTTGTTCTCTGCAATTGTTTTCGACATTATATATTGTCAGGAAGCTCTACGAGTCCCCCGGCGGTAAGAAAGGTTGACGGTTTACCGCCGGCGCCCAGTTTTGCTAAGATTTGAAATATATTTGACAATTTATTTTGAGAAAGCCGTTTTTTATTCCGAGCATTAGCTAAACTTCCTTCTGCAAGCAGCTCAGCTCTCTGGAGAGAGTGTTACTATCCAAACATTTGGAGGAACCGACATCATGTTGACACCGAAAAAAGGATTTTTTCTTTATATATATATATACATATAGAAATGCTCCGGGAAGCTCTCTGCTTTACATCTGAGCACTCTTACGCGTGCGAGAAGCTCTACGAGGTTCCCGGCGGTGACCAGGTGATTGCGTGCGGAGAAGCTCTACGAGGTTCCTTGATTTGAGTGCTCATTGACCTTTGAACGTGACTTTCCGTGATTTGTCACGTGGTGCCTCAAAGTAGGCCTTTGATCTGGTCGGCACTACGGTGGCGCAAATTCGTTGTTGTGTTTCACGTGCATGGTCTTTCAGTGGTGCTGAGACGGCAATCACTATATGTGGTTACTGCATGGTCTCGCATTGTTTCGAAGTGTACTCGTCCTTTTTTGTTGTTAGTTTTGTGTTTGTCTCAGTGGTGTTGAGACGGTAATCGCTGTATAAACCAGTGGTTACTGTATGGTCTCTCACTGCTTTTATTTTCAGTGGTGCTGAGACTGTAATCGCTATATGCGGTTACTGCATGGTCTCGCACTGCTTTGCTTCCTTCTTTCTATTCTTATGTGTCTTCTCGCGTATTGGCAGTCTTGTGCATATCTGTACAGCTTCGCTGTTTGATGCACCTCTGCTTTAATCTTTGCAGCTTCGCTGTCTTCCTGTACAGCTTCGCTGTTTAGGTTCTTTGTGTTTAGGCCTGCTCCCATGGGAGCTCGAACCGGCCTTCGCAAAAGACGCAAAAGACCAGGTTGACGGTTCACAGCCGGCGCCAGTACCTCGTAGAGCTCTTCGGCATCGATGAGCTAGAGGAATTCCGGCGCGGGGAGGAGCTAGTTGCTCGACCCGACCAGAAAGAAGATGTGTTAACTTTGGGTCGCTTTGCGACGATTTGAAAGATATTTGAAAATCGGTTTTCGATGAGCTAGAGAAATTCCGGCGCGGGGTGGAGCTAGTTGGTCGACCCGGCCAGAAAAGAAGATGTCCTAACTTTCGGTCGCTTTGGCTAAGATTTGAAAGATATTTGACAATTCATGTTTAAGAAATCAGATTTTTCGCACCTGTAGACGACTCTGAGGGCCTCTGCATCTTATTATGAGCTCTGTAGGCGCACTTTTACGATCAAAACACTTGGCGGAACCCACTTTATGCCGAGATCAATGTTCATTTTTTTTTTTTTTTTTTTTTTTTTTCTTTTTCAGAAATGCCTCGAGAAGCTCTCTTCTTCGACTCTGAGCACTCTCACGCGTGGAAGGAGCTCTACGAGGTTCCCGGCGGTGACCAGGTTGACGGTTCACCGCCGGTGCCAGTTTGACAGTTCATTTTGAGACACCAGATTTTTCGTTCCTGTGTGGGTTGTGCCGCGTCTGCCAGTGAAATTCTCAGGTCCGTAGCTGCAGTATTACTATCAAAACACTTGGGGGAACCGACGTTTGATCAAAACATAAAAAACATGATTTTTCGAGTTTTTTAGGTCTTGGTGTGAGAAAAGAGTCGTAGAGGGCCCCGGCGGTAACCTGGTTGACGGTTTACTGCCGGTTCCCAGTTGGCGCCGTGCAGTCCGGGGAGCGAGACCCAAGGCTGCGTGTCGTGAGTAAGGCGTTAAAGGGCTCGACCTGAGCAACTGCTCGAGGCTGGCGAAGGGGGAGGGGAAGAGAGAAGCCAGAACAGTGAGAAAAAACAACAGAGAGGAAAATAAATAAGAAAACAGGAGGAGCGAAAAACAGAGGAGACAAGCGAGAGAAGAGAAAGGGAAGAGGAGACAAGACAATGGGGGGAAGGCGAAAGGAAGGGCGGCGGCGGCGGCGACGAGAACGACAAACGCCCGCGCCGCCGGAACTCGGTCTGCTCTCTGAGCTAGGTACCTCGTAGAGCTCTTCGTTATCGATGAGCTAGAGGAATTCCGGCGCGGGGTGGAGCTAGTAGGTCGACCCGGCCAGAGAAGAAGATGTGATAACTTCGGGTCGGTTTTGCCAAGATTTGAAAGATATTTGACAATTCATTCAAGAAAGCAGATTTTTCGCACCTGTAGACGACTATGAGAGCCTCTGCGTCTTAATATGAGCTCTGTAGGCACACTTTTAGTATGAAAACACTTGGCGGAACCAACTTCACGTCGACATGAAAAAATATGATTCTTGTTTTTTCGAGAAATGCTTCCAGAAGCTCCCTCTTTCGATTCTGAGCAAGCCTTACGCGTGCAAGGAGCTCTACGAGGTTCCCGGCGTGCCTGCCTGCTGAGATGGGTAGGAAGCGTTCTCGTGGGGCTTCCCAGAGCGCCGCAGGCCCTTCGGAGGAGATGATAGTGAGGCAGGTGGAGAGGATGGAGGTTCTCGGCACGCTATTGGATGTACGATTTCAGGATCATGACGACATTGAGCACCGACTGGAGAAGGCACGGAGGGTCTTTATGAGTGAGATTTCTTTTTACTCGTCGCCCGTGGTTCCGCTTCGTTGTAAGTTTCAGCGTTATGATAGCAGGGTCAGAAGTTGCTTTCTGTACGGCTTGGAGGGTACGACTCTGGATTCGAGTAGTCTCCAACAGATACACGCAGCTGAAGGCAACTTCTTGTCCACCATGAGACGTCTCAAAAAGAAGATCACGGAGTCCTGGGGAGAGTACTGGGGCAGGAGGATTAAGGGTGGCCGTCGCTTATTGAAGTGGGCCCGTAAGCCTTCGATGGTCCAGCTCGCCCTTCATCGCCAGTGGCTCTTCGCCAAACATGTTGTGAGCACAATCCATGAGGAACATAGTCGGGTGGATGAGGACGCACTCAGTCAGGGCATTCTTTATCATGAGCCACGAGATCCTGATATTTTTGGTGGTTCGCAGCGTTTCTTGGAGTTATCGGTTCCCTCGCCTACCCCGAATGCCAGACAGCTCAACAGTTCGTGTAGGAGAAAGGCACAGAGCGCATCTTCCTTGGAAAGTAGATCAGTTCGCAGACGTATATCGGAGAACACGGCATATGAGCATCACGATTCACAACATGTACATGAGCCTGTTCGTAAGCGGGTACGCCATACCTATGCACGGGAGGAGGAAGGAGGATTGCCCACTGCCAGTATGCAGAGCGCCTTGACGATGATGCACGCGTCGGGGGAGTGGACTGAGCAGCGTGACGTACATGTTAGAGCTCTCCCTGGGGGCCGAAGGTTTACTAGAGCCTGTCGTCATCGAGTCTTGACGGGACTCAGGCCTTGGTTCGAGGTCTTCGAGCACACGCGCGGGGTTCATTGGGATCGCACGATGGTCTGGAATGAAACTGGCTGGCGTTCTTTCCTGGTGGGTACCCTGGCCGCCCTGGACTTGGATGATCTTCTCGAGTTCTGCCTTCTTCGGGATCCCTTCACGGGTGAGTTCAAGCAGGAGGAGGAGGGGGAGGAGAAGTCTGAGGAGCAGCAACGACGGGAAAATGAACGGGTGGCGAAACGACTGGCCGCGATAAATGATGATGAAACCACTTGGCGTGGGGAAGGGGGTGGATATGGCTTGGAGCTCCGTGGGGATAGCCAGTGTGTTGTGCGCTGGCTTAATGGAAGATATCGCTGTCATAATGAAGTATACCGCCGCACGATCAAGGGTATGCAGAACCGCCTCCACAGAATGAGTGAGGACCATCATCTTGTCACGGCTGAAGTGGGAAGGGATATGTGGAAATGGGTGTATAGGGAGGGCAACGATGAGGCGGACTATGAGACACATCTTGCACGTGAGGGTAAAGTAACTTCTGATGTTCGTTGGAATCATAACACTCTTTATCATATTAGATCGGGTCATTATATTGTTCGTGCACTTAGAGGAGCTTTTGACGGTGGGCGGTGTGAGCGTGGCACCTCGTGTGGCTGGGTTATTGATGTTTATCTTGTTCCCTCTCTTCCTCCTCACCAGCTTCCCCCTGGACTTGTGCAGGGTGGATGGCACCCTGGAGTTGGCCGCAGAGGTTTCATGATCCCTAGCCATTGCACGATCACACAGGCTGAGTTGGCAGCTGCACATTCTCTTCTCAATGGCATTGCCGAGATGTGTATACACGTACAACTTGGCAGGTGACTGTTTGTGTATAATATCTGCATAGCTCCGCTGTTGTAAGATACATGCTTAGCCCCACTGTTTCTTGATGTGTGTATATTCCTGTGCAGCTACGCTGTTGTATCATATATGCACAGCTACGCTGACTTGTATATCGCACAGCTCCGCTGTTAGTGCTTAGGTTGCCTGTAGGTAATCCTACCGCTGGCCCTGCCCCCTAAGGGGGCTCGAATCGGGCCCCGCAGACTTCAGACCAGGTTGACGGTTCACCGAGGGCGCCAGTAATTCCGGGGCGCTGGAGAGCTAGTTGGCAAGAAAAATCTCGACGGACCTTTTGCTGACTTTTGGTCGGTTGAAAATTTTGTTCTCGAAATTCAACAATTCGGTTGGGCTCTGGTATTCTTCCCGTGATATTCGATCTTTTTCCCGCTCGCCGTCTTGATCTCAGCTCGATCGGGTACCTTTCACTGTCAAAAAGCACGCGGGCGGGTGAGCTACAGAGCTGATATTAACAGAAACCCTCTTGGAATGATCAGGTGCGTTTGTCTGTTGCATCCAGAGGTCTGAACTCGGTCTGCTACCCGAGCTAGGTCCGCGAAGCTATTTGTATTATTCGAGTCATGTCGGTTTCCTGTACTTAACTCGAGCTGTCGGGCACATCCAGAGCTGATATCAACATAAACCCATCCAAAATCATCAGGCGCGTTCATCTGTTGCATCCAGAGGTCTGAACTCGGTCTGGTACTCGAGCTATGTCCACGAATTCGTATTCTTTGAGTCATCTTGACAGGTGTTGTCGGTTTTCTGTACTTAACTCGAGCTGTAGGGCAGCTACAGAGCTGATATTAACAGAAACCCTTCCAGAATCATCAGGTGCCTTCATCTGTTGCATCTAGAGGTCTGAACTCGGTCTGCTACTCGAGCTAGGTCCGTGAACCTTCGCATTATTCGAATCATCTTGAGAGATGCTGTCGGTTTTCTGTACTTACCTCGAAATTTAGGAGGGCCACAGAGTCGTGCGCACATCAATCGATTCTGCCTCATCAGGCGCGTGCGTCTGTTGCATCTAGAGCTTTGATCTAAGTCTTGTATTCGAGTCTGCTATCAGCGGAGGCCGAACAACTTTTCGTTCTCTGCCAATTCTTTGGACATAATACATGGCAAGGAAGCTCTACGAGTCCCCCGGCGGTAAGAAAGGTTGACGGTTTACCGCCGGCGCCCAGTGCCTCGTAGAGCTCTTCGGCATCGATGAGCTAGAGGAATTCCGGCGCGGGGTGGAGCTAGTTGGCCGACCGGCCAGAAAGGAGAAAGTGGTAACTTTGGATAGGTTTTGCGAAGATTTGAGAGATAGACCTCGTAGAGCTCTTCGGTATCGATGAGCTAGAGGAATTCCGGCGCGGGGTGGAGCTAGTTGGTCGACCGGGCCAGAAAGGACAAAGTGATGACTTTGGGTCGGTTTTTTCTAAGATTCGAAAGATATTTGACCATTCATTTTCAGAAAGCAGTTTCTTCGCACCTGTAGTGGGTTATGCCGCGCCAGCCAATAAAATCCTCAGGTCCGTAGGTGCAGTATTACTATGAAAACACTTGGCTGAACCAACTTTGGATGAAAACCGAAAAATCTGGATTTTTCGAGTTTTTCGGCTCTCGCTTCAGAAGCTTCCTTGATGTGTTCAGAGGAGCGCTGTGCAAGAAAAGAGCTCTACGAGGTTGACAGCTTACCGCCGGTTCGAGTTGGACAATTCATTTTGAGAAACGAGATTTTTCGCACCTGTAGTGGGTTATGCCGCGTCTGCCAGTCAAATTCTCAGGTCCGTAGGTGCAGTATTACTATCAAAACACTTGGCGGAATCGACTTTAGATAAAAACAGAAAAATCTTGATTTTTCTAGTTTTTGGCTTTCGCTTCAGAAGCTTCCTTTTATGTGTTCCGAGGAGCGCTGTGCAAGAAAAGAGCTCTACGAGGTGCCCGGCTCAAGGCTCAAGGCTCAAGGCTCCGCGAACGTTCATTTTCTCCTGCCTGGGGAACCTCCGTGAAGGTGAACGTTGAGCTAGCGTGTTGTTTTGCTCTGCATACGCAACTGCCCATCTCTCTTTACATCCTGCTTGTCATTGTTGGTCTCTCATATCCATTTCTCGTTGCGGTTTGGTGGTGGCAATTTGTATGCGCTGACTTGTTCCTCACTGCCTAGAGTGGTGCTCGTAAGTCTCTGTTCTTTCAGATCTGCCTTGAGTGGATTGCATATAGTTCAATTTGCAGTATTTGATTGTTGTGATCTCTCAGGTGTCCTCACACATCTTCCCTCAGTTTTCTGCCATATACTTATCATTTGTGATCTTGTTTGTGCCAGATGCCTCATTTGCGGAGTCTCGCATCCAGGTGTTTGCGTCGGGCTCGGGCTTGCCAACTTGGATGGGTTCGACCGAATTGTCCTCTTCCGTTGGTGCTCGAAGGCCTAGTCGCCCGTGACACGGTCTTGCATGCAGAGTTGGATGCTCAGGCTAATATGTTGTTGACAGCATTACTCCATCCCTCTGATAGCTGCCCGAAAGTTGATTCCGTTGCACTTCGCGGTTTTTCTTTTGCTATTGATGCTGGGGTCCAGGTTGACGAGGTCGAATATCCTTCTCAAAGCATTCGAGTATTTTCAATTGATGCTGGTGTCCAGGTTGACGAAGTGCACTGTCCCTTTCAGAGCATTCGAGTGTCCTCAATTGATGCTGAGGTCCAAGTGCATTCTCAAAGCATTCGAGTGTCTTCAGTGGGTGCCGGCGTGCAAACTCAGTTCACTTGCGAGGACGCCTGTGTGCAAACTCAGTTCACTTCAATGGATGCTGGCGTGCGTACTCAGTTCACTTTGAAGGACGCCTGTGTGCAAACTCAGCTCACTTTCCAGGACGCCGTCAAAACATGGATTGACAGGACCACTGCCCAGAAGGGGTTCACTGGCCAGATTGCGCTGCAGTGTTTAATCCAGGGGCTTGAATTATTCGTAGACCTCATGACAGAGCCAATGACCATCCCAAAACATCATGTATCATTTTGGTTCCATACTTTGTTCAACCTCACGGATCATGTTCAGTCGTTTCTGGGAGAACTTTTGGATTGTCTCAAATCTCACCGTTTCGTGACGGGGAAAATGGACCGTGCCGAGGAGGCCAGGTGTAAAGCTCCAGGGTACATTGCCGATTGTTTCAGTTTTGTTCCAGACGGACTCTTCGAGAGTGCCAGTCGCGCAGACCCGCGGAGACTCGCAGCAGACACCCGGAGACTACAGCAAATGTGGGAGCCCCAAGAGCTCAGAATTACGTCGCCACGTGGACGAATCGCCTCTCCGTCGGGGTCGTCGTCTGTCCGTGTCGCTTCGGATGTGACAGCCAAGACTGGACGTCAAAAGTTGGTTCCCGAATCTTCCCAAAGCATTCGAGTTTCTCCCGATAACGGTGGGAGCTCTAGAGGTAGCCGCAAAGGCAGAGGCAAAGGCGAACGTTAGGGCAGCTTTGAACATGATTGTCTGCATGCATTACCTCTTTGTGTATTGTACGCTGTATTGTATTGGATTGTTGATTGTGATTGCCTCGCGTGGTCTTTTGATTGTTGTTTGTGATTGCCTCGTGGTCATTCTGTGCATTGTTTGAGCTCTAATAATTCAGTGTGTGCATGTTCAGTTCTTGGCCAGGTCTCCTGGCTCTCTTGTCGTAATGTTAGTTTCGCCTCTTCAGTGTTCTCGCTGTTGTAGGGTTGTACGAGCCTTCAGCGGCGGAGCGCATCTGCGATGTTCTCCCACAGGTTGTGCGAACGTCTTTGGTCATGCATGTTTCTGTTTCTCTATAGGAGCGGACTGCTTGCTTGGCAATTTTGAGGCTTCGCTTCGCCTGAGACTTCGTTGGACCTGGCCTCAGTGGCCAAGATGGTCCCAGGAAAGACGCAAAAAAACCGGGTTGACGGTTTACCGCCGGTTCCCAGTTGGCCGACCCGGCCAGAAAAGAAGATGTGGTAACTTTGGGTCGGTTTTGCTAAGATTTGAAAGATATTTGACAATTCATTTTGAGAAAGGAGATTTTTACGCCGAGCATTCACATATAAACTTGGTTCCCCGAGCAGCTCAGCTCTCTAGAGCCTGTTTTAGTACCAGTTCACTTCCGGGAACCGACTTCATGTTGACTCCGAAAAAGCTGAATTTGACATTTTTCCAGAAAAGCTCCCAGAAGCTCTCTGCTTCCATCCTGAGCTTTCTTACGGGTGCGAGGAGCTCTACGAGGTTCCCGGCGGTGACCAGGTTGACCTGATAATTTTATTGGCAGACGCGACATAACCCACTACAGGTGCGAAAAATCAGGTTTCTCAAAATGAATGGTTAAATATCTTTCAAATATTCGCAAAACCACCCAAAAGTTGTCACTTTGTCCTTTCTGGTCGGCTCGACCAACTGGCGCCGGCGGTGAACCGTCCGTAGGTGCAGTATTACTATCAAAACACTTGGCGGAACTGTCGTTCGATAAAAACATAAAAACGTAATTTTCCGAGTTTTTTGGGTCTTGTTCCAGACTCTTCCTTTATGTGTACCGAGGAGCGCCGTGTAAGAAAAGAGCTCTACGTGGGTCCTGGCGGTAACCTGGTTGACGGTTTACCGCCGGTTCCCAGTTGGTCGACCCGGCGAGAAGAGACAATGTGATAACTTTGGTTTGCTTTTTCCAAGATTTGAGCGATATTTGCCAATTCATTTTGAGGAACCAGATTATTCGCACCTGTAGTGGGTTATGCTGCGTTTGCCAGTCAAATTCTCAGGTCCGTAGGTGTAGTATTACTATCAGAACACTTGGCGAAGCGCACTTTGTATGAAAACCGAGCAAATCGTGATTTGTCGAGTTTTTCGGCTCTCGCTTTAGAAGCTTCTTGAACGTGTTCCGAGGGCGCTGTACAAGGAAAGAGCTCTACGAGGTGCCCGGCGGTAACCTGGTTGACGGTTTACCGCCGGTTCCGAGTTGGTCGACCCGGCCAGAACGGACAAAGTGATGACTTTTGGTCGGTTTTGCTAAGATTTCAAAGATATTTGACCATTTATTTTCAGAAAGCAGATTTTTCGCACCTGGAGTGGGTTATGCCACGTCTGCCAGTCAAATTTTCAGGTCCGTAGGTGCAGTATTACTATCAAAACACTTGGCGGAACCATCGCTGGATAAAAACATAAAACGTGATTTTCGAGTTCTTCGGGTCTTGCTCCAGACGCTTCCTTCATGTGTACCGAGGAGCGCCGTGCGAGAAAAGAGCTCTACGAGGGCCCCGGCGGTAACCTGGTTGACGGCTTACCGCCGGTTCCCAGTTGATCGACCCGGCCAGAGAGGACAATGTGACAACTTTGGGTCGGTTTTGCTAAGATTTGAAAGATATTCGACCATTTATTTCAAGAAACCAGATTTTTCGCACCTGTAGTGGGTTATGCCGCGTCTGCCAGTGAAAGTCTCAGGTCCGTAGCTGCAGTATTATTATCAAAACACTTGGCGGAACCGACGTTGGATAAAAACAGAAAAACAAGATTTTTCTAGTTTTTCGGGTCTTGCTCCACTATCAAAACATTTGAAGAAACCGTCTTTGGATAAAAACTAAAAAAAACTTTTTTTTTTCGAGTTTTTAGCTCGCGTGTGAGGAAGATCCCCACATGTTACGACCAGCGCCGTGCGAGGAAAGAGCTCTACAAGGCTCCCGGCGGTAACCTGGTTGACGGTTTACCGCTGGCTCCCAGTTCCGGCGCGGGGTGGAGCTAGTTGGCAGACCCGACGTCAAGAGACAATGTGGTGACCGGGGGTCGGTTTTCCCAAGATTTGAAAGATATTTGGCAATTCATTTTGAGAAAGCAGACAAATACGCCGAGCATTGGAATCAAAAATTTGTTTCCAGAGCAGCTCAGCTCTCTAGAGCCAGTTTTAGTATCGGAAAATTAGCAACCGCATAAAGTTGACAACCAAAAATACAAATTCGACGTTTTTCTAGAAATGCTCAAATTTCGCGTGCTAGGAGGCGATGAGCTTGCCTCCAGGTAGCGCGGTAGCCTGCTGCGAACTGGCCGCCTGCGCTGCCTTGACGAGGGCTGCTGCTAAGGCGGCGTGCGCTCTGTTGCAGCCCATCTAAGGCGGTGGGTGCTCAGTTGCAGTGTTCCGCCGATTCGGATTTGGATTCTCGTGGCGGACCGTAATCCGTAAAAAATACCGAGGTTGACAGTTTACCGCCGGCTCCCAGTATATATACCTCGTAGAGCTCTTCGGCATCGATGAGCTAGAGAAAATCTGGCGCGGGGTGTAGCTAGTTGGCCCACCCGGCCCGGGCGGGCAATGTGACGACCTGGCGTCGGTTTTTCGAAACTTGTCAGAGATTGGACAACTCGTTTTGAGAACCCGTATTTTTCTCACGTGTAGTGGGTTGCGCCGCTTCTGCCTGTCAAGTCCCCAGGTCCGTAGCTGCAGTAATATGTTTAAGAGACGTGGAGGAACCGACGTCGCATAGAACCCGAAAATGCATTATGCGAGTTTTCTAGTTGATTTTCGAGAACACTCTTCTCGCAATCAGAGCATTGATCTGCGTCTTTAGTTCAATCATTGTCTGTGAAGATCTGGTTAATTGTAACGTTAATCATATATCTTTTCAGTTTGAATCATCGTGACTTGTCACTTGGTGCCTCAAAGTAGGTCTTGACTTGTTAATCGTTGATTACATGCATGTTGTGATTGATTCTTGATTCACGCGCATTCCCTAGAAGACTCTCGAACTTGTTTGGAGTGCCATTCTCCCGTTTGGCTTGTTACTTGATGCCTCAAAGTAGGTCACTTGTAGCTCTGATCGACAGTGCAGTTGCCTCAGAACAGGTCGCTTGTATGAGATCGTCGTTTTTCCTTGCTCATTCGAGCCTGTCGCTGCCCCATGAGGGCCTGCATAGCGAAACCGCAAACCGCGAAAACCTGGTTGACGGTTTACCGCCGGCCCCCATATATATATATACATATTCCTCTCTCTCTGTCTCTGCAATTTCCCGCCGTGCCCGCCCTGTAAGTTTGCTTCCTGCCGCGGCCGCGAAGGCCCCGGCGGGGCACGCCGAGCGGCCCATCTGGGCCTACTCGAATGATTAGTACCTCGTAGAGCTCTTCGGCATCGATGAGCTAGAGGAATTCTGGCGCGGGGTGCAGCTAGTTGGCCCACCCGGCCCGGGCGGACAATGTGACAACCTGGGTTCGGTTTTTGGGAGATTGTGAAAGATTTGGCAATTCGTTTTGGAGGCCCGCATTTTTATCGCGTGAAGTGGGTTATGCCGCGTCTGCCTGTTAAGCCCTCAGGTCTGTAGCAATATTATTGTCAAAAGACGTGGAGGAACCGTCGGCCGTCGGGATTCATTTTTTGAGATGATAGCGGTTTCCCGCACTTAACTTAAGCAGAAAGCAGCTGCATAGCTCAGTATTCTCTGCGCCTGTAGTAGGTTATGGCGCGTCGTTTTTTTTTTTTTTTTTTTTTTTTTTTTTTTTTTTTTTTTTTTTTTTTTTTTTGTTTTTCTCTCTCCTGTACATAGCTAGTATATTACCACGGAAATTCTTGCCGGAATGAAGTTTGTACAGCACTTAGGAAATCTGTGTTTTATTTTTTAAACTGATATTGTAATGAGCTTTCTCGTCGTATTCGAAGCACTACTTCGCGATTCAAGAGCTCTACGAGGTTCCTGGCGGTAGCCTGGTTGACTTTTCACCGCCGGCTTCCATGTGTGCGAGCGGTGCCGTTTAAATTGGGTAATTCCTGGGCGCGAGTTGGTGCGCCGGTCAACGAAGCTGCATTGTCGCAACGGCGGGCTGCTCTGCGCGGCTGCGCGGTGGAAGCTGAATGTGATCGGGCCTTGGATGCCGTGTCGCCGAGGTCCTTTTCGCGCGATGCGCCGCCGCTGCCTCGCAGGTTATTGCGCCAGTCCGCAAGGGCGTGTGCGAGAGCGCCGCGGCGGTGCGCGAACCCGGTCGTCGTTGGCACCTCCTGGAAGAGTGGCCGCGAGGTGAGAGCAGACGTGGTGTTCCCGCCCTTCGTGCCGCGGGCAGTTAAAACCGCAAGCGCTCCTTCGATGCGCGGACGAAGTTTTCGCTGCAGAAGAAGCCGTGCGCCTGACGCTCGCTGGAGCGCGCGCATCGCGCGGCGCGCGGCGGCGCGCGTTGGTTCGCGCCCAGAAGGATGTACATCGGGCGCCACGTCGGCATTGAATAACGAAGGGTGGGCGCCAATCATGGCGGTGCGCGCGCGCGCCTGCAGTTGCGCGGCGCCAAGGTGCCGCGTCGCCCAGGGCATGGGTGCCGATCAACCATCGCGGTCCGATTGCAGCGCGAGGGCCGCCCCCCGCGGAGCGAGGGCGCGCGCGGATCAGGCTTGCGCCCCCGAGCTCGCGAAGGGCAGAAAACGACGGGCCGGACGTCGCGGCCACGTGGGATTATCAGGCGATGTGTCCTGAAGCGCTCGACGATCGCGGGATCGCGCGCTTGGCTGAATGCTGCCTTGAGTTGCAATGGGCGCGCTACCGCGCTGGCCATTGCTGGCTGCTCCTTCGTCTGCTGAGGAAGCGCCTGGGCTTGCCTGTCTTAAAGAGGCCCTCTCCCGTTCTCGCGTCCTCGTGGACAAAGAGGCCACTGAAAAGGCCGCGGTGGTGCCCGGCGACTTTTCGGCGGGGATCGATTGGTTTGCGGCGCGCTCGGAGCGGCAAGTGGCAAGTGTGCCGGGAGAGGCGTGCGACCCTCCGGCGCATTCGGGCCAGGTGCGCCGAGTTCCGCGCAGCTGGAGCGACGGCGGCCTGGTTCGCAGGCCGCGACGTCAACGCGCGCGCCGTCGCATGGTCGAAGTCGGATGCGCGGACGCGCAGGATTCGTGGAGGTTGTCCGGCGTGGCGGGCCCCGCGTGGGGCCGCTCCCATGCGCGGGGAAGAGGCGGCCAGAGTCCCTCGGCCTCAGCCGCTTAGCCTGGCGGAGTTGACTGCGGGCGCGGCGCGCAGCAGCGCTTCGCTGCTCGGCGCGCTCGCATAGCCCAGCGACTCGGCCGAGATTGTTGCCATAACAGTGGCTGGAGCTGGGCCAAAGAGCCAATCCGCGCAGATGAGCGCGGTCGAGCTCGACGGATCCGCTTTGACGCCGCGTTGTGGCGTGAGGCAAATGCGAGAGGACGGGCCCGGAACGCTGTGGCTTGTAGATGGTATGTCGCGTCCTCTAAATAACGTGGCGTCGCAGCCGAAGGAGCGGCTTGGTCGCGAGGCCATCGACGCCCTGTCGGGCACGTGCAAAGCAATTTCGGCGAGTGTGGGCGAAGCGCGGGGGCTCTGGAAGGCAGGTATCGACGCGTTCCGGCGCGCCCCGCTGATGCCAGAACGCCGCGCCATGGACTGGATTGCCTTTCTCGCGTGGCTCACCTCTTCGCCGCTCCATTTGGAGCGACATCCTCGGCTCGCAGTTGGGGGCGCATCGGAGCAGTGCTGACCGCGCTGGGCCGCGGGCTCATTTTCGTTCCGGATCTGCGTAATCTGGGCGATTTTTTTTTGCCCTGCTCGGAGGAGAGGGCCGAGTTTGTAATTTTGCCGACGGTGAGCTGCAGTTCGGCAATCCACTTGGCGTCCTAGGTGAATATGTGGCGATGGACGGGAGAGGCCTCGTGTTTTGGCCGCTGCCAGACCAGCGTGCCCATTGGCGAGCCGAGATCACCGCTGCCATTATATCGGGCGCGCTCGAGCGCTGGCGCGCGTCAGAGTTGGCAGGCCGCTTCTGTTGGGCGGCCTCCGACACTTTCGGGCGCGTCGGGCGGGCGCTGCTGCCGTCGTGATGCGAGCGCGCGCGGGCGCGCCATCCGAGCACTCGGGCGCCTCCGCGAGTCTGTCTGCAATGATGGCACGAAGGGCTGTCCAGCAGCGCGAGAGTGGCAGGCGCCATCCGCCAGGTCTGTGCAGGTACTATCCTACGCGCGAGGCAACCCGGCCAGGGTTGCCGCGGTCTTGTTCGTTGATGGGCGCATAGTCTTCACCGGTGTCGCCCCTCCTGAGCCCCTGCTTTGGCGCTTCCAGGAGATGTGCGACAGTCGGATCTGGGGGCTGGAGGTGCTCAGCGTCGCGTTGGGCCTGGCCGCTTCCGAGTCGTGCCTGTCTAGCCGATATGAACATCTTAACGCGCAGACAGCGAGTGGGCCGTTCGGTCTGGTGCTGCGAAGCAGTTCGGTCGCACCTGCCTGGTCCATTCTTCTTGGCGCATGGCGCTGTGTGCGAGCTGCGACCTACGCGTTCACCGTGTGGCGTCGGCGGCACATTTCGTCGACTTGCTGCCAGCGCTCAGCAGTAGGTTCGAGTGCAGGATGGTAGTCGCGCGGAACATCTTGAAGCAACGCGGAAGATAGTGCCGTCCACCGGCGAGGGGCTGATTATGTGGTCAACGTCCCTTCGGTGCGCTTGCACTTTCAGCAACTACGCGACTTATGTAAAGAAGGCGTGCCTCGGGGCGCAAAGGCTCGCCCCTCCTCGCTTTCCCTCGCGCCGCGCGCGCTTGCCCTCGGCGGCAGTCGGCGATCAAGGCCCGTTGAGGTCTTCAGGCGCGCGGCGGTTTGCGCCGCCTTGAATGCCATTGAGAAGCGCTCGGTCTGGCAGGCGAAGGCGCGCGTGGTCCCCTGAGGCCGCGACGTCGCCCGCCTTGTGTCGCACCGGGGCTTCAGTGACGAGGGTCGTGGATTCGCCGTGCTGTGCTTGGCGGCTTGTGCGTTCCTCCTTCGGCAACCGTCGGAAGCCCTGCCCGCGGTGCGGGTTGCAGATTGCGTGGCCGCTGCTTGCGAGTCCTGGGCGTCTGTCGTCGGTGATCAATACATTGAGCCGCGCTTCTTTCGGGGGAAGAGTCGCGAGAACCGCTCTGTGTTGTCGCGGCATTGCTGGTGCGATTAGTGTGCGATCGCCTGCCCGTGCACGTCGTCGGGGCCTGGCTGGGTGGCGTGCCAGCTCGCCGGCCCCTCCAGGCCGCGTGGCCCCGCGGCGCAGCGCGCGCTCGGTTGCGCCTCGCGCTGGGCGAAATCGGGCTCCACGGCGCGGATTCATGTGGCGCTCGCGCGGTCGGTCGCTGGCGCGCGCGGGATATCGCGGCCGAGAGAGGCCCGGCCACCAACCTTCTATGCGCGGGCGGTTGGCGCCGGCCCGCGTGGATGCAATGAATACTTCAACGTTCCTTCGCTCGAGCGACAACCAGTCGTCGACGCCAGCTGGGCAGAGTCGTCTGGCGACCATGGCGATGGCTAAGCGGTCCCGCGCGATTTGCGGGTTGTGCCTGCGCGGCGAGCGCGCGGGGGCACCCTGGCGCGCGTGGGCGGTGGGCTGCGGCGCCCGGCGTGGCCCGCGGGAGCGCCGTTTCAGTGGGTGGTGCTCCACCACGGGCCCGGGCGTCTGCCCGCTTGGCCTCGGAGGGGCCGCGTGCTGCGGGGCGGATGGGTCGGGCCCGTGCCCGCCGTTGCCTGGGGGGGCTTTTTCTTTCCCGCCCCCGTGCCCTGCATGGCGAGTGCAAAGAAAAACGACGTTATTGCTTGGCGCAAATCCGCCAGCGTTGGGAACGATTCCGCGTCTGGCCGGGAGGGTGCTCTCGCTCGGCTTGTCGGCCGCGCGCTGGCCCGCCCGCTTCCGTCTCTCGCTTGTTTCGCGTGGTGTGGTGCCGTGCCGTGCTTCTTGGCCCTGGCACTTGGGCGGAATATAGATGCCGTGCCATGATTGGGGTTGCGACCCGCCGCCCGCTGGGGCTTCGTTCGGCCCATCGTGGAGTCGTTGCGGCCCATCGTGGAGTCGTTGCTGGCCCAGTGAGCCTTCTCCTCTGGTGCATACTGGCCGCGTTTGTCGCTGGCAAGCCCGACCCGCCCAACGGGGGTGGTGGTGGTGGTTCCCTCCCTTCGGTCCGACCGGCGTCTGCCCGCTTGGCCTTGGAGAGGCCGCGCGCTGCGGGGAAGATGGGTGTCCGCACTCTCCTCTCCAGGGGGAAGTCTTCTCCCCCTCTTCCCCAGGGCCGTGCGAGGCGAGTGCAAGCGCCAGGGTCTGTGAGGCCTCTTGGTCCGTTTTCGGGCCGTGTTGGGGGCCTTTTGGCTCGTGGCCGTCCTGGGCGGTCGGAAGACTGAGAAGATTATGGTGCCCAGATCCTTCAAACTCCTACGAACATGAATGATACTTGGCCCTTTGGGGGCCTGTTGGGAGGCTATTTTGAAGCTGCCTGGGAGTGCGTGGAGGCCATCGTGGAAGCTGCCACCCGTGGGTTCGTGCACGAGCTGTCGGAATGTTGCTCTCGCCCCAGCGCCGCTCAGGTTTATCCAGAAAGTCGTGATCCCGCTTGGTGACGGCGCACATTTTCCTTCGCCATGTCGGCGCAGGCGGGGCCGCGCGTGTTCAAGTGCCCTTCGTTCGCTCGGTGGGTGGTCGCGCGGGTGCCAGATCCCAGTGCTTCCGCTAGGTTTTCTTCTATTCGGTCGCAAAGGATTGGCTGACGTTTTCCAGCTTTCGTCCAATGCCCGCCAGTGTTCGTCTCATAGGTGTCTCGTGCGCTGGCTGGCGTCTCCTGATGCACACATCGATTGCGCGGTGATGATGATGATGTTGGGGATGGTGATGATGGTGAGGATGATGGTGATGTGGGCGATGAGGACGATACGATGAAGATGGTAAGGCAGGTACTGATAATGATGACGACGATGTTGCTGCTGCTGATGATGATGATGGTGATGGTGATGCTGAGGATGATGCTGAGTATGATGACGATGATGCTGATGATGCTCATTATGATGGTGAAGATGATGATGGTGATGCTGATTACGATGATGATGCTGATGATAATGACGACGATGATGATGATGCTGGTGATGATGATGATGATGATGATGATGATGACGATAATGATGCTGATGATGACGATGATGATGACGATCATGATGATGATGCTAATGATGCTGATGGATGATGCTGCTGATCATGATGATGACGATGACGATGATGACGATGACGATGACGATGACGATGACGATGATGATGATGATGATGATGATGATGATGATGATGATGATGATGATGATGATGACGATGCTGACGATGATGGCGATGATGATGAGGCTGCTGCTGCTGCTGATGATGATGATGATTATGCTGTCGTTGATGATGATGACGATGCTGGTGATGGTGATGGTGATGGTGATGGTGATGGTGATGGTGATGGTGATGGTGATGATGATGATGATGATGATGATGATGATGATGATGATGATGATGATGATGATGATGATGATGATGATGATGATGATGATGATGATGATGATGATGATGATGATGATGATGATGATGATGATGATGATGATGATGATGATGATGATGATGATGATGATGATGATGATGATGATGACGATAATGTGATAAAGGATTGCGATGATCATGACGGTGGAGATGATGGCGATGTTGTGATGCTTGTGAAGTGTGGTGATGGCGATGGTGGTGATGATTTGATGATGATGTGATGATGGCGATGATCAAGGTCATCGAGGCCGCCTGCTCTCGAGTCCGCCTTGCTGGCATCCTTCGGCCGCCCCCCCCCCCCCCCGCGCAGCCGCGCACCCTCCGGCGCGCGGCGTTTCTGGGCGGACCGATGCCAGCATCGTGCCCTTCCAAAGAGGAGAGGGGGACGCCTTCTGGGCCGAGGGCGAGGAGGAGGAGGAGGAGGAGGAGGAGGGGGGTCGCCAGAAGGGGGAGGGGGAGGGGTGGGGGATGACAATGGGGACGGGGGATGGGAGGAGGAATCGAGGACCAGAAGGAAAGGTTGGAGGAGGATGAGGAAGAGGAGAAGTAGGAGGAGGAGGGGGAGGTGGGGAGAGGGTGGATGAGGGAGAGGGGTGGAGGAGGGGGGGGAGGACGGAGTGAGAACGGAGAAGGTGTCTCCTCCCACAGCTTTTCCTCCTTCGTTTCCCTTCTCCTCCCCTTCTACACCTTTTTCCTCCCTCATCCTCTTCCCTTTGCTGCCGCTCTTCCACGCCCCCCCTCTCCTTCTTCCTTCTCCCCCTTCCCCTCCCTCCCCCTCCTCCCCCTCCTCATCGTCCTCATCATCCCTCGTCCGCTTCCTCCTGGAGTAGGCCGAGGCAGTAGGGCCTGGCGTTCCCCTCTCCGCGCAGAGAGAATGGCGGCCGGGCCGGCCGGCGTGGGTGTGGCGCCACCGGCCAGTGCCGCCGCGATGCGGTGCCCGGCTGGGCGACAAGCCTTTTCGTCGGGCTTGTCGTCGTCGTCGTCGTTGTTTCGTCGTTTTCGTCGTGGTTGTCGTCATCGTCATCGCTGGCACCGTCACCACCGCCATCACCCTCGCCGTCGCCGTCGTCGTCGTCGTCGTCGTCGTCGTCGTCGTCGTTGCCGCCGTTGTCATCATCGTCGTTTTTGTTTCGTCGTCATCGTGCTGGCGGTCGTCGTCGTTGTGGTGGTGGTGGTGGTGATGATTGCCGTCGTCGTGATCTTCGTCGTGCTCCTCCTCCTTGTCGCCTCTTCGCTGCCGCTGGGCTCTCGAGTTTTGGAGTCCCACCCTCGCTATTGCCGACGGCCGAGCAGCAAGCCGAGACCACCTGCAGCCGCACTAGGCAGAGCTGTAGCAGAGGGCTGAACCTCATCCTCCGTCCTTCTCGCTCCTCACTCCTCGTTTCTCTTCTTCCTACTCACTCCTTCTCCCACTCCTTCCTCCTGCTCCCTCCTCCTGACCTCCCTTTCATTCTTCTTCCTTTTCCTCCGCCTTTTCTTCCTCCCCCATCAGCCTCATCCGCCCTTCCTCCGCCTTCTGCTCCCCCTCCTCCTCCTTCTCGGCCTCCTCACTGTCCCTCTGCATCTTCCGTCCTTTCTCCTCGTCCTGGCCTCGTCTTCATCCTCCTGTTTTTTTCCATCTCTTCTTCCTCCTCGCACTTGCTTGAGCTGATCAAATTCGCAGGCGCAAAGTAGTTGCTAATCAGCCGCAATCGCACGCCTTCTACGGGCGTCCCCACCAGCAAGTGGGGAAACGGCTTCAACCAGGAAGGTCTTGCCGCTGAGTGATTGTTGCGAAGAGCGCTGGGGTCACCAAAGACAAGAGCAATTTGGTCCAGGCGTGCCTCTGGCCCTTCGGCTATAGCTCTGGTAGCCTTCTTCCCTTCTCCCCTGTGGCCGCCTCTTCGTTCTCTTCCTTCCAGCCTCCTCCACTGACTCTCCCTCTCCTCCCTCCCGATCCCTCCTCCTTCTCCCCTCCTTATTCCCCTCCTTCTTTTCCTCCTTCCTCCTCCTCCTCGTCCTCCTCCTCCTCCTCCTCCTCCTCCTCCTCCTCCCCCTCCTCCTTCTTATGCCGCTCCTATCTTTTCTTCCTCTACTCCTCTCCGTTTCCTACTGCTGTTGCTTCACGTCTCCGTTTTTGTTCCGCCTCCTCTTCCGCTCTTCCGCCCCCTTCTCCTCCTCCTCCTCCTCCTCCTCCTCCTCCTCCTTCTCTTGCTCCTCCTCCTCCTTCTCCTGCTCCCTCTCCCCACTCTCGTCGATATCATCCTTCTCTTCCTTCTCCTCTCCTCCTCCTCCTCCTCCTCCTCCTCCTGTCCTCTTTTCCATCCTTCCCTTTTCTCGTCTTTCCTTTCCTTTCCTCCTCCTCGTGCTCCCTCCATTCCTCACCCACGCCGTCGTTCCTCTCCTTCCTTCTCATCGTCCTCCCTGGCCCTCCTCCTGCACTGCCCCTGGAAGTAACGACGGCGGCGACGACGGTGACCCGTCCTGGACTTTCGGCTGACCCGAGGTGTTGCGCTTGCGGGCGCGAGTGGGAGGCAGTGCCCTGGCAGGACCTGCGGTGCTGCCCCTTCGCGCCGACAGGAGCTCTCTCCCTCGTCGTCGTCTTCGTCATCGTCGTCGTCGTCGTCGTCGTCGCTGTCGTCATCGTTGTCGTCGTCGTTGTCGTCGTCGGTGGCCTCCCGCGCCCTCGTCGTCCTTGTTGTCCTAGTTCTCGGCTTCCCTTGTCCTCGTCTTCTTCGTCGTCCCTCTCTTCATCGAATCCCTCTCCTCCGCGTATTGGTCTCAAGCTGTTCTCCTCTTCGTCCTCCTCGTCCTCTTAATGCTGCTCCAGTGGAGGAATAGTAGGAGGAGTAGGGTGTTCACCTGACGCGACGTTCCCCTTCCCTTGGCCAGCACTCCAGCCAAAGCCGTTCCAGGGCACCATCCCGACCCGCTTTCCGAGCCGCGCCCAGCCGTGGCGACGAGGGAGGCCTTTCCCCCCTGAGGAAAGAAACGAGGAGGTTGACTTGTTTCGGCCGGCTGCATCGCTGTCGGCCGGATTCGGTCGGCTCGGTTCGGTCGATTGCTGCGTCGCTGCGTTCCCTTGGGATGCCTTCGGTCTGTCGGTTTCGCTGCCAGTTCGGTCGGCTGTCGGCCATGACGTCGCCGTGGGCGTCAAAGGGATGCCCCTCTCCTCGCCCTGCGTACCCTGCCACGGCCCATGGCACGCCTGGCGACTCGCTCGGCGTGTCCGCTGTCGCCCGTGGCGCGCCAGCACTGGCCTCCGCCAGCGCCGGGCTCTTCCCCCCTGGGACCCAAAGGAGGAGGAGTCGGAGGAGGAGGAGGAGGAAAAGGAGGACGAAGCGAAGGAGGGAGGAGGAGGAGGAGGAGGAGGAGGAGGAGGAGGAGGAGCAGGAGGCGGAGGAAAATGAAGAGCAGGAGGAGGAGAGGGGGAGGAGGAGGAGGAGGAGGAGGAGGGGAGGAGGAGGAGGAGGAGGAGGAGGAGGAGGAGGCGGAGGAGGTGAATGAGGAGGAGCAGGAGGAGGAGGAGCAGGAGAACGAGGAGGAAAAGGAGGAGCAGGAGGAGGAGAGGGGAGGAGGAGGAGGAGGAGGAGGAGGAGGAGGAGGAGGAGGAGGAGGAGGAGGAGGAGGAGGAGGAGGAGGGAGGTGGTGGAGGAGGAGGAGGCGGAGGCGGAGGCTTAGGCGGACGCGGAGGCGGAGGAGGGTGAGGAAAAGGAGGAGTTGGAGAAGGAGGAGGAAGACGATGAGTAGTACTAACATCAGTAATACCAGCAATGGTAGTACTGATAGCAAACATACGGCTAAGCATATCAATCACCATACTAATATTCTTAGCACTCATACTTACCAGCAAT
>CAUYUJ010015822.1:252000-259500 GCA_963575745.1 Prorocentrum cordatum | reverse complement strand
TGCCGAGCGCAGCTGCACTGAACCCCTCTCCCCCGGAGCAGCGCGGAGCCTGGCCGCCTGGCAACCGGAAGTCCCGCACTGGGGCCAATTTTCCATGGCATCACCCAAGCTTGGAGCTGGCTGGGGGTCTGAGGTGGCCCACCAATGGTTCTGGTGAGCAGGAAGCGTGGGCAGGTCCGAGGTGTTTTCAGCCTCCGGGGGCTATTTTCGGGCCCCAGGACTGTCAAGAACGAATCCAGGCTGAAATCTGCACCGGACGGAGCCCCGGGATGGGGTCCTCGGGGGCGATTGAGCGGATGTGGCCTTATCCCCACTCTCCTGACCGGGTCGACCGAACTTCTGGGGCCCCAGCCAGTTCAGACCCTTGGCCGCCTGCAACCTCCAAGCATACTTACAGTACCATGTGTGCGTCGGCTCCCCAGGGGCGACGCGCGCGCGCACGCGCTCAGAAATCTTACAGTACATGCTCGGTGGCGTGCGCTTTCTGGCCATACGGTCAGTGTAGCGAAATACTACAAGGTCTGTTCGGACGTGCGTCTCCAAGGGGGGCGCATAGTACTAGGACTCCCTTCTGCGTCCCATCCCAATCTCAGCATGAAGGCGATGGAGAATAAGCCTGAGGTCTGAACCACGGATTCGGAGGCCAGGTTAGGGGGATAGGCTCAGGGGGGGATGCATCGACCGCCAGTCGCTCATTCGTCGACGATGCGGGCCTCGATAGGGGCTTCATTGCCCACCCCGCCCAGGAGCGCACGGATTTCTTATGTGGGACCTATCACCGATCTATCGACGATGTATCGCGGATTCCAGGTCAGGGTTTCCCCGTCTGAGTCGGCTCCCCTTTAGCGTTGCCCCTCATGGATGGGTAAAGAGACCGTTTCCTCTCCAGCACCACCAGCTGGCCGTTGAAAACCTTCGGATTCTGGCATGGCAGAGACTGCACCGTACGCACGCAGGTCTCATCTCTTGCACTCGAGGTTCAGCACGCTCTGCACCGAACTCGGCCTCAGGCAAACTCGGCGCGATGTCATGCTCTTCTGTGTCGGTCACTTCGTGATTCTCTACGCCTGCCCCTTGAAGATCGACGTCTATCATGAGCTCCACCGCGTCAGTGCTTTCCACCCCCCAGTGATACTACTCTTCTGACGCCTCGGCGGGGTCACCTCCCTTCGTGCCGACGTTGAGGCTGCAGGCTGACGCGCGCCCCACGTCACCTCGGCCTCCGTCGGCGGCGCGCCGAGGGGGAACAGAGAGGGGGCGGGCCTTCTCAGAAGGCGGTGGCGGCTTCGGAGATCCTTCCATCCCCACTAGGATC
Organism: Prorocentrum cordatum; assembly: GCA_963575745.1. Classification (NCBI taxonomy): domain Eukaryota; class Dinophyceae; order Prorocentrales; family Prorocentraceae; genus Prorocentrum; species Prorocentrum cordatum. The sequence goes on along the minus strand of CAUYUJ010015822.1, from coordinate 258,185 downwards.
TTATGAGAGACCCATCCATCTCCACTAGGACCTTATCAGATATTCATCCATCCCCACTCGGGTTTCCTCAGAGCTCTACCCATTTCTATTAGGACCCAATTAGAGCTCCATCCATTCTCAAAAGGACCCTGTGAGATCTCTATCGGGCTATGCTTATCCGTCCCTGATAGCACCCTCTGAGTGCGCCATCCTTCCCTAACATGATCCTTTTCAGGCTCCATTCATCCCTAGTAGGATCCGATTCGCGGAGGCAGCCCGCAGCATCGCCTCGCCAGCGCGCGAGCGTTTGGCGAAGGCAAGACCGAGTTGACCCCTATGGGTTCAAGTGGATTCTTTGGTTTGTTATTTGTGTGGGTGTGGGTGCTGGCTGCTGGCTGCTGCCCCCCCCTCTCGGAGGTGGGGAGGGGCACAGGAAGTCGTTGATGCCTTGTTGTTGCTGCTGCTGTTCTTGTTTTTGCTGCTGCTGTTGATGTTGATGTTGATGTTGATGTTGATGTTGATGTTGATGTTGTTTTTATTGTTGTTGCTGTTGTTGTTGTTGTTGTTGTTGTTGTTGTTGTTGTTGTTGTTGTTGTTGTTGTTGTTGTTGTTGTTGTTGTTGTTGTTGTTGTTGTTGTTGTTGTTGTTGTTGTTGTTGTTGTTGTTGTTGTTGTTGTTGTTGTTGTTGTTGTTGTTGTTGTTGTTGTTGTTGTTGTTGTTGTTGTTGTTGTTGTTGTTGTTGTTGTTGTTGTTGTTGTTGTTGTTGTTGTTGTTGTTGTTGTTGTTGTTGTTGTTTTGTTTTGTTTCCGGTGCACGTGTTTTTTTCGATTGAAGTGCTTTTCCCGGGGCTTGTTTTTTATCAGGGCAAGTCTTGAGCGTGTGAGACTTCTCCCGCCCGAGACTTCTTGCGTTTTATTCAAGAATCGCGCTCTCGCTTGGGACTTCCTTAGAATTGATTCTCCCGGCGCTCTGGAGTCGCGCTCTCGCTGGAGACTTGCTGGCAATTTACTGAATAATAGCGTCCTTGCGTTGGAATTTCTTGCAATTTACTCAAGCGCCGCGCTCCCGACACCCAGGCACCCAGGAGTCGCGCTCGCGCTTTGGACTCCCTCACAGACTACATAGGAATCGGGATCTCGCTGCCCTTCGTGGCCCCGTTGCAGCCCTTCGTGGCCCCCTCGCTTTGTTTCGTGGCCCCGTTGCAGCCCTTCGTGGCCCCCTCGCTGCCCTTCGTGGCCCCGTTGCAGCCCCTCGTGGCCTGCTCGCTGCCCTTCGTGGCCCCGTTGCAGTCCTTCGTGGCTCCCTCGCTTTGTTTCGTGGCCCCGTTGCAGCTCTTCGTGCCCCCCCCGCTGCCCTTCGTGGCCGCGTCGCAGCCCTTCGTGGCCCCGTTGCAGCCCTTCGTGGCCCCCTCGCTGGCTGCCCTTCGTGGCTCCGTTGCATCCCTTCGTGGCCCCTTCGCTGCCTTTCGTGGCCTCATATATGTATGCCCTTCGTGGCCCCCGCTCGTTCGCGCCCGTGGTGGCCCCATATGCATATGTCCTGCGTGGCCCAGTTGCTACCCTCAATGGCCCCATCGTTGCCTTCTGTGGCCCCGCATTACCTGCCCTTCGTGGTCCCCGCTCGTTCGCGCTCTTCGTGGCCCCGTACGCATTCCCTTCGTGTCCCCGCTGTTGCCCCTCGTGGCCTACTTCGTGTCCTTGTGGCCCTGCCGTCGTTCTTTCGCTCTCGCTTTCGCTCGTCGCCGTCATCGTCGACGTCGTCGTCGCCGTCGTCGTGGTCGGTCCCCTGTCCGTCCCTCTTGGGGTCGGGTCGACGGTTCGCGGCCGCCCCGCCGATCAGCGCTGCCGCTGGCCAGGCGGACGGTCCGCGGCCGCCCCGCCGCTTGCCGGGGCCCGGCCTGCAGGGAAGAAAGGTATACCCCCCAAAAGGGGTTCGATCGAAGACGAAGAGGGCGGGTATCGAGGGTTTGGGAAATAGGCGTTATTGGACACTCGAGCAGATGAGGGCCAACAGTCTTACAATGATTGTTGTTGTTGTTGTTGTTGATGTTGTTATTGTTGTTGTCGTTGTTGTTGTCGTTGGCGTTGTGGTTGTCGTTGCCATTGTCGTTGTCGTTGTCGTTGTAGTTGTTGTTGTTGTTCTTGTTGTTGAAATTGAAGTTGCATATTCATTTCTAGACAGTAATTATTGTTGATATCCAGGAGCGCTCCCTCGCTCTCTCGCCTCGACGCTGGCTGCATTTCCTGTGGAAACGAAGCTCCCGCGCGAGCGTTGGCTTGAGTGTAAAAGTGGGCCCTTGGAGGCCCAGCTACGACGACAACAGCTCCCGCCCGATATCTCTTCACAATTCAGTCTGAGACACCCTGGCCAGACAGGCCGCCGAACTCAGGAATGGCGCTCTCGTTCGAGATTCTTCGCAATTCAATCAAGTTGGCAGAAACCCAGCCATGACGACAAGGGCTCCTGCTCGATACTTCCGCACGATTTGCTCCGAGAGCCCCTGGCCAGGAAAACCCCCGAACTCAGGAACGGCGCTCTCGCTCGAGACTTCTTCGTGATCCAGTCACGCTGGCGGAGGCCCAACTATGACGACAAGGGCTCTCGTTCGATACTTCAAGATGTATTTGCTGACGCCTGTGCCATTAAGGCCCCCGAAATCAGGAACCGCGCTCTCGCTCGATATTCTTTCGTAATTCATGCAAGTTGGTGGAGGCCCAGACACGGCGACAACGTTTCCCCTTCCATATTTTTCCATGTGTATTCTGAGATCCACTGGCGTGGCCAGAGAGGCCCCCGAATCGTGCACGATGTATCTCTTCGATTGACGTGCCTCTCCCGGGGCTCGCACCCTGTTTTTTATCAGGGAAAGTCTTGGGTCAAACTGTGTCGTTGGCCCCCGGTTTACAATAACAGCGGCTCCCGCCTGAGACTTCCTCACGATGTGTTGAAGAATCGTGCTCTCGTTTTGGACTCCCAGGTAATTTGCCACCGAATCGCGGCTCCCGCCGCATAGTCCTTGACAAGTTTTTGCAAAGCAAAGTCCTCGCAACTTACCACCGAAACGCTTCGCTTAATATTTCCTTATAGTTGATTCAGATGCCGCTCCTCGACAGTCAGGAATCGCGCTCCCAGTGGACCTGCCCGCTGGACCCGTGCTCCTCTCGACACGGTTGCAGTTCGCACTATCCTTCTGCCCCGCTTTCCCATCATCCCGCTTCTTTTCAGGGTTCCACGAAGCTTGTTTCTGACACCAGTTCGCAGCTGTACGTCCCCCCGCGGGGGTATCCACGATATGTTCTTTCAAGGGGGTGGTACATGGCGCTGTTTATGGCGCGACCCATGGCGAAACCTATTGTTAACCTGTGTTGGAGTGGCTGGCGCAAGCCATGGCGCAAGCTGAGTCGCCACTCGCAGCGCAGATCGTCGTTCCCGTTGTCTGTTATCCCTCGTTTTAAAGGGCTTCGCCAACCGCGCGTGGCAGGGAATGAATATACCCCCCACAATGGGGCGCGATCGAAGACGAAGAGGGCGGGTGTCCAGGGTTTGGGGTATGCGTGTTGAATGACACGCGAGCAGATAAAAGCGAACAGTCTTAAACAGGTTGTTGTTGTTGTTGTTGTTGTTGTTGTTGTTGTTGTTGTTGTTGTTGTTGTTGTTGTTGTTGTTGAACATTATTACTTCTAAAGAATAATTATTGTTGGGGCCCCTGGTGCACGGCCCCCTCGCCGCGCCCAGGCCGCAGCCATGTTTTCATCATTTTCGTGAGGAAGTCTCCGGCAAAACGGGTTGGTCCGGATCCGGTTGTTTTGTTACGGGCGGTTTTCCCTTGCAAAAAAATAAGGCAAAGTGGACATTTCTTGTTCTAACATAACCAAACTTCAAGAATCCCTTGCAAAAAATAAGGTAAAGTGGACATTCGCGCGCGCAAGACGAAATCCTTCCAAAACCTTAGTGTTCGTAGCGATTTTAACATAAAAACATCAAAAAACCAATGGTTTTTCAACAAAAAATGTCAAAATTTCATCCCGCGCGCTCTTGCGGATTCGTAGGAAACCCAACACTTTTTAAACATTTCTGTCAAACGGGCTTTTGCGAGCAACTTTTTCGAACTTCTGCGACAACGGTTGCGCACCTGCCAGGGCCATCATCCCTGTCAAATAATACCATGCGGGACACATTCGTTTTTTCTTCGCGCGCGCACGCCTAAATCTTCAAAAACCAGTACAGGTGTCCAGTGTTGGAAAAGGGGGAAAAGTCGTATACTAAGCTAGCGTCCAGAAAATGTTACCACAACAAGTCACTGTACCCATGCGCCAGTGTAGTAGCCACGGTCGTCCGCAGGCCACGAAGTGAAGTGTCCGAACGTCATAGGGCGGGAAGCTGGGTGTGGGTGGTGGCGAAGAGTCGTTTGGAAATGTGGTAGAGCTTGAACCGGCCCCCCCACAAAGTGGGGGTATTGGCGGGCGTCGTATGAAAACCCTGGCACTGGTGAGAACGGAGTGTCCCCACGTGCTAGTACTTGTTGTTGTTGTTGTTGTTGTTGTTGTTGTTGTTGTTGTGGTTGTTGATGACTATTTGTTTCTGGATGATAATTACTGTTTGTCTCCGGAAGCGGTTCCGCGCGCTCTCGCATCGACGCTGGCTGCGATTTTTTGGAAACGAGGCTCCCGCTCGAGCGTTGGCTCGAATGTAAAAGTGGGCCCTTCGAGGCCCGGCTACGACGACAACGGTTCCCGTTCGATGCGTCCTCGCATGTTACCCCAGACACCCTGGCCAGAGAGGCCCCCGAACTCAGGAATGGCGCTCTCGCTCGAGACTTGCTTGCAATTCAGTCACGTTGGCGGAGGCCCAGCCACGAGGACAAGGGCTCTTGTTCGATACTTCCTCACGATTTATTCCGAGAGCCCATGGCCAGGAATGCCCCCGCACTCATGAACGGCGCTCTCGCTGGAGATTTTCTCGTGATTCAGTCAAATTGGTGGAGGCCCAATTACGACGACAACGGCTCTCGTTCGATATTTCTTCAACATGTATTCGCAAAAAGGCTTTTGCCAGAAAAAAACCCGAACTCAGGAACGGCGCTCTCGCTCGAGATTTTCTCGCTGTTGAGGCTCGTTGGTGGCTGCCCACACCCAGCGACAAGGGTTCCCGTTCGTTTTTTTTCAACATGTATTCCGGGAGCCCTTCTCCTGGCCTGAGAGACCCCCGAATTCAGGAACGGCTCTCTCGCTCGAGTGTTCCTCGCGCTTCCAGTCAATGGCCAACAAGGAAGATATCCCCCCGAAAGGGGGTGCGATCGACGACGAAAGGGGCGGATATCGAGGGTTGGGGTATACAGAATGTAAAGCACGCGTGCCAGTACATAGCAAGCATTTTTAAACTGATTGTTGTTGGCGTTGTTGCTGTTGATGTTGTTGATGTCGTTGTCGTTGTCGTTGTCGTTATCGTTGTCGTTGTTGTTCTTATTGGTGCTGCTGTTCTTGCTGCTGCGGCGTCTGCTGCTGCCGTAGTTGCAATTGGTGACGGTATGATGTTGGCGAAGATGATGATGATGATGATGATGATGATGATGATGATGATGATGATGATGATGATGATGATGATGATGATGATGATGATGATGCTGCTGCTGCTGATGATGATGATGATGATGATGATGATGATGATGATGATGATGATGATGAGGCGAAATAGCGGAGGTTGTTGGTGATGATGCTATGATGCCTCTGATGGTGATGATGCTGCGGATGATGAGGAAGAGGAGGAGCAGGATAATGAGGAGGATGAGTAGTATTAGTCGTAGTAGTAGTAGTAGTAGTAGTAGTAGTAGTAGTAGTAGTCGTCGTAGTAGTAGTGATAGTGGTAGTGGTAGTAGTGGTAGTAGTGGTAGTAGCGGTAGTAGTCGTAGTAGTCGTAGTAGTAGCCGTAGTAGTAGTAGTAGTAGTAGTAGTAGTAGTAGTAGTAGTAGTAGTAGTAGTAGTGGTCGTAATAGTAGTAGTAGTAGTAGTAGTAGTAGTAGTAGTAGTAGTAGTCGTAGTCGTAGTCGTAGTCGTAGTCGTAGTCGTAGTCGTAGTCGTAGTCGTAGTCGTACCCGTACTAATCGTGATAGTCGTAGTAGTCGTAGTAGTAGTAGCAGTAGTAGTAGTGGTAGTGGTAGTAGAGGTAGTAGTAGTAGTAGTAGTAGTAGTAGTAGTAGTAGTAGTAGT
>CAUYUJ010015822.1:232673-251900 GCA_963575745.1 Prorocentrum cordatum | reverse complement strand
CGAGCGGGAGCATTCACCAACGCTGCCGCCCGAACTCCAAACCCTCACCGCGGCAGGGGGTGACAGGAGTGCCGATCCACGCCCGGGCATCCGGACAGAACTGGTGGCAGAAGGAGGCAGGACTGACGAATCTGCCGACGAGCGCGCGCGCAAGACTCTTCGGGCCGCAGAACAGCCCATCGGCGCCCCACACCCCCGCCCCGCCACCAGGGGAGGCGTATCGTCCAGCGGGCACCCCGATCGCGCTTACCCACCGCCGCCCCCACCGCACTGGGCCCCTCGCGTCCACGTCAGGTACACGCCACACCACGACCCAAACGACAGCCTCTACAACAAGCCCGCCGGGATATCCGCGTGCGCTGCGCGTGGAGCGCTGCGCGTGGAACTACCAAGCCCGCCGACACGAGACCTGACCAGAAATTGTCAAGCTGAAGAACGAGTGCGGAGCCATGTTCGTCATCGGTTGGAACGCGCTCTGCAACCAGCGGGAAGGGCGGCCGGGAGCAACATACAACCCCATTGGGCACGACCACTTCTGCGAGGAGGTTGTGTGCCAGCTGCGTGAGGAGAACTTCGACATCCGCCAGCTGTGCACTGTGCAGGAAGCGGAACACATAGATCGACTGGCACGCCGCTCGGGACAAGCACGTTCGACGCATCGAACAGATGCGTCCCGACAAGGGCAAGCGCAAAGGCAAGCACCAGGACCCTATGGGGAAATGCTTGCGACGCGCCGACCCCACCTGGCCCAACAGCGAGCGGACCAGGCAGCGCCTACCCAACATCCGCACACCACACGCCTGACGCGCTCCCCGGTCCGTCGTAGAGCGTGACTCGCCACTTTTGCTACTCTAGAAGCCCACACGGGCAGAAGTACGTGCCCCAGACCACCTCAGGAACTCACCACGCACACCAGCCCAGCCACAACTTCCACGCATTGCCTCCCTAATGGCCGCCTAAAGCGCCCAGTGCTTACCCTGGGCTTGCCCCGTGCTGGCCCCGAGGGCACTCTCGCCAGCAGCCAGCCCTACGTCCTGCTCCTGCCGATCTGATCCTCTCCCGAGCCCACGGCAACTCTTGCCGTGCGCCCGCCTGCTCGACGGCGCGCGGCTCAGCGCGGCGCCCGACCCAGGCCCCCACGCCCTGTCTGGTCGGAGGCGTGGGCTCGGACCACAGTTCTGTGCTCCGAGGCGCGCCCACTGCTGACCAACAGGACAGGGGTGGCCGCCCCTGGCCCCCCCCCCACGCTGCCCACCCTGTCCACCCGGGCTGGGGGACAGCCTCCCCTTCATCGTCGTTGTGCACCGGCTTGGCACCCCCCTCGCACGGGGGGCGCTGTCTTCGGCACCAGTTTTAAGCTCTATTCTTTGATTGGGAGCCTCCAGGCGTTTGATTGGGAGCCTGCCAAATCCTCCCCCTCCTCCCTTTCCTCCTCTTCCTCCTCCTTCTCATCTTCTCCCCTCATCCGCCGCCTCCCCCCATGCCACTCCTGTCCCTCCTTCTCTCCTTCCTTCCTCGCCTCCTCCTCCTCCTCCTCCTCCTCTCCTCCTCCCCTCCTCCTCCTCCTCCTCCTCTTCCTCTTCTTCTCTCGCCCTCCTCCTCCTCCTTCTCCTCCTCCTCCTCCTCCTCCTCCCCCCCTCTCCCCCCCACGATTCGTCAATTACACGTTGGTCAAACTACTGATTTAAATAAGTAGTTGCTCAACTACTCAAGTCAGGAATGACAAGTTAAGCAACTACTTCTTCAAATAGTTGAGCCAACGTGCAATTGACGTATCGAGGGTGTGGGTGAGTGGTGGGAGGAGGAGGAGGAGGAGGAGGAGGAGGAGGAGGAGGAGGAGGAGGAGGAGGAGGAGCAGGAGGAGGAGGAGCAGGAGGAGGAGGAGGAGGAGGAGGAGGAGGAAAGGGAGGAGGTTGAGGATTTGGCAGGCTCCTAATCAAACGCCTGGAGGCTCCGAATCAAAGAATAGCGTTTTTTTTTGCCATCCCAGGCACGCCCGCTGCTGTCTACCTGACCGTGGTGATCTCCCCCTCTCCCCCCCGCTCCCAGCCCCGTGCCCTCGCCCGGTGGGCTGGAGGCGCTGGCTTTGGCCACAGTTCTGGCTGGCCAAGGCGCGCTCGCTGCCGTTCACCTTGACGGTGGTGCCCCCCCTTGTCCCCCCCCTTGGCCCACCCTGTCCACTTGGGCAGGGGGGCCCATTGTCACCTACATATCTCCATACATCGGTTATGTGCCGCCCCGCTCTCGCCGCTCCGCTCTGAGGGCCGCCTACGCCGCCCCGCCCCCTGGGCGGATTTGCCCTCGCATCCATATGCTCATAGACAGAATTCCTTAAGCGAAGCGTGACAGACATGTTACATGCGCGTAGGGGCATCTCCGCATCGAGCAATTGATTATCCTCTGGTGCGTAACGGTCGTTGCCCCCGTTTCCCCCGTAGGTAATGGTAACGATCGTGCGTACGGGGGGGGCCTGGACCCCACCTCGCACGTGCTGGTGCTCGCGCGCGTACTTTGGCGATCGCAGCGCACCCCCGCCCCGACGTGCCCCACCCTGCCCAACCGTTGCCGTTACCCGGGGCTCCATCCCCTTCCCGCGACCGTTACCCTTTTCATTGCGTCGGCCAGGGTGTCTGAAAAGTGGGTTGACCCGAAAAGCCCGAAAAGCCAGAAAAGCCCGAAAAGCTTGAAAAACCAGGAAAACCCGGAAAGTCCGAAAAGCTTGAGTTGCGAGAATGTCTCGAGCGACGGCGCCCAAGTTGCGAGGATGTCTCGAGTGGCGAGCTTTTCGGGCTTTTCGGGCTTTTCGGGTCAACCGTGCGCCCATTTGGGTTATTCGGGCTACTCGGGCTACGCCGGCCAGAGTCGCGAGGATGTCTCGAGCGGCGGCGCCAGAGTTGCGAGGATGCTTCGAGCGGCGGGCTTTTCGGGGGTTTTCGGCTTATTCGGGCTACTCGGGCTACGGTGGCCAGAGTTGCGAGGATGTCTCGAGCGGCGGCGCCAGAGTTGCGAGAATGTCTCGGTCAGAGAGCTTTTCGGGTTTTTCGCGCTTTTCGGCTCATTCGAGCTTTTCGGGCTTTTCGGGCTGCTTGGGCTACTCGGGCTAGTCGGGGGCTACGCTGGCCAGAGTTGCGAGGATGTCTCGAGCGGCGGTGTCCGAGTTGCGACGATGTCTCGAGCGGCGAACTTTTCGGGCTTTTCGGGCTTTTCGGGACAGAGTTGCGAGGATGTCTCGAGCGGCGGCGCCAGAGTTGCGAGGATGTCTCGATCGGAGAGCTTTTCGGGCTGTTCGGCTTATTCGGGCTTTTCGGGCTTTTCGGGCTTTTCGGGCTTTTCGGGCTACGCTGGCCAGAGTTGCGACGATGTCTCGAGCGGCGGCGCCAGAGTTGCGAGGATGTCTCGAGCGGCGAGCTTTTCGGTCTTTTCGGGCTTTTCGGGCTAATCAGGTTGACCCGAAAAGCCCGCCCGACCCGACTCGCCCGACCCGACCCGCCCATGAGTTACACGAGCTTTTTTTTGTTTTGTTTTGTTTTAAATCATGCCTCATACTTTAATGTCCTGCCCGCCCGCCCCGTTCCGCCCGTTAGGGTCCGCTCGCCCGACTCGACCTGCCCGTTACGGTTACGCGTGCGTGTTTTTCCGAACATGCGTCATATTTTAATGTCTCGCCCGCCCGACCCGACTCGCCCGTTAGGGTCCGCCCGCCCGATCCGATCCGCCCGTTAAGGTTGCGCGTGCGTGTTGCTTCGAGCTCGCGTCATACTTTCATGTCCGGCCCGCCCGACCCGCCCGCCCGTTAGGGTCCGCATCTGATCGGACCCGCCCGTTAGGATTACACGTGCGTGTTGTTCGAGCATGCATCATACTTTAATGTCCCGCCCGCTCGACTCGACCCGCTGGTTAGGGTACGCTCGCCCGACCCGACCTGCCCGTTAGGGTTACGCGTGCATTTTTGTTTGTTTGCTTGGTTTTTGTATTTTTATATTATTGTTATGATATATTTCTTGTTATGTATACACATGTATATATGAATGTATGTATGCATGCATGTATGCATGTATGTATGTATGTATGTATGTATGTATGTATGCATGCATGCATGCATGCATGCATGCATGCATGTATGTATGTGTGTATGCATGTATGTATGCGTGCCTGCATGCATGTATGTATGTGTACACATATGCATGCATGTATGTATATATATGTTTGCATGCATGCATGCATGCATGCATGCATGCATGCATGCATGCATGCATGTATGTATGTATGTATGTATGTATGTATGTATGTATGTTTGCATGCATGTATGTATGTATGTATGTATGCATGCATGTATGTATGTATGTATGTATGTATGTATGTATGTATGTGTGTGTGTACACATGAATGTATGTATGCATGCATGCATGCATGTATGTATGCACGTATGCATGTATGTATGTATGTATGTATGCATGCATGCATGCATGCATGTATGCATGTATGCATGTATGCATGTATGTATGCATGCATATATATATGTATATATGTATGCATGTCTGTATGTATGTATTTATGCATGCGTGCATGTAGGTACGTATCTATGTATGTATGCATGCATGTATGTATGTATTTCTGTTTACATGTATGTATTTATGTATGTATGTATGCATGCATATTTGTATGTATACATCTATACTTTTATATTTAAACATGCGGCATACTTGAATGTCCCTCCCGCCCGACCCGACCCTCCCATGAGAGTTCGCTCGCCCGAGCCGATTCGCTGGGTAGCGTTACGCGTGCGTGTTACTTCGAGCACGCGTCATACTTCAATGATCCGCCCGCCCGACCCGACCCGCCCGTTAGGGTCCGCTCGCCCGACCCGACCAGCCCATCAGGTTTACGCGTGCGTGTTTTCTTGAACATGCGTTGTGCCATAATTTGAATTTCCGCCCGCCCGACCCGATCCGCCCGCCCGTTAGGGTCCGCCCGCCCGATCCGATTCGCCCGTTAGAGTTTCGCGTGCGTGTTACTTGGAGCACGCGTCACACTTTAATGTCCCGACCGCCCGACCCGCTCGCCCGTTCAGGTCTGCATCCTATCCGACTCGCCCCTTACGGTTATGCGTGCGTGTTTTTTGAACATTCGTCATACTTAATGTCCCGCCCGCCCGACCCGACCCGCCCATTAGTCTCCGCCCGCCCGATCCGATCCGCCCGTTGGGATTCCGCGTTCGTGTTACTTCGAGCACGCGTCATACTTTAATGTCCCGCCTGCTCGGCCCGCTCGCCCGTGAAGGTCCGCATCCGATCCGACCCGCCCGTCAGGGTTACGCGTGCGTTTTTTTTTTTTTTTTTTTTTTTTTTTTTTTTTTTTTTTTTTTTTTTTTTTTTTTTTTTTTTTTTTTTTTTTTTTTTTTTTTGGTTTTTGTTTTTTTCTTTCCCGAGCATGCGTCATACTTTAATGTCCCGCCCGCCCGACCACCCGCCCGACCAGACCCGCCCGTTAGGGTCCGCCCGCCCGATCCGCTCCGCATGTTAGGGTTCCGCGTGCGTGTTACTTCGAGCACGCGACATCCTTTCATATCCCGCCCGCCCAACCCGCCCGCCCGTTAAGGTGCGCGTCCGATCCGACCCGCCCGTCAGGGTTACGCTTGCGTGTTACTTCGAGCACGCGTCATACTTTAAATTCACGCCCGCCGGGCCCGCCCGCCCGTTAGGGTCCGGCGGCCCGACCCGACCTGCCCGTTAGGGTTACGCGTGCGTTTTTTTTTTTTTTTTTTTTTTTTTTTTTTTTTTTTTTTTTTTTTTTTTTTTTTTTTTTTTTTTTTTTTTTTTTTTTTTTTTTTTTTTTGTTTTTGATTTTTTTTTGAATTTTTTTGTTTTGTTTTTTTTTGTTGAATTTTTTTTTTTAGCTCGCGTCATACTTTAATGTCCCACCCGCTCTACCCGCTCGCCCGTCCCGAACCGCCCGTTAGGGTTATATGAGCGTGTTTTTTCGAGCACGCGTCATTCTTTAATGTCCCTCCCGCCCGATCCGCCCGCCCGACCCCCCGAACCGGTTACACGTGCATGTTTCCTCGAGCAGCGGTCCCAGGGAGGTTCTTCGGGCTTTTCGGGCTTTTCCGGGCTTTCCGGGTTTTTCGGGCTTTTCGGGTCAACCTGGCACTTTTTCGGGCTCTTCGGGCTTTTCGGGCTTTTCGGGCTTTTCGGGTCAACCCAGTTGCAGACACCCCTCGCCGACGCAGTGCGAAAAGGTAAAAATCGATCTTTGAGGTTTTCGGACGTTTTCGTCGTTTATCGGCGGGTTTCCAGCCTCGGGATGCCTTCAGCGGCTCCGCCTCGCCGAACGCGTTCCGCGAGTGTCCAGATCGTCCCGAACGGCCGCCAGAGAGCCGAGGTATGGCCCGTAAACCACCAGAGGGGCGACATAGGGGGGGGCGATGGGCTCAGGGGGGAATGGATCGACCCCCCTGAGCCCATCGCCCATCGCCCCTGAGCCCATCGCCCCCTCCTCGATGGGCTCAGGGGGCGATGGGCTCAGGGGCGATGGGCTCAGGGGGGAATGCATCGACCCCCTGTTGCGAGTGCATCGCTGGTAGGAGCCCGAGAGCCCGCCCCGCCCAGGACCGGGCGCATCTGCTACCGGGGGCCCATTCGCCGATCTATGTTCCCCCCCCCATTGAGCTGGCCCCCCCCCCCTCACGTTGGCAGGAGCGCGGGGGGAGCCGCTCCATCATGGCGGCGAGGGAGGTGATCGTGTCGGCTGGCTACCTGTACACGCCGAGACTGCTGTTCCTCTCGGGCATCGGGGACGCGGGGGACCTGGCCAGGGCGGGCCTGGAGGTCGTGAGGGACATGCCCGCCGTGGGCAAGAACCTCACAGCGCCGCGTATGACGCCGCTTTCTTGGCGCACGAACACGCCCACCATCTCCCAGATGATGGGGCCGCCCATCTCCAAGGATCGAGGCAGCGCGAGACTCGAGTTTGCCAGGTCCTGGGTCTGCCTGCGTTTTTGACGTGCCCGTCTTGACTGTTGACGGCTCCATTTTCGTGAGATGTTTGCCGCGGGAGTTCGTGGCAAATTGCAGATTGGGTCTCGTCAGTTTCCTGACGGCCCTGGCGGGCCAACCCGAGTCCCCCGAATCCGAGTCTCACGTCTTCCCGCAAGGAGGGCCCCGCGGACCGCGAGGCCTTCAGCAGCGTCATCGCGGAGGCCACCGTGCCCGTGGGCGAGCAGGCGATCGCGCAGTTCATGCCCCTGTACTACGCCCCGAAGTCGGCCCCGCTGCAGTTCTCTCTCCAGGGGGAGCCCTGGCCGCTCGAGACCAACGCCTACACCATCGGCGCAGCTCCAAGCCCGACGCGGGGCGATCGGAGGAAGGGCTTGTCTCGGGGGGGGGCTCTCGCCCCCCCCCCCCCCTCCCCCCAGCTGCCTCGTGGAGGGGCGGGCCCCATGGGGCTGCCCCGCCCGCCCGAGATGGGCCCATGTGATCGCGCCGAGTCGAGCCTGGAGCTGCCCAGCCATCATGGTCACGATGGCGACTGCTGCGAGGGGCTCCATCGCCGTCGACCCGGACCCGGACGTGAGCCCCACCATCACGCACGACCCTCTGACTCCCGAGGACGTGGCCGGTTTGTGGGGAGGGCAGCGTGGGAGGGTGAGCATCTTCCTGTGGGCCCTCCCTGTCAATGGCACAGGACCCGTGCCAACGTAGTTTCACTCATCATGAGTATGTGTTGCAGTAAAGCAGTGCTGTATATGATTTGTGGTGGTTTGATGTACGTGTGCTGTCGCACACGTGAGTTCGCACCGACGCCGTTATTGATCAAATACCGAGGGGCCCCTGAGCCAAGCAAAACTACGAGCGAATCTCTTCGATTCCCCTTCTATTTCTGATTCTGTTCTGTTTGGTTCCCTACTTTGTGTGAAAACACTTTGGTGTTTCCAAAGGAGTGCTAACGACATTGGTAGCGGAGCCAGTGGCACCAGATCCGCGGCAAAAAGGAATCGGAAACTTCGCTCGTGGGTGTTCGCGCTCACCGAGAGGAAGATGATATCTTCAGCTCCGGCGGCGGCCCACGACCCAGGGGCAAGCACCATCAGCCAGCAGATAATGCCAGCGACGGCACAGCGGATCAACCAGGAGGCAATGTTCGGCCGGATGACGGCGACGCGGACAGTGACCTTCGTGATGGAGGCCGAGACCAAGGTCGAGGCAGAGGCGACATATAACCGCAGATGGACGCAGGATTGGTTAAGTGTTTCGTGGGCGCGACGGACCTACTGCACGATGCGTGCCGCATCATCAGAAAGAGAACGGCGGTGTTCCAGCGATTGTGTCAGCGCCGAGGGGATAGGGTCGTGAGTGAAAGAGCATACCTCTTGCTGCAGGCGCTGCAAGGCGATGCCCTGGACGCCCGCGCGAATATCAGCTTCGAGAGGATGGTCACGAGGGGAGCGCTCGATGAGATGGCAAGCTGGACGTTCTGTACATATGCACGCAGGGAGTGGAGTTGTCAGGAAGATGCGACGCGTTCGTTCGAGAGATCTCGAGGTTGCCGAAGGAGACTTTGAACGCGTATGTGTTGCGACGCGGCCAGGAAGTGTCGAACAAAAGAAGCAGGGCTGGATTTACTGGACTTGCAGGCGGGTTGGCACATGATGACGAGGTCGGCGATTCCACGATGGCAGATTCCGAACTTCAAGGCGCTGTGCAATAACAAGCTCATAGTGCAGGTGGTGGCAGAATCACTCGAGACGATGTCCAGTGGCGACAGCGCAGTGCGCAAAAAGGACATCGAGCGCCGAGCACGCGCCGGGGCAAAACTTCGAAGGTGGCAACGCCTACTGGGACTAAGCAGAGGACGACGATGCCTACTGGTGCGAGGATGAATGCATGGACGAGCTGTACTGGGAAGACGACGTGTGGTATGAGGAAGACGAGGGGCCGATCCCCGAGGAGCTATTCGTCTGGCCAGCAGACCTTGACCCTTGGCTCAGGGCACTAGACGCTAGCCTCGCTCGCTCCGGTGGCACCCGCGGCCCTGTCGCCGAGGGCGCGGCCAAGAGCTCCTGTCGCCTGCTCTGCCCGCCTGAGCAGTGCCATTTCCACGTCGGCTGGGGCACCGATTACGTGCGCGCCGCCTGCAACGTCCTCGACCCACGCGGCCCCGCGCTCGCCCTGGGCTCCCCCTTCGCCGGCGAAGAGGCTCTGGGCGACGAGGTCGAAGCAGTCGCGGAGAAGGCCCAGGCCGCCCGCCTCGCGCTTCTCACCGTGAACCACGCCCCCACCCAGCTTGTTTTGACCCGCTTGTGCGCCGACGTGTCGAAGCTCTCCTACCAGCTGCGCCTCAGCGGGGGCAGGATCGGCCGCGACCAGCTCGCCACCTTCGACAGAGATCTGTGCACCGCAGTGGAGAACGTCGTGGGCGGCGACCTGCCAGACGACGCTTGGGAGCAAGCCACCGCTGGAGTCTCCTGTGGCGGCCTCGGTCTACGCACCGCGGAACGCGTTTCCACGGCCGCCTTCCTCGCCAGCCGCGTGAGCTCCCGCCCGCGCGTCCGCGAGATGGCCGAACGCCTCGCCCTGGCCGGCCCGTGCACCGCGGCCGCGGTCATGGGGCTTGCGATCGGCGCGCGGAAGAGGCCGCGGTCAAGCTGATGGGGCTCCCCCCTCCGACCCTGGGAAGGCAGCTCCTGGATTTCCTCGCAGACGAGGCCGACCAGTGCGAGGATCGGTGGGCCGGCCTCTTCGACGCCAGCGTACCCGCGAACGACGGCGCTCCTGGACGGAACGGCCGGCCCCGGCGCATGGGCAGCGGCGTCGCCCCCCTCGACGAGGGCGAGGGCGACGAGCGCCCAGCTGCTGCCCCCCGCGGCCGCGCCCGCCTCCAGAGGGCCATCCTGGCCCGCCTCGACGCGCAGGCGAGCCTGGAGCTGCGCGAACGCCACGCGCAGGCCTGCATCACCCCGG
Organism: Prorocentrum cordatum; assembly: GCA_963575745.1. Taxonomy (NCBI): domain Eukaryota; class Dinophyceae; order Prorocentrales; family Prorocentraceae; genus Prorocentrum; species Prorocentrum cordatum. Next base: position 241,941 of record CAUYUJ010015822.1, on the reverse strand, counting down.
CGCTGCGCCGCTTGGAGGACCTCAGCCACCCCGACACCAGCCACGAGTGGCTCTGGGCTCTGAGCTGGCACAAGGGGCCCCTTCTCGACCACCGGGACTTCGTCGGGGCGCTCCGACTGCGCCTCGGCGCCGCCGGCCCCAGCGAGCCCACCCCCTGCAACCTCTGCGGCACTGAGCTGCTCGATTTCGCGGGCTCGCGCGCCCTCTGCTGCAGCAGGGCCGAGGCAACGAGGGGCCACCGCGCGCTCGCACGGCAGGTGCACGAGGCTGCCAAGTGCTGCGACCCCGCCGCCGAGCTCGAGGCGCATAACCTCATCCTGGGCACCCGCCTGCGGACGTGCTGACGTCTGACGGGGGCGCTGGGGCACGGGCTCACGGCGCTCGACGTAGGTTTCGCCTCCCCCGGCGCGCGCAGCGCCGGCCGGGACTGCGTCTCCAGCATGTGCGAGCGCGAGACGGCGTACTGCGCCCCTTACAGCGATGCTGTGGACCGCCAGAACATCCTTTACCAGCCCTTGGTTTGGTCAGCCTATGGGCGGCCCCGCCTCCGGGCGACATCCATCCTCCGCGCGCTCGCGACCCGCCTTGCCCTGCGGGGGGGATGCTCGGGCGGGGCGCGGCGGTGCCGCCGCCTGGCCAGCGCGGATGGCGTGGCGCTGTGCCGGCAGGCGGCCGCCCGCGTCCGGGCCTGCTGGCCCGGCGGGGGTGGCGCGCAGGGGCGCCGGCCCGCCCGCCCACGCTGGCGCGGGCCCCCCCGCCGTCCCATCCCCGCCCGCCCCCGTCCCAGCACGCGCGCGCGCCTAACCGGCGGGGTCAGGTGGCTCGCGCCTCGCGGCCGTGCTCCCCCCGCCGCCCTTTGCTTGCCTGCCTGCTTGCTGCCCCCCCCCCCCCCCCTCCTCTCCTCCCTGCCCCCCCTCCTCTCTCGGGCCCGGAGGCCGATTGCTGGTGCGGAATGTCGGGCCGAGCGCCCGTAGGCGCGGCCTTGCAGCCTTTTCTTGCCCTCTCCCGCCTCTCTTCCTCCATCCTTGTGGCGCGTCTGACTTTGCGTCGCAGATGGCCGGCGGGGCGCGGCCGAGCAGAGCGCTCCCTGCCCCGGGCCGTTCGACGAAGGCGTTCGCTCGCCTCCCTCCCGTCTTCGTCGTCGTCTTCCTTCTTGCGAGCAAGACTTTGTCTGGCTTAATCCACTCAGTCAGACTTGTCTGGGCTTGCGACTCGTCGACGACGGGCATGCGAGTCTACAGGTGGGGCGCTGGCAGGCCGGTCCAGGTGCTCCCGCCTTGATGGGCCCGGGCAGTGGCCGAATGTCGGCCTCGCTGCCGGGTCGCAGCTTTGGGCAGGAAGTCCCGCGGCGCCCCTGCGGGCCGCGCCGGCATGTGTGCGGAGGTGCCGCTGGGGATTCGTCCATCGTGTGAGCTGCGGCAGTTTTCAGAGTGGAACGAACGGCGTGCCCGAGGGGCTCGAGGGCGCGCGCGAAGCGACGGGGGCGGCCCGCGCGAACTGCTCGGAGGCCTGGGCGAAGACGAGAGAGCTGGCGACAGCGAGGGGATTTTACTCGGTGGTGGCGTTGAGGGATGACCGGCGAGGATTGCCGCCGCCGCGGGCGGGCAATGTGCGGCCGCCCAATGGGCGAGGACGAACAGGCTCGGGATGCGGCAAGTCACGTGGGAGCTCAAGTGAAGGCAAAGCAAGAGGCATATACGGCGGCAGAGCACCATGTGGAGGCGGAGGTGGAGCCAAGGGTAGGTGGCATCCCGACGGCCCGCCTGAGATGACAACGGCAGGTGTGGCGCAGCAGCGCGGGCCACGATCCAAGCGGCGACGGGGTGGTGCAGCGGCCGACGGGCCCGAGGAGGCGAAGATGCTGTGCGAGATACGTGGTGTCTCTGACGGTGACGGAGATCGCACTGAGCCCCGAAGCGACGACGATAGACGAGGTGAACATGGCTATGGGCATAAGTGTCGGCGACAGTGGAGCGACGAAACCGGTGATGGGTCTCTAGGAGTGGCCAGCATGGCGCGAGAAATTGCGGATGATGGGCTTGTCCAGCGAGATCCAGACGGCGAGGTGCCGCGGTACGTTTCTTTTTGGCAGCGACGAGACTGCGACGGCGAAGCCGCAGGTGGCGTTCCCTGTCTGGGTGGAGAGCGCGAAGTGGCAGATAACGGTCTACATCGTTTCACGCCAAGTGTCTCTCTTTGCTAGTGGCAAGGCCCTGTCTCGAGGAGTGGGGCATGGTGCTCGACTGCCGCAACGAGAAGGTGATGTATCTAGACGAGCAGCCGCCAGAGTGGATCGACATGGAGACGAATGAGAAAGGCCATGTGATCATCGATCTGCTCAGCTTCCCGTCTGGCGTGCAAGCGGCAGATGGTGGGTCGAGCTCGACGGGCGCGGGTGCCGACGGCGACCGCAAGGTGTAAAGCGAGAAGGAAACGGACTTCTTCGTGACCAGCAGTTACGGCGACGCCGGAAGCGAGAATGCGGAGACCGCGACGTTCAATGCGAAGCAGCTGGAGGATTGGGTCGCAGAGACCAACCGCGCTTTGGACAGCAAGCCGAAGACTAAGCGGCGGTTCTCATAGATCTTCGCGGCAGGATGACGCATCGCGCACCGCGTTGAGAAATGCCGAGACTTCAGGGTGGAGAAGTTTACGTTGGAGACAGGGTGGGACTTCGCGAACGGCTCGCGTCGCAAGGCATTCATGCGGGGGCTGGCGAAGAAGAGGCCCGAGGAAGTGTGGGCAGCGCCGCCGTGCCCTATGCGATCTGCAATCAGCGCGCTGGCGGAAGCGAACAAGAGCAACGAATGCTGACAGCAGCGGCGGAGAGAGCGTGCCAAGCAGCAGCTGAATTTCTGAGTTTCAGTAGGGGGATCTACGAGGCGCAGCAGCGGGTGGAGGGGCGCGCTCATCTAGAGCACCCTCGATGCGCGACGTCGTGGGGGGCCGAGGCGTGGTGCGGCATGGCGGGCTACGACGCGTTCGTGGACCAGTGCGCCTACGGACTCATGGAGTTGGACTTGGCAGGTTGACGGCTTGAACCGATCAAGAAGCCGACCAACGCACGGACCACGACGCTCCAAATGTACGAGGGACTCTGGAAGACATGCAGGTGCAAGGAGAAACCCGTGAGTCTCGAGGGTCGACGCAACGTGCGTAGCGTGGAGAACTACCCGAGGAAGGTGGCATTCCAGGCGGCGATCTGCATCGTGGGCGATCCGCAGAACGAGGCCGGCTACGCGGTGGAAGAGATGGCCCGTGAGGGTCTCGACGAGACCGAGTGCAGGATTGCGTGGGAGGCGCTGCTGGAGAGGTTCACCATCGAGGAGGTCAAGTGGGCAGTGCAACTACATGTCCAGCTGGGCCATCCCTCGAGCGAGGCGTTCGCGGCAGCGTTGAGGGAGATGAACGCGGGCGACCGACTGATCAGCTGTGCGAGGATATACATATGCGAGACATGCCTCAAGCGGCAGAGGCCGAAGTCAGTGCGAGTCGCCCGCGTCCCGCGGTGTCGAGGATTTAACGGCGCCGTGGATGTCGACGCGTTCCGCGTGGCGTGGAAGATCAGGCGCAATGTGATATTCGCCATCGTGGACGAGAGCTCAAGGTTCGAGGTCGATGCAGCGGCGAAGGGCGAGGCGACGCGCGCCGAGACCCGGGCGTTCGAGAAACATTGGATCATCAGGGCCGCGGCGCCGGCCAAGATTCGAGCTGGCCAGAGTAGCGTGCGCGTGAGTGGCGAGTTTATGGGGTGGTGCGACGGTCGGCAGATCGAGCTGCAGCTGATATCAAGGGATGCTCATCCTCGACTCGGCGTACTCGAGCGGAATCATCAGGTGCGACGGGAGCAGATAGCACGATGTCGTGGATATCATCCTGCGGATAGCTTGAAGCTTGCGGCGCGCATGACCTGCGACGCGCGCGGCCAGCTGCGCGACGTCAAGGGCTTCGCGTCATCGCAGCGGGCGCTAGGAAGACAGCCAAATAACCTGGGCAGCCTGGCCGACGAGCCGACAACTACAGGCGACCTCGGCGACCGCGACAAGGAGTTCTACCGCAACCTGGCGCGCGGGCGGGCCGCGGGCAAGTCTTTTCTGGCGGCGAGCGTGGCGAGGGCAGTTCGGGGGGTGCTGGCGGCCAAGAACTGGCCCCCCTCGAGAGAGTTCCAGGCTGGTGAGCGGGTGTACTTCTGGAGGCGCGACAAAGGCGAGCGCGACCTCATCGAGAGCTTCTGGGGCGGGCTGGCGATGATCGCGCAGGTCGAGTGCGCGGACGATCCAGGTAAATTTAGACAGTCAGTGCTGCGGTGTGTGAGAGAGAGAGAGAGAGAGAGAGAGAGAGAGAGAGAGAGAGAGAGAGAGATAGAGAGAGAGAGAGAGAGAGAGAGAGAGAGAGAGAGAGAGAGAGAGAGAGAGATAAAAAAGAAAGAGTGTGTGTGTGTGTGTGCGCATGGCAGCGCTCCTGCGGGCGACGCGCGAGCTGTTGCGAGCCGAACTGCCAGAGGAGCGACGGCGAAGTGAAGAAGAAGATGGCGATCGCGGGTTGCCACTGTCAACGGCCGAGCGAGTGCTAGAGATGCTGAAGAACATCAGCGGGTCCACGAAGCGGACCGCGTGGGTGGAGTTTCCGATCGGCAGGGGGATTGCGAGGACGAGCTTTTCCCCATGCAGATGGATATGAAGGGCGTCGACGCCGACGGCCAGGTGGAGGCGACCGAGGCGGATCGACACGGCGAGCGCCGCGAGGGCGAGCAGAGCGACGACGGCAACCGAGATGCAGGCGCCCACGGCGTCCGAGCCCCCGCGCCTGGACGTTTCGGCTGACGCGTCGCAGGACGCGGAGGGCCCAGAGGTGGGGCGCGAGAAGGCGCCGGCTGGATCAGGTCCTGAGTTGCTGGGCGCCGTCGACGCGGCAAGGCGACAGGGCGGATTGCGGCCGCTACCGAAGAGACCAAAGCAGACCGACGTGACGACGGCGGACAGTGCAGCGAGCAGCGGTGAAGGCGACGAGCTATTGCTACTGTGCGAGGGCGCGGGCGCGGTCTACCTGGCCAGCGCGGCCAGAGAAAGGGCCCGGTGGAGGGAACCAGGCTAAGTTTAGGCGGGCGGAGGCAGTTCGACGAGGCGAAGACCAAGGCGCTGCAGCCATGGGTCGAGAACCAAGCGTGGCAGGCAGTTGGGGAGATCGTGGCGGGCGCTGGAGAAGTGCCCCCCATGCGTTTCCTGCTGAAGTGGAAAATGAAGGATGGAGTGAAAGAGGCCAGCGCGAGAGTGACCCTACAAGGCTTTCACCTGGAAGAGGTGGCCAACATGGCGAAGCTCAGGGCGCGGCGAACGCGGTGGGCGCGCTGGAGTTTGTGAATATTATGCACACGACGATGCTCTTCCCCGCGATGCAGCTGGCAGGCGCGGAGATGTTGAAGGTATTGGGGCGCAGCCCATGTATCGCGGACTGCAGGGCGCTGTGCAACGCGGCGAACTCTCTCTCTCTCTCGAGCGGCAGCCAGAGGTTTGACGGAGCGCAGGGCCGGGGTCGAGATCTTGCAGGTCAATGAGGAGCTGCGGGAGTTCGGAGGTGTACGGGGATGGACCGACGCGCATCAGCAGATGGTGGACGGTCTTGCGAAGCTACAGGTGCGGCAGCAGTTAGTGGAGAAGCTGAGAAGGATGACGCGCGCGCTCAAGTGCGACGCGACCGCGACGTTCGCGGCAGGCAAGAGGATTCATCATAAAGGACGAGCTCAAGCCGAGAGAGGGCTGGACGAAGCGGCGGTGGACTTCGATGAGGCGAATCATGTTGAGGATGCAGAAGACGAGAACGGCGTCGAGCATGAGGACCGGCTGACAAGAGCCGGTGCGTGCGTCGACTCATTCTGCGCCAGCGAGCTTGAAAGATGGTGGCAGCGCACGTGAAGTGTGCATTCCTTCAGGCGAAGGACATCGGAGAGCAAGGAGTTCGGATAGTCAGCAGGCCGACCAGGGACGCGCGACGTCGACTGGCGAAGATGATTGGCCTGCAGGACGATGAGATCCTGCACGTGCTGAAGCCCGTTCTGAGAAACGTGCGAGCCCCTAGGCAGTGGAATCAGACGATCGCGGGGGTCATGCTCGAGATTGGCATCCTGCAGCACGCGCTGGACATGGTGTTTCCTGTCGTGCCGCTTGGCGCCTGGGCGGGGGCGATCCGTTTCTGATCTGGCAGGCGGGCGCCGACCAGCGCTACGTGGTGGGCGGCGTGCTTTGGCTGCGCATGGGCGACTTCGTCGGCGTCGGCGAGAACTTCGAGCGCGAGGGTGGCCTTTGCAACGAGTAAGCGTGCGAGGGCACCTTCGTGGGCCGGGTGCAGGGGCTCGGCCGGAGGTTCAAGTTCGGCAAGTGGGAGTTCTCGATCACTATCTCTTTCTGTGGCATCGAGAACGCGCCGTCGTTTTCACGCGATGAGATTGAGGTGAAGGCCGAGGCCTACATGCACGAGGTGAAGCCGATTAGCGCCGATAAGACGAGGGCGACGCATCCAGGCGACCCGTGCGCGCCGAAGGAGATCAGTCAGCCCAGAGGACTGAACGGAGCCATGCAGTGGCGGGCCAGCGTCCCAGTGCACGGTGCTGGCGGCGGCGACGGTATCGTTCGCGCAGGGCGACGTCAGCAAGGCGACGGTCGGTAGCTTGCTGGAGGCCAAGAAGTGGCTGAGGTTCCTGAAGGTGAGTGGCGATGTGGGGATCCGCATCAAGTGCGTGGGGGCCTGGGGCAAGCTGAGGCTTCGAGTCTTCTGGGGCGCGTCCTGGGCTGCGAGGCCAAATGGCGAATCGCAGGGCGGCTACGTGATTTCCGTGATCGAGGATGCCAGGATCGACGACGGACAGCCGACGCAGCTGGTGATTGTAGATTAGGCGAGCATGAAGCTCGCGAGGATCTGCCGGGGGGATTGCGCGGATTGTGGCAGCGGCGGCTACGGAATGTGTCAAGGGCGAGAGGATCGAGACGGTCGAGACGGAGTTTCCCTGATTTTTGGTTTCGTTGTTTGTTCTGACGATGGCGACTATATTTTGTTGTGGAAGCACGCTGGCGGCTACGTTCTGGCTTAAGTATTCGACGTGGCAGAAGCAGATGGGCGAGGTGCGCGTGCATCGAGATGCACGTGCGATGGCCGAGCAGAGGGCCGACGCAGCGACGATAGAGCATGGGGCGAACGACGAGAGAGGGCTGGGCAACGCAAAACTTGCGCGCGCGGCCAGCACCCAGAACCAGTGCACGTACAGGCGTGACCTAGCCACGCCGAGGTTTCAGTATTTGCGAGAGTTTGAACAGATCGCATCATTGAGGATGGAAGATCACCCCTGGTAAGATACGGCGGCATGGATGCGAACGCGTTTCGTATTCCTTGGGAGAAGGGCCAGGAGGCTTTCTTTTTCCCCTCTGTGTCAATGGCGCAGGACCCGTGCCAATGTAGTTTCACTTATCATGATAATGTGTTGCAGTACAGCAGCGCTGTTTATGGTTTGTGGAGATTTGATGTACGTGTGCTGTCGCGCGCGTGAGTTCGCGCCGACGCGGTTATTGATCAAATTCCGAGGGGACCCTGAGTCAATCAACGCTACGAGCGAATCTCTTCGATTCTGTTTTTGTTTCTTACTTACTTCGTGAGAGAGAACCGCGGTGGTTCTAGAGGGGTGCTACCGACACTCTCCGCACCCCTTCAGGAGGGCGATGATGGAGACTGGAGAGGCCCCCAGACTAGTAGCCCCCCAATTCCAGACCGTTTGAAGTCCAGGAAAAACCACCGGTTCAACAAAAACCATCGCCGAATCATTCGGTTTTTGAGTCGTACTTCGTGCCTCCGGCGGTCGTTCGGCACGATCCTGGCAGCCTCAGGGCGCTCTCGCCTGGAAATCCGTTTGAAAACTCATGCCGCATGTCTGGGCCTTCGGCTGGCGCGCCGCGCTTGAAGTCCGCTCGACGGCAAAAAGGAGGAGGACGAGGAGGAAGAGGAGGAGGAGGGGGAGGAGGAGGAGGAGGAGGATTCAGACAATACTCATCAACGATCTTGCCATAAACCTTTCCTCCAAGGTCCCTCTTCATATGCCCCATCCACCAGGTTTAATTTTCACAGAGGGAAGTGGCCCGTCGAAAGACAACCGCTTGAAAATCTGCAGCTGTGCCAGAACATAATTCCTGGGACGTCCACGCCGCGAATCACCGTTATTGTAACGTCTTGACGATCATGATCGTGGCAAAACACCATTCTTGGGACGTCAACACCGCGAATCAACGTGACTGTTGCGCCCTGACATTCCGACATCGTGCCAAAACATCCTGCGTCGCGTCAGAACACCATTCCGCGAATCAAATTGACTGCTGCGACCCGAGAGTCCTGAATCGTTCCAAACCACCGTTGGTACGTTGACGATGAGAATGGATGAACTTCTCGCGACTTTTTGAAACGAATGTGCATGGCAGTAAGGCGAGGGCCACATTTTGAAAACGAGCCGCCCCCAACCCGAGAGACATCTGCAATTCTTTACGCTTCGCGTATCCCCACTAACCCATCTCACAACAGCAACTCTTGCGAAGCATGCCGGCAGTCGTGTTTTTCAGGCGTGTGTCCGCTTGGCCCCGCATATCTCCCCTGTTCCTCCTTCCTCCCGCCTCCTTGTACATCCTCCTTGTGGGGGGAGCGGGAGAAGGACGAGGCGGAGGAGGAGGGAGAGAAAGCGCTCCTCGTGGTTTGAGTCGTTTGGGGTTTCTCGTCCTGGTGTGAGTCGTTCGGGCCCTTCTTCCTGGTGTGAGTCGTTCGGGCTCTTCGTGGTGTGAGTCGTTCGGGCTCTTCGTCCTGGTGTGAGTCGTTCGGGCTTCTCGTGGTGTGAGTTGTTCGGGCCCCTCGTCCTGGTGTGAGTCGTTCGGGCCCCTCCTCCTGGTGTGACTCGTTCCAGCTCCTCGTGGTGTGAGTCGTTCGGGGCCCGCGTCGTGGTGTGAGTCGTTCGGGCTCCTCGTGGTGTGAGTCGTTCGGGCGCCTCGTCCTGGTGTGAGTCGTTCGGGCCCCTCCTTGTGGTGTGAGTCGTTCGGGCTCTTCGTGGTGTGAGTCGTTCGGGCCCCTCGTCCTGGTGTGAGTCGTTCGGGCTCCTCGTGGGGCCTCTTGGGGGCCTCTTGGGGCCTTGGGGCCTCTTGGGGGCCTCTTGGGGGCCTCTTGGGGGCCTCTTGGGGCCTTGGGGGCCTCTTGGGGGCCTCTTGGGGGCCTCTTGGGGGCCTCTTGGGGGCCTCTTGGGGCCTCT
>CAUYUJ010015822.1:212673-227673 GCA_963575745.1 Prorocentrum cordatum | reverse complement strand
CCACCGAAGGCCCCAGTGCCCGCGGCCGCATGCGTCCCCCACACCCATTTCGGCACACCCCTCACACGTTTCGTGGCTCCATAGGGAGCTCCACCGAAGGCCCCAGTGCCCGCGGCCGCATGCGTCCCCACACCCATTTCGGCACACCCCTCACACGTTTCGTGGCTCCATAGGGAGCTCCACCGAAGGCCTCAGTGCCGCCGCCCGCATGCGTCACCCCCACCCATTTCGGCACCCCCCCGCATTTCTCGCACGGCAGGGTCATCACCACGGTGGCGTGCCAGGGGCGCACCTTGCGCGAAGGCGACGGGGCGGGGGAACGGCGCTCCGGGGGCGGCCAGACCTCCGGGGCGCGAGCAGTCCGCGGCCAGACCATCTCTCGGTCCTGTGGACTCTCGCCCTGGGCCGTCGGCTGCCCGGCGCGCTGCTCCCTCGGTCGACGTCGCCCAGGCGTGATCCTGGATTGCGGCCGCCACGAGGTAGGGAACGGCAAGAAGGAGGACGACGACTGGTGGCTGGAGCTCTACGTGCTGCTCTCGCGCGCCACGCGCCACGAGGACCTCCTGCTCATGCGGGCGCCGCGCATCGAGTTCTTCCTGGCAGGGCCGCCGCAGGGCTTGCGGAAGCAGCTGGAGCAGCTTGCGGCGCGCACGAAGCGGTGCAGGAGGGAAGCGACGGCCCTCGCCAGGGAGCTCGGCTTCACCGAGTTCATCCGCGAGGCCTGACCTGAGGAGCGTCTCCCCCGAGCCGCGCCTTCTCTCGACTGCCCGACTAATTGTTTGGCCTCGCGCCGCGGACGACCCGCGCGCGTCGCTGGGACCCTCTCGGGGCGACCAGCGCGCGTCGCGGGAACTCCGTGCTGCGGGGGGCCCGGCGCCTCGTTCGCCCGTCGTCGCTCTGCCCAGCGGTCAGAGACTTGCCCGCTATCAGCCAGCCAGTTAGCTAGTCAGCTCTCTCTGCTTCGCGCAGCGGACGACCCGCGCGCGTCGCTGGGACCCCGCCCGGGGCGACCAGCGCGCGTCGCGGGGACTCCGCGCTGCGCTGCGCCCGCAGCCTTGGATTTTGGAGTGCGCGGGCAAAGAGGAAGGAAAAGAAGAGCCGAAAGCGGGCGCGATCCTCGCAAGAGGCGTGCCGACATGGGCGTCGCGACGTGCGGACGCTGCCGTCGGGGTTCCCGCGGAAGCTGCCTGCGGCGGCCACGCCCAGTGTCACGTGTGTTCGGACAGGCATGCTCGACACTTACACTAGGCGGTTCCATGATCGCATTCATGCAAATATATTCACTCGCGCGCAGACCCATTCATACTCAGATTCCCTCGCGCTCTGACTCACCCGCGTTCTTTCTCTCGTAATCAGATCTATCGTATTCCTTTGCGTTGTGTACCCCGCCACACTTCGGCACACCCCTCATGCGGTTCGTGGCCCCATAGGGAGCGCCACCGAAGAAGATACTCACAATTGCGATACTCACAACTGCATATGGTTGGGTCCTTCGCCAGGATTTTTTTTGGTCGCGTCCGCAAGCGAAGAGCGCAGGCGGAAACAAAAGCTGTCCCGGGCACGGAAACATACCTAATTAGCTGCAGGGCGCGGGACGGGCCGGCCGGGCCAGCTCACAAGGCGGCTGCTGAGCCGCAAGGTGAGGGCTGACTGGCTGAGAGCACCCAGGGAAGCTCAGGCATCGTGCAGCCCTGAGCAAAATGCCAGGGAATTCGGTGTGCGCCCTGCGGCGTGGACCACTCTGTAAAAGGCGAGACCGTAAGCGAGCTGATGCCCACACCCCTCTCACGCCTGGTGGTCGCGAAGGCGAGGTGAACGACGAACGAGTCGCCAGCGGGGCGCCACGTCCAGGCCCGTATCAACGGCGCATACCAGCCAGGTGGGTTGAGCGACCGAGATGACGTCGTAGACCTGCCTGAATGGCTGGGACGGAGCCCGGGTGAAGCGCAGCGTGAGACGGAAGGCTGAACCGCTCCGACGCGACCGCGGGGCTCCCGGGGCCCACCATCCCAAGCGCGCGGAGCAGGCCGGCCCTGTGGAGAACCCTGTGGGCCTGGCCCCAGTCACCCGCCTGTCACAGCGTGGTGAGGCGCCGCACTGAGTGTGACAGTAGCCAGGCTGGCGGGGATGAACATCGCCAGCGCGGCAGGAGAAAGTGCTAGGGGGGAGCCGCGTCAGAAGACGATCGCCCCCGTTGTGATGCGGGGGCACGTAATCCTGGCGACCCGTCCTGCCCGGGAGGGACCTTCGTGTGGGGGCGGTGGGGGCAGTCATCACCAGTCATCCACGCGGAGGGGCGCGCCAGGGGCACCTGGCGACGGTTTTTTTTTTTTTTTCTTCCTCTTCTTCCTTTTTTCCACGGTCAGTGCGGACTCAAGACAGTGCGCTGTTTTTCGCGCGGCACCGCGCACCCATCTCAGGGGGGCGACACGGGGGTCCCCGGGCCGCGCGGCGGGGGCGAAAGTGACCGCCCCTTCACGCGCGCGCGGAGCTACAAGTCATCGTCGTCGGAGGGGACAGCTTGGTCTGATGCATAGCCGGGGCTGGCTGCCGCTGCCCGCCCTCCTCGCATGTGAGGTTGATCATGGCGGGCTCCAGCTTCTACACGAGCATCTCGCTCAGCAGCGTCGCAGCCTGCTGCCACTGCCGAGGCCGCCTCTTCTCGCAGGCGCTGCTCACAGTGCCGTAGGTGATGATGTCGGGCTCCAGCTTCGGCTCCGACGTCTCGCAGGGCAGCGGTGGGGCCCGCTGCCACTGCCAGCACTTCTCGCAATCGCTGATCGGGGCGCTGTGGCTCACCATTTCCGGCTCCAGCGGTAGGGCTGGCTGCCCCGTGTTGTGGCTCATGATGTCGGGCTCCAGCTTCGCCGCCCGCCTCTCGCTGAGCAGCGATAGGGCCCGCTGCCACTGCTCGCCCTTCTCGCACGCTCTGACCGGAGTGCCAGAGCTCTTGACGGCGGGCTCCAGCTTCATCACCCGCATCTCGCTGAGCAGCGATGGGGCCCGCTGCCGCTGCCAGCGCTTCTCGCACGCGCTGTTCTGGTCGCTGTAGATCATGATGGTGGGCTCCAGCTTCACCCCCAACCTTTCGCTGAGCCGAGCCAGAGCTGGCTGCCACTGCCCCTTCTCGCGGGCGCTGATCACAGTGCTGTAGCGGCTGATGATGGTGGGCTCCAGCTTCTCAACATCTCGCTGCGCCGAGCCAGAGCTGGCTGCCACTGCCCCTTCTCGCTGGCGCTGGTCACAGTGCTGTAGCGGCTGATGATAGCGGGTTCCAGCTTCGATCCCAGCGTCTCGCCGAGCAGCGCCCTGCTGCCGCTGCTGCCCCACCGCCACCACCGCCGCCACGACTGCTGCCCCCCCCCGTCCTGCCACCGTCCACGCCTCCACTGCCGCCCCCCGCGCCTCCACTGCCGTTCCTTCCCATTCCTCCCACCGCTCCATTGCCGTCCCCCCTGCCCTCGCCGCCAATGCCGTCTCTCCCCCCCGAGCATCCACTGCCTTTCCTCCCCATTTCTCCCACCACTCTGCCACTGCCGTCTCTCTCTCGGTTTTGCTGATCAGTGGTCGGTGCTGCTGCTGGTCGGCGTTCCTGCTGCAGCCGGCCGGTGGTGGGTGTTGCTTCTGGTCGGCGCCGCTGGTCGGTGCTGCTGCCGGTCGGCGCCCCTGCTGGTCGGTGCTGCTGCTCGGTGGTCGGTACTGCTGCTGGTAGTGCATGCTGCAGCTGGCCGGTGGTCGGTGCCGCTGCTGCTGGTCGGCGCTGCCGGTCGGTGCTGCTGCTGGTCGGCGCCCCTGCTGGTCGGTGCTGCTGGTCGGTGGTCGGTGCTGCTGCTGGTCGGTGCTCCTGCTGCATCTCTCGCTGAGCAACGACTGGGCTGGCTGCCACTGCTCGCTGTTCTCGCACGCGCTGGAGCAATGCCTCTGCACGCCGTCGCGCTTCGTCTGGGCTCCAGTAAGGGTCGAGGAAGGCCGGAAGGCCCTGGCCCTGATGGCCCAGCAGCGCAGCCGCCTCCGGGCAAAGGCTCCGGAGACTTGATTCACCAAAACCTTCCACGGTGACAGGGGCCGCTGCTGCGTTTCGACCTGGGCCAGCTGGTTGGTCAGCCTGCTGGTTGGTGGTGCTGCTGGTCGGTGGGTCTGCTAGTCGGTTGGTGGTGCCGTTGCTGGTCTGTGGGTCTGCTGGGTGGCGGTGCTGTTCATGGTCGGTGGTGCTGCGCGCTTCAGCCTCTACACGAGCATCTCGCTCAGCAGCGTCGCAGCCTGCTGCCACTGCCGAGGCCACCTCTTCTCGCAGGCGCTGTTCACAGTGCCGTAGGCGATGATGGTGGGTTCCAACTTCACTCCCAACTTCTCGCTGGGCCGAGCCAGAGCTGTCTGCCACTGCCCCTTCTCGCATGCGCTGATCACAGTGCTGTAGCGGCTGATGTTGGGCTCCAGCTTCACGACCACGATTTCGCTCAGCAGCGCCACTGCTGGCTGCCACTGCCAACGCCTGCTTTTCTCGCACGCGCAGTTCACAGCGCCGTAGGTGCTGATGACGTCGGGCTCCAGATTGACCACCCACGTCTCTCTGTGCAGCGATGGGGCCGGCTGCCCCGTGTTGTGGCTCGTGATGTCTGGCTCCAGCTTCACCGCTCACCTCTCGCTGAGCGGCGATGGGGCCCGCTGCCACTGCTCGCCCTTCTCGCGCGCACTGATCGGAGTGCCAGAGCTCTTGACGGCGGGCTCCAGCTTCTCCACCCACATCTCGCTGAGCATGGATAGGGCTGGCTGCCGCTGCCAGCACTTCTCGCACGCGCTGTCCTGGTCGCTGTAGCTCATGATGATGTCGGGCTCCAGCCTCACCACCCACACCTCGCTGAGCAACGATGGGGCTGGCTGCCACCGCTCGCACTTCTCGCCCGCGCTCGTCGTGGCGCTGTAGCTCGTGATGTCGGGCTCCGGCTTCATCACCCCCGTCTCGCTGTGCAGCGATAGGGCTGGATGCCACTGCCGGCACTTCTCGCGCTCGCTGCCAGGGGCGCGTTGGCTCATGATGGCGGGCTCCGGCTGCAGCTACCGCATCTCGCTGAGCAGCAATGGGGCCTGCTGCCTCTGCTCGCACTTCCCGCGCGCGCTGATCGGGATCCTGTAGCTCATGGTGTCGGGCTCCAGCTTCACCGTCCACATCTCGCCGTGCAGCGGTAGGGCCCGCGACCACTGCTCGCACTTCTCGCCCGCTCTCACCGGGGTGCTGTAGATCATGACGTCGGGCTCGGGATTCACTACCCACATCTCTCTGTGCAGCGGTAGGGCCGGCTGCCCTGTGTTGTGGCTCATGATGTCGGGCTCCAGCTTCAACGCCCGCCTCGCGCTGAGCGGCGATAGGGCCCGCTGCCACTGCTCGCCCTTCTCGCGCGCTGGTGCTGCTGGAGTGGGTCGCCTAGAGGTCGCAGTGTTGCAGGAGTCGCACTGGTGCTGCTGGTCGCGGTGCAGCTGGTGATGACGTTGATGTTGCTGGAGGCGCACTGGTGCTGCTGGAATGGGCCGTTGGTTGGTCGTTGTGCTGCTGGGGTTGGTGGTGGTGCTGTTGGTGTCGGTCAGCTGCTGCTGGAGTCGGTCGTGGTACAGCTGGTGGTGGCGTTGATGCTGCTGGAGTCACACTGGTGCTGCTGGAGTGGGTCTCCGGTTGTTGATGGTGATGTTGGTGTCGGTCAGGTACTGCTGGAGTCGGTCGTGCTGCGCTGGTGTTGCTGGAGTGGGTCGCTGGCTGGTCGTGATGCTGCTGGAGATGGTGGAGGTGCTGTTCGTGTCGGTCAGATGCTGTTGGAGTCACACTGGTGCTGCTGGAGTGGGTCGCCGGTTGGTCGCGGTGTTGCTGGAATTGGTGGTGGTGCTGCTGCTGGTGTCCGTCTGGCACTGCAGGAGTCGATCGCGGTGCAGCTGGTGATGACGTTGATGTTGCTGGAGGCGCACTGGTGCTGCTGGAGTGGGCCGTTGGCTGGTCGTGGTGCTGCTGGAATTGGTGGTGGTGCTGTTGGTGCTGGACAGGTACTGCAGGAGTCGGTCGTGCTGCACTGGTGCTGCAGGAGTGTGTCGCTGGTTGGTCGTGGTACTGCTGGAGTTGGTGGTGGAGCAGTTGGTGTCGGTCAGCGGCTGCTGGGGTCGGTCTTGGTGCAGCTGGTGATGGCGTTGATGCTGCTGGAGTCTCACTGGTGCTGCAGGAGTGGGTCGCTGGTTCGTCGTGGTGCTGCTGAGCTTGGTGATGGTGCTGCTGGTGTCGATCCGGTGCTGCAAGAGTCGGTCGCGGTGCAGCTGGGGTTGGTGCGGATGCTGCTGGAGCCGCAACGGTGCTGCTAGAGTGGGTTGCTGGTTGGTCGCGTTGCTGCTGGATGGAGTTGGTGGTGGTGGTGCTGCTGGTGTCGGTC
Source organism: Prorocentrum cordatum (assembly GCA_963575745.1). Lineage (NCBI taxonomy): Eukaryota > Dinophyceae > Prorocentrales > Prorocentraceae > Prorocentrum > Prorocentrum cordatum. The sequence continues at coordinate 221,266 of CAUYUJ010015822.1, read as the reverse complement.
AGGTGCAGCTAGAGTCGGTCGCGGTGCAGCTGCGATTGGTGTTGATGCTGCTGGACTCGCACTGCTGCTGCTGGGGTGGGTCGCTGGTTGATCGCGGTGCTGCTGGAGATGGTGGTGGTGGTGGTGGTGTTGGTGTCGGTCAGGTACTGCTGAAGTGGGTCGTAGTGCAGCTGGTGATGGCGTTGGTGCTGCTGGAGACGCACTGGTGCTACTGGAGTGGGTCGCTGGTTGGTCGTTGTGCTGCTGGGGTTGGTGGCGGTGCTGTTGATGTCGGTCAGATGTTGCTGGAGTCGGTTGTGGTGCAGCTGGGGCTGGGAGCAGTTGGTGTTGGTCAGTTACTGCAGGACTCGGTCGTGCTGCACTGGCGTTGCTGGAGTGGGTGTCTGGTTGGTCGTGGTGCTGCTGGAGTTGGTGGTGGTGGTGGTGTTGGTGTTGATCAGGGGCTGCTGGAGTCGGTCGTGGTGCAGCTGGTGATGACGTTGATGCTGCTGGAGTCATACTGGTGCTGCTGGAGTGGGTCGCTGGTTGGTCGTGGTGCTGCTGGATTTGATGGTGGTGCTGTTGGTGTCGGTCCGGTGCTGCAAGAGGCGGTCGCGGTGCAGCTGGGGTTGGTGCGGATGCTGCTGGAGCCGCAACGGTGCTGCTAGAGTGGGTCGCCGGTTGGTCGCGTTGCTGCTGGAGTTGGTGGTGGTGGTGCTGCTGTTGTCGGTCAGGTGCAGCTAGAGTCGGTCGCGGTGCAGCTGCGATTGGTGTTGATGCTGCAGGACTCGCACTGCTGCTGCTGGGGTGGGTCGCTGGTTGGTCGCGGTGCTGTTGGAGCTGGCGGTGGCGCTGTCGGTGTTGGTCGGGTGCTGCAGGAGTCGGTCGTGGTGCAGCAGGGGTTGGTGTTGAAGCTGCTGGAGTCGCTCTGGTGCTGCTGGAGTCAGTCGCTGGTTGATCGCGGTGCTGCTGGAGTTGGTGGTGGTGGTGTTGGTGTCGGTCAGGTACTGCTGGAGTGGGTCGTAGTGCAGCTGGTGATGGCGTTGGTGCTGCTGGAGACGCACTGGTGCTACTGGAGTGGGTCGCTGGTTGGTCGTGGTGCTGCTGGGGTTGGTGGCGGTGCTGTTGATGTCGGTCAGATGTTGCCGGAGTCGGTTGTGGTGCAGCTGGGGCTGGGAGCAGTTGGTGTTGGTCAGTTACTGCAGGACTCGGTCGTGCTGCACTGGCGTTGCTGGAGTGGGTGTCTGGTTGGTCGTGGTGCTGCTGGAGTTGGTGGTGGTGGTGTTGGTGTTGATCAGGGGCTGCTGGAGTCGGTCGTGGTGCAGCTGGTGATGACGTTGATGCTGCTGGAGTCATACTGGTGCTGCTGGAGTGGGTCGCTGATTGGTCGTGGTGCTGCTGGATTTGATGGTGGTGCTGTTGGTGTCGGTCCGGCGCTGCAAGAGGCGGTCGCGGTGCAGCTGGGGTTGGTGCGGATGCTGCTGGAGCCGCAACGGTGCTGCTAGAGTGGGTCGCCGGTTGGTCGCGTTGCTGCTGGAGTTGGAGGTGGTGGTGCTGTTGGTGTCGGTCAGGTGCAGCTGGAGACGGTCGCGGTGCAGCTGCGATTGGTGTTGATGCTGCTGGACTCTCGTCGGGGTGCTGTGGCCCACTGCCGTCCCCCTCCGCACGTGCGCCGCTGCCTTCCCCCCCGTCGGCGCCGCCTCTGTCGTCCCTCCCCGCTCCTCCCACAGTGCTGCCGCTGCCCCCGTCCTCGTTGGCCTCCTCCTCCTCCTCCTCCTCCTCCTCCTCAGCCTCCTCTGGTCTGGTGCTGGCCTGATGCTGTTGGAGGGGTGGGGTAAGGGTTGGTCTGGCGCTGGTCTGGTCTGGTGCTGCTGGAAAGGTGGAGCCGGGATTGCCTCCGTCGCCTCCGCCGCCTCCGCCGCCTCCGCCGCCTCCGCCTCCGCCGCCTCCGCCGCCTCCGCCGCCTCCGCCGCCTCCGCCGGTCCCTCGCCTCGGTGCCGCTGTAGTCTGTCGTGGTGCTGGAGTCGGTTGTCGTTGCTGGCGTCGGTCGCGGCGTCGGTCTGACCCAGGCCCTCGTCGCCGATCCTGGGCTTCCTGGCGGTGCCAGCTCACCTGCAGATGCCGCGGCCATCGACGACGTAGCCATCTCTGCAACACTCGAGCCGCCCACGTCATGCGGGCCAGCATTTCCCCGCGAATCTGCTCGCACGTTCCCCATTCGGGCCGCGGGGTCTTGCAGCTGAGACGTCCACCAGTGCGCGCGCAACAGCCGCGAGCATGGCACCTGTCCGCGCGAGCGGGATTGAGTCTGCCACAAAGCGGGTTGGGGCACTCGGTCCTAATCACCAGCTATGACCTCGAAGTCCCTGAGAGTGAGCCCCCCGCGCCGCCTCGCCTCGGTCGCGGCTCGCGCGCGCAGCTCAGGGCCAAATGCTAGAAGCCGTTGCTGAGCCGAGTTGGGCGTGACCTCCCCGCGCAGCATCCGTCGTTCCAGGGCCGCTACCTGCGCCAGCTTGCGCCGCAGCCACCGATGACCCCTCTCGTCGACATGTCCGCCCTGGCCCGACTCGGCTGGCTGCGCCCGGCATCCTGGCGCCGCTCCCTTTACCTCAGGAAGATCTCCACCGTGCCTGGGCGACAGTGCCGGAGGGCCTGTGGCACGCTGGGTGGGTGCCATTCGAACATATGCAAGCCGAACTCGACATCTAAGCTCACCGAGTGCGTGTCGAAGTCGACTGTCCAATACCTGCGATGCACCTCCTGGTTGCCGATCGTTTGCGTGGCGACGCCGATCCCCCGGAGCCGCTGCTCTAGAGACAGGAAGATCCCACCCATGTTGTCGTCCTCCAAGCACGAGGGCTTCGTGATGATGTCGAACTGCTCGACGCCGAGCTCGATGGCCACGCTCGTGATCTCATTCAGGCTGCTAACGTGGTTCGTCATCGTGTCGCTGCGATGCTGGTCCGACATCAGGTAGGGCTCGATGATCTCGAGTCTCCTGGGCTGTCGCACGGCATCCCGTGGGAGAGCACGGATCCCCTCCCGAAGCAGGCTCAAGTAAGAGTGCCCTCTGGGGCCTCGAGGCCGCCCGCGTCCGATAAGCAGCCGCCCCACGTGTCGAGCCGACCGTCCGTCCCTCCACTCCCGGAGCGGGGCCTCCTCGTTCGCCGGAGTCTGGCCGCTGCTCGCGCCCGTCGTCTGGTGACCACGTGCTGGGGTTGGTCGTAGTGCAGCTGCTTGGTTGCTGGGGTCGGCTGCATGGTGGTCGCAGTGCTCCTGGTTGCTCGCTCTGATGGTGCTAGGGTCGGTCGCCGGTTGGTCGCGGTGCTGCTGGAGTCGGTCTAGGACTGCTGGCGTCGGCCAGGTCGCTTCTGGAGTTGGATGCAGTGCTGCAAAAGTTGACCGCTGTGCTGCTGCCTGGTCGCTGGCGTCGGTTGCTGGTTGGTCGTGGTGCTGCTGGTTGGTGGCTCTGGTGGTGCTGGAGTCGGTCGCTGGTTGGTCGTGGAGCTGCTGTCGTGGTGCTGCTGGTGCTGGTCTAAGTCTGCTGGTGTCGGCCGAGGTGCTGCAGGAGTCGGTCGTGGTGTTACTGGAGCTGGCCGCGGCGTTGCTGGAGTCGGTCGTGGCGTTGTTGGGCGGTCGCTGGGGTCGGTCGCAAGTTGGTCGCGGTGCTGCTGGTTGCTCACTCTGGAGGCGCTGGGGTCGGTCGCAGGTGGATCGCGGTGCTGCTGGTTGCTCGCCATGGCGGCGCTGTGATCGGTCGCTAGTTGATCGCGGCGCTGCTGGAGTTGGTCGCAATGCTGCCGGCGTCGGTCTAGTGCTGCTGGTGTCGGCCCAGGTGCTGCTGGAGTTGGCCGTGGTGCTGTTGGAGCTGCTCGTTGTGCCTCTGACGTAGGTCGCTGTGCTGCCGTGTGGTCGCTCGGGTCGGTCGCTGGTTGGTCGGAGTGCTGCTGGTGGGTCGCTCTGGGAGCGCTGGGGGCGGTCGCAGGTTGGTCGTCATCCTTCAGGTGTCCCATGGTTCTGGCAAGCCGCCGGCAGGCGCACGCCAGGGACCCCTGCGGGCGGACACCGACAGCAACAGCGATCTTCATCACGACGTATTGTGGCAGGGTGCCATTGTTGACGCCAGGGTCGGTCAACGAGCGGCCGTGATGCTGCTGTAGTTGGTCGTCACGCTGTCGTGCTGCTGGCGCTGGTCGCAGTGCTTCTGAAGTTGGCCGCTGTACTGCTGCCTGGTCGCTGGCGTCGATTGTTGGTTAGTTGTGGTGCTGCTGGTTGGTGGCTCTGGTGGTGTCGGAGTCGGTCGCTGGTTGGTCGTGGAGCTGCTGGAGTCGGTCGTGGAGCTGCTGGTGTCGGTCTACTGCTGCAGTCGACGGTCCAAGGGCAGCAATAATTGGTCGTGGGGCTCCCGTGGGGCTCAAGAGGCCCTGCCGTGGGGCTCCCGTGGGGCTCGCGCGGGGCTCCAGAGTGCCTCGTGCTGCTGGGGTTGGCCGTTGTGCTGATGGGGTTGATGTTGATGCTGCCGCAGTCGCCCTGGAGCTGCTGAACTCGGTCGTCGGATGGTCGCGGTGCTGCTGGACTTGATCGTGGGGCTCCCTGTGTTGGTCTGGGGCTGCTGGAGTTGGTCGTGCTGTTGCTGGGGTCGTTCCGGTGATGCTGGGGTCTGTCGTTGGTTGGTCAAGGAGCCGCTGTAGTTGCTCGCTTTGCTGCTGGTGTTGGTCTGGTGCTGCTGGGGTCAATCGTGGTGCAGCGGGCGTTGATCGTGGTGCTGCTGGAGTCGCTTGGGCGTGGTGTTGCCGGGGTCGGTCATGGTGCAGCTGGAGTCGGTCGTGGTTTGGTGCTGCTGGAATCGGTCGCGGTGCAGCTGGCATTCGCCGTGGTGCGGCAAACGTTGGTCGTGGTGCTGCTGTGGGCGATGGTCGTGGTGCTGTTGCTGGAGTTGGGCGTGGGTCGTGGTGCCGCTGGAGTTGCTGCTGGAGTAGGTCGTTGTGCAGCTGGCGTTGGTCGTGGTGCAGCTGGAGTTGTTGGAATCGGTGTGGTGCTGCTGGCGTTGGTCGTGGTGCAGCTGGCGTTGGTCGTGGTCCTTCTCGCCCGTGCCTGTCCCCGCCCGAGTCTGCAGCCACTGCCCACTCTTCTCGATGCCGGCCCTTGATGTCGGCGAGAGCCGCGCCTGCACGCCAAGCCGCGAGAAGGGCCCGGGCGTCGTGGCGGCGCCGACGCGCGCGGCGCGCTGCGGCGGAATCCCTCCGTCCGTCCCTCTCCGGGCGCGGGAAGCCTGCGGAGGCCTCCCGCCTGCCGCCGCCCGTCATCCACGCCTGCGCCCCCGCGCGCGTGCCCCGCGGGCAGGCCCAACCCTCCGTGCGCCCTGATGCACGCAGATTTGAGCCCGACGGCCTTGAGCCAGGGGGGTTACGGACGATCCACGGAAAACGCGCAGAGTACAAAGTGGACGTGCCTTCGCACTTCCCTCACCCTCAGCATGAGTACCACCCTCCATTCCCTGAACAGCCTCGTGGCTGCGAGGGCATCAGCAGCTGTTGGCTGTGCGCAGGCGAGCATCCGCACGCGGGAGTGCCACGACGCTTCCCTGGTCACCCCGCACACGTCCGGTTCTGGCCGCGGACGCTGGGCCGCATGATTGGGCCAGCACTAGGTTTCGGGCTGTGCGCAAGAGTGCTGGCTAACATACTCTAGACACTGCGCACCCCGAACTGTTCACAGTTGGTTAACATACTTGTTTCGCCACCCTCAGCGTAGACTAACGGTATCAGCAACATTACGGCAGCCCCCATCATGAGATGGCGTATGCTCTTGTGCAGGTCCGAGCACCAAGGCGCCTGCGCAGCTACCATCGTGGTGAAGTTTTGCAGAGGAGGATCTCCATCCTGGCGCTCAGGAGGAGCATCGCCATTCCCGCCGTGATCGCCTTGCTCAGGCTCGTCTGCATGATACCGGGAGGAACCTGGCGGCAAGGCGGAGGCGGTGGCAGAGGGCACTACTTCCCGCCAGCCGCCGTCATAGTCACCAATTCCGCTATTGGGTGCAGGTCTTGCTTGCCTGGTGCGTGTTCGCCACCGACATGGACAGCGCCCAACAATTCGCTGCCATCACATTGATCCTCGGTGTCGCCAGCCGCGAGCTAACTCGTTCCATGAACTTCACGGAGGTGACAGCATAATGGCTGGTTAATGGACTGCAGCTTCGCGACCTAGTTCGGACCACTTGGCGAAGAGTCACGCGTACAGGCCATCCGCTCGCTCTTCGACTTCTCGAGGCGCCGCAGCGGGACCACCGACGCGCTGCCATCGCGGATTCTCACGTCAGCGCCCGTCGTTCGCCGCTGTCCTTCGTGGGCTTCGTAGGCATGACCAACGACAGTAGCGGCGGCGCGCGCGCAGCGTACCCTCGGGATTCGGAGTGGCTTCGTCCTTGGGGTGCTAGCTCTGCGGGGGACTCTGGTGCCGGATGTGCCCCAACGTACGGCGGCAGCTGTCCGCCGATCGCTGCGCCGCCGCAGGTTGCATATCCTGCCGCCGCGTGTCCCCGCGCCGGGAAACACAGGCATACCTAGACTACGAAATTGGCACCGTCGCCGCTGCCGCCGTTGGTTCCGCCACTGCTCGCCGTGGGCCGTCGGCGAAGGCGCGCGGGCGAATAATGCGCGCACGATCGCGAGGGTTATGGCGACGAGAAAGAACGAGGAGGAAGAGGAGGAAGGGATGATGATGAGGAGGAGGCGGAAACGAAGGGGCAGGAGGAGGAGCAGGAGGAGGATGATGATGATGAGGAGGAGGAGGAGGAGGACGAGGACGAGGAGCAGGAGGAGTGGATGCGGGGGATGAGGATGACAAGGAGGATGATGATTATGATGATGAGGAGTAGTAGTAGTAGGAGGAGGAATATGATGAATAAGAACAGTTATCGCAACACTAATCAGAACATGTGTTGAATACGATTAATACAACGAACACCAACAATAATAATAGTAATAGGGGTAGTAACCATGACACCATTAAGAATAATACTGCGAATGCATGAATAAAACGAATAAGAATAACAACGATAGCCCGAAGGGTCATACTATGATGAGTACTAACACGAATAGTACCAACAGTGAGAACACTTTGAAAAAGAGTAATACTGAGAGTTCGCAGACAACTATCAATAATAATCCTAATCATGCTGTTAAGCATACGAGCAAAACTACTAACACGACTACTGATGATAGTCATGCTAATACTACGAGCAAGACGAATAATATTATCACTGATACAAATCACGGCACCACATTCATGCGCATACTACTAATAATTGCGCCAGTCATGATTATAACAATGACATCAGTGATACGAAGAAGAATATGACTGCGAATACTAATGCTAACACTAATACGAAAAATCATAATATGCAGAAGCAGACGAATCATTTCAATTATATTAATCTTAGCACTACCACTTTCAATAAGAGGAGTCGGACCATAATAGTACGAATTGAAACAATAGCAATACTATGAAGAATTAAGAAGAACCGTGTTGCACATGCGGATACTTCTGTTAATGATATTACTAAGCAGCAAGACTAACACATAAAAGTAGTATTTGAATCAGAAGCAGGATAACACGAATACTATAATACCTCGAACATGCAGAGCATAGCGCTAGTTATCCCCAGTGGTATACTTACTACTACTTATAGTAAGAACTTTAGTACTAGTCTGATACTAAGCTTACTTAAGATAATAATAGCGACTATCATACTCGAATCTGGCAGCGCAGGGTAGGCCAGCTTCTCTCCAAGGCTCCTGGGCAGGCATCCCCGTAGCGACCTGCTTGAGCCAGCAGTGTGTCCCGAGAAACGTTTTCTCATTCGTTCCCAGTACGCATGCGTGAAGCCTTGCCGCAGGTCCTTCGCAGCTCCCTCGAAGGTCTTTCCAAGCTCGCTTTCCAAAGCTTGTAAGCTCCCCAGGCATCCTTACCAGCGCCCTGGCAAGCGTCTCCCACACAGTTCCCACGCCTGTAAGGTCCCCAGGCATGCTTTCCAGTGCCCTTGCCAGTGTTTCCCATCAGCGTTTACTCTCTTTGGAATGCGTCGCTGTTTGGGTTTTGGGACTGCAAAAGTTAAGAAGCCCGAGCCGCAGGGTAGCCCTGGAGATCGTTCCGGCTTCCGTTTTCCAGCGCCGGAGAAACGTGCTTGAGCCAGCAGCTTGTTCTGGCAGGCCTTTCCCAAGCGTTTTCGAATACGCGTGCCTCGAATCTCTCCAGGGGGTCCTTCGGGAGCTCTCCAGGTCCTTCCAGAGTTCTGCGACAGGCCTCTCCACACCCTTCCGGCGCCCTGCTATCCGGGTTTTGGACCCCGCCTTTATTCATAACATTATTCAAACTCATCATTTTTTAAGGAGATAAAACCAAACAACATACATAACGAAAAGAGGAGGAGGAGGAGGAGGAGGAAGAGGACGAGGAGAAGTAGGAAAAAGAGGCGGAGGAGGAAGGAGGAGGGAAAATATGATGATGATGATGATGATGATGATGATGATGATGATGATGATGATGATGATGATGATGATGATGATGATGATGATGATGATGATGATGATGATGATGATGATGATGATGAT
>CAUYUJ010015822.1:161221-212573 GCA_963575745.1 Prorocentrum cordatum | reverse complement strand
CAATGAGTTCATCGCCGAATATCGCAACGGCGAGTCACGTGGTTTAGCTACGAAGCACGTTGACGACATCAAGGTCGCAGGAATTCCCAAAGAGATGTTGTTAAGGTCCAGAAGTGTTAGAAGGATGCTTTCGACACGGCTGAGCTGGATGTCTCCGAAGGAACCTTTACATGCCGGTGCGAGCAACGGGGATTACGAACTGGATCGAGTAGATTGCATCCACGCTTTGAGGCGTATCGGAAATGCTGAGCTCGTGGGCCTGGCCTTTGCACTCACCATGTCCACTTGCGTGTCTACGCGGTCGCACTGCAGCGACACGCGGCAACGCCAACGTGCGGCCACGCAATCTCAACACGTTGGAGATATGGGACCAGGCTGCTTCATCGAGGATGCATTACGCGCCCATGCAATGCGCAGGCGAGCTGGATATGCACCGCGATGCACCCTCCGGAAGGAACAACAGGAGGGAATCGACGCAAAACGAGCCTTGTGTGGAGCTAACTTCTTACGCGCGGGCAGCGCCGACATAGCTAGGCAGCGCCCCATCTAGGGAAACAAAGCCAGCAAGTCTGAGACCGCTGGTGGGCCTCTTGGGGGCCTCTTGGGTGCCTCTTGGGGCCCTCTTGGGACCCTCTTGGAGCCCTCTTGGGGCTCTCCTGGGGCTTTCTTGGGAGCCCTGGAGCGCCTCTTGGGGCCATCTGCGAGGCTACCGATCAAAGGAGGGAGCGTCCCGATCGAGGCCCCCCCCATCGGGGGGCACGCTCGTGAGGGGTGTCCAAAAATTGGCCCTCCCAGGGGCCGAAAAAAGGACCCTCCAACCGATCGCGGCCCCTCCCGTCCAGGTCCAGGGGATGGGGGTAGGGGGAGGGGTCAAGACACCCTCCCCGCCCGCAAGCCGTCTCGCTCACTCCCACCCGCCCTCCCAACACATACGTAGCACCCGAGCCTGGCCCGAGCCGCAGCATATTCAGCAGTCGTCTTTGGATGGGCAGCTACTGGGGGCGAATCCGCCGCCGCCGCCGCCTCCGCCGCCGCCGCCCCGTCGCCGCCGCCGCGCCGCCGCCGCCGCCGCCGCCGCCCCCGCTGCCGAATCGCCGCCGCCGCAGGCGCTGTCGACCCGCTATCGGTCTCGTTCGATCGATGTCACTATCAACCTCGCGGCCAGTCTTACTAGTATCAATGAAACTCACTATCGATGGATCTCACTATCGATCTGTCTATCGACCAGGACGCCATCAGGATGCCGCGGCGGGGCGCCGCGGGACACCGCGGGGCGCCACTAGGCACTGCGGGGCGCCCCTGTGCACCGCTGGGGCACCGCGGGGCACCGCGTGGCGCCGCGGGGCATTGCGAGACACCGTCGGGGCACCGCCGCGGGGCACCGCGGGGCACTTATCGTGACAGCCCAGGGCACGGCGGCGCGGCGCGTCCAGCCGCCGCGCGCCCACCAGGGGGGCTGGACCTTCGCCTCCGAACCGCCTTAGCGACGGCGGGATCAGTCGGCTCGCGCGCCCGTGGCGAGACGCCGCGGGGCACCATCGGGGCGCTGCGAGACGCCGCGGCGGGGCGCCCCGAGCCTCCGCGCGCCCGGCCGGGGGGCTGGATTTTTTGCATCCGAACCGCCCTAGCGACGGCGGGGTCAGTCTTCTCGCGCGCCCGCGCAGCTTCGCTTCGCCGGCGCGCGTGACGCGGGCGCGAAACCGAAGCCGACTACCCGGTGTTCGGCCCCTCTCCACTGCGATCTCACCCATGGGCCTCCGATTGCGGCGCGTGTCGTGGTTGCGAGACCTCCCGTGCGCGGGCCCGCCGCCGGCCCCGAGGTGGGGGGGCGCCCGCGACGTTGTCGCCGACGGACTGACCGAGGGCAGCGTCGACCGGTCCGCCCTCCGCGACGTTGCTGGCGGGCGCCGCCGGAGCGCTCGCGCGCCGCGTGCTGCCGCGTTCAACTCGGCGGGCAAGCTCGCTGTGATCTCAGGCCAGGGGCGCCGGCCGACTGCGTGTGACGACCGGCAGTGGCTTGTGCGACCGCCGTGTTCCTGTTCGCCCCGATCAGAGTCCCCTTCCTCTGCGTTATGATATCTCCCACTCGGGGGTTCTTGCAGTCCCAGTGCGCGTTGGTCAGGACAGACGCGTCTACGTATCATCCCGCGATGTTTTGGAACATGAAAACTAGAGGCGCGGTAGTTCATTGGGTGCGTCAGGTCGAGAGACATCGACGACCTTGCATGAGTGCGCCAACGGAGTGTGAGTGTGTGCGCTAGTTGTGGAGCGCCGTTGTGTGTGTGTGTGTGTGTGTGTGTGTGTGTGTGTGTGTGTGTGTGTGTGTGTGTGTGTTTGTGTGTGTGTGTGCGCGCGTGGTCCGCGGCTATTTCTTGTCGTCGGCGCGAGGCTCGCGCGCCAGCCGCCGCTGGTGCGCGGGGCCCGCCTCGAGCGAGGCTCGCGCGCCGGCCGCCGCTGGCGCGCGGGGCCGTCCCGCGCGAGCCTGCTCGAGGCGCGCGCCGGCGCCGGCGCCGCCGCCTCGGGCGGAGGCCTCGACCTCCCCGACGGAGATACTGGCCCCAGAGGAGCAGGCGTCCGCCCAGCCGCCGAGGTCGCGTCGAGCATCGGCAGCAGCTCGCGCCGCTGTGGGCTCGCAGGAGTCCGAGCGGCCAGCGGTCGAGTGGGTGGGCGCTCTGGCCCGCCCGCCGGGCCCGCCCGCTGAGGATGCCAGCCGGCGCCGGTCAGCTGGCCCAGCGCGGCCCCGCGCGCCGTCGGTCAGCGCGGCGCCTTTCGGTGGCCCCTGCAGGATGGGCCCAGCCAGCAAGGCGCCCGCGCCGCCGCCGCCGGAGGTGCCTGGCTCTGATGCTGGCGATTTGTCTACGGAGGCTGCCGATGAGCTGGCCGCCCTCAGGAAGCGCTCCCTCGAGGGCGCCATCGTGGAGCAGGACCGGCACCGTATGGAGGAGCTCATGGCCCAGAGGTCTGCCGCCCGTGCTGCCGAGCGCTTGCGGCGGGCAACGGAGGCAGTCGGTATCCAGTTCAAGGATCTGTTCATGGCCGCGGTTCAGCAGGTGCCACCAGCTGGGCTTTAGCAGTGAGCGGCAGGTGAGGCTTCTCTATTGTAATATAACACGTTGGAGTGCTTTGGCTAAGTCTTTTCTTTTTGACGTGCATTCTAAGGCTGGCGCCTTTTTGTTCTGTGAACGCCGCCAGCTCCCCGCTGAGCTGAATGGGGGCTGAACGGCAGGTCGCCGCCATGAAATGGCGGCCCCACTTGTTGCCCGCGACCCCCTCCCCAGGGGGTGGTGCCCGTGGGGGTGTCGGGGCTGCTGTGCACAAAGGTTTGTACTTCAAGCGTTTCCTGGCACATGATCGCGCCATCCGTGAAGTTGGAGCTGGACATGGTTGGATGTTTCTTGAGTTGAAAACTCTTAGGTGTACTATCGCTGTAGGGGTAGTTTGACTGATCATCCCATCACGTCTGGCAGTTTCTTTTAACCTGTCCTCGCGACCTGGTCCACTATCTCTCAGAAGTTGTCTGAGCTGCGGGTTGCTGTGCAGCGCGGGTGCCACCGCGCGCGACTTGGATTGGCTTGGCGTTTGTACGCCCTGGGACAGCGCGTGGATGAGTATACTTCGTGCTTGCCTTCTGACCAAACTGCTGCTGAGTGGCGAGCTCAGCTTTCAGATTAGACTTGCATCGATCCGCACCGATGTCAGGAGTTGATCGATCGATGTTGGAGGCCTCGTGACTTCCTCCATTTGAATCCCCGGGCCCTGGGTGCCCTTTCTGAGCTTTTTATTGCGTGCGAACTGGCCATGATGTTGCCATCTCAGGTTTTCCTGGGGATTCTTGCCCTCCTCCCCTAAAGTGCTATCGACGAGCGGCCCGTGTGTAAATGCCCTGCCCTGTATCGGGTCAATGGTAAAATCTGAGGGGCTTTCCTGGGCGACTGGCCCCGTGGGCATCTGGAGTTTTGGGATGGTGCTGTCAGGGGGAGTTCCGCTTTGCAGGCGGCCCTTAGGAGGGAAATCTGCCATGAGGTGGCTATGCTCGAAGGCCAGAAGAGCATGGCCGTGCACTGGGACCTCACTAAGTTTTTCGACACTGTGGTTCCAGCGCGTCTAGTTGCTGTGGCTTGCGATTTGAATTTCCCGCCTCACTCGCTCTACCTCGGGCTCCTGATCCACGTGGCCCCTCGTATGCTTGAGTCGTCTGTGTTTTGCTCCGATCTGATATCCTCGGGCATTGGAGTGCTCCCAGGGTGTATGCAGTCGATGTCTTGGGTCGAGGTTTATCTTCATCAGATTTCGCATGATGTGCATCATCGTTACCATCCATGTGTTTCTATTCGGACGTGTGTCGATGACCTGTCCCAGGTGGCCCAAGGTAGCGCGGGGGAGGTCCGCCGACAGCTTGTCTCTGCTGCTGTGCACCTAGGCCATTCCCTTGAGTTAGTGGAACTGATCCTCTCTGACAAGTCTGCCATCGTGGGTAACAGCCCGCCGCTTGCGTTGCTGATCCTGAATGACCTCGGGGTTGCCTGTTTCAAGTTGAAGTTGTCGAGGGCCGCCCGCGACCTAGGCGCCTCGACCGCGGCAGGTAAGCGGCGCTCTGTGGGTATCATCAAAAAGCGTAGGCGTACTGCGGCCCTGAAGGCTCGTAAGGTTCGGTCTTTAAGTAAGCTGGTGAAGAAGGCTGCTAAATTATATAGGCCCGGAGTGTTAGCTGTTGGCACTTGGGGGCATCAAGTGGTGGGCCTCTCTCCTACCCAGGTCCAGAGTGTTCGTGGGCAGGCGGCGGTGTGCTCAGGTGCGTGGCATGCGGGGGCCTGTTCTCCTATTATTCTTGGGACCTTTGGAGGGCCTCGGAGTGGCCCCATTTGTCGCCTCCGTCGTGAGCATTTGGAGGGTTTTGCCTCTGCCTGGGCTTCTTTGGGGCGCGATCTTAGAATGAAAGTGGCTGGGCTTTGGAGAAGTGAGGTCCAGGAGTACTCTACCATGTCCGCTCACTTGATTTGGCGCAGAGTGCGTGGTCCTGTGGCGGCCACCGTTGCTGTGCTGCTCGACCTAGGATGGCTGCCTCTCTCGCCTGCCCGCTGGCGCGACGATCGTGGCGTGTTGCTCCAGCTGTCCCAGCCTGATTTTCGGTTGCACCTTCGCCGCTCCATCCAGCGCGCGTGCGACGCCTTGATTTGACGCCCGGCTGCTAGTCACTATATGGGGGCAGGTGTGGAAGGAGGTGTTGGCTTTACTTGTGTTCGGAAGGAGTGTGGCAGGATTGGGCGTGATTTGGATCATGACGGGCCGTCCATTTTGTTGAACACGATCTTTGGGGGATGCTGGGCGGAGGAGCGGCTTCATAATGCAGGACATGAATCGTCTGTGGCTGGTATTTGGGTCCGCTGTGGTGAAGAGGAGGAGACCCCGTCTCACAGGTTTTGGAAATGTTGCATGAACGAGTACAACCCAGACACCACAGTAGCGGACTCTGAAAATTTAGGGGGGCGTGCAGCTCAATATGTTTGTTCTGCCCTGTGGTGCCGCGGACTCATGCCGCTAGATCGCACTATAGGGCATCTTCCTGAGCCGCTGGATCTGACTTGGTTCTGGGGCTCGTTCGAGGATCGGGCGGTGAAGGGAGGGGGAGTTTGTGGGGTCGATGGATCGGGGGGGAGATTTGCTAAGGGCGCCAGACTAAGGAGGTGCGGGTGGGCTTGCGTCCGTTTCTCCACCACGCTCGACGGTGTCGATGGTGGCTGTGCAGGTGCTCTTCCAGGCCCCGACCAGTCGTCCCCGCGCGCGGAGCTCCTGTCGCTGATTTTCGTGCTCCGTTGTACCCTTGGACGGGTTTTGATTTTCAGCGATTATCTTCCTGTGATGTGGCGGCCCTGGCCACTTGCGACATGATCGATTTGTGGTTGGTTCTCTGGGAAGTCTTGGATCGGCGTGAAGGTGAGGTCGACCTCCGATGGATTAAAAGCCACCCCCACGGAAACCCAATTCAGCGTCCTTTATTTAACTCGTGTGGAGCGTTTGTTGAATAGGGCAGCTGATGCATGTGCGGCTGAAGCCGCCAAGCGAGCCGAAGTTCCCGAACAGTGCTTGGCTCGAACTCTTTTACAGGATGACTTGCATGCTGCTAGTCTCAGGCGACTGGTCGCCATTCAGCGTGATGTTTTTACGACATGTGCGCGTGGCGGTCTGTGCGCGCGCGTTGGTCGTGATGCAGGGCCACGGCGCGTGCGGAGGAGGGGTGGGCGGTCCTTTGCGCAGGAGCGTGTGGCGCGTGTGTGCGCGCAGGGACGCTGCCCCGTCGTTCTCCGCACGCTGACTAAGTGTAATATCTGCCATCCTAAATTCAGCACTCGAGGAGCCTTGTCCTCGTTCTGGCCTGATGCATGTCAGGGTAGCCGCTTTGTTCACTTTGCCGCGCCCAGGAGTGATGGTGAGGATGAGGTTTCGGCCCCTGGCCCCTCTGTGGGGGGTGTTGCTGCTCGCCCCATTGGCCATCCTTTGCCATGGGGCCCAGTCTTTGGCCGTGCTCACTGGGATTTTGTATTGTTCGACTTGCGGGTGCTTTGCGGCCCAAAGTGCCCGAGGCCTGTGAGTGAAGTGCCATCCTCCGAC
This sequence comes from Prorocentrum cordatum, assembly GCA_963575745.1. NCBI lineage: Eukaryota > Dinophyceae > Prorocentrales > Prorocentraceae > Prorocentrum > Prorocentrum cordatum. The sequence goes on along the minus strand of CAUYUJ010015822.1, from coordinate 205,964 downwards.
CCGCGCGGGAGGTTCTTGGTCGTCTGGCGCGAGGGCTCCCGCCGAAGTCGGGGGTGTCATTCCTTCGTGAGTGATGTTGCTGGTGCGGCCGAGCTTGCGCTCGGGGCTCGCGCGTTCGCCATGGCGCCATGGCGACGACCCTGTCTCATTCGCCCGAGCGCGAGCCGTCCGAGCACGAGCCTTCGTTGCCTTCGGCGGACTCGGCCGGCAACGAGCGCGCCAGTGCGCGCGCGTGGCCTGCGTCCACGTGGAGCATCGCGGGCCCGATCCCAGAGCAGACCGCGAGGTGGGGCCCGTCGCGCGCCCAGCCTTCGCGTGCGAGGCCCGTTCCGATAAGCGCGGTCATGTCCTGGAGGCGCGGCGGGGGCCCGAGTCGGCGCCGGGCGCGTCCGCGCCGCTGGCTGCTCTTTGGCCCCGGCGGGTGGTCGGGGCGCGGCGCGGGCCCGCCGGGGCCCGATTGGCCGGGCGCCCGGTTCGCTGCGCCGTCCGAAGCGGCGCCGGCCGTCCGCTGTGAAGCGGGCGCTCGAGGTCCGCTTCGCGCCAGGGCTCGCGGCCGCCTCCTCCGCCGCGCCCCCCTCGGCGTCGCCTGGTGTATAAGCGCTGAAGGCCGACGTTCCGTCCCGGAACGGGCCCTCTGGCCCCGCGGCCGCGCGAGCCCGATGGCGGAGGGCAGCGGGGAGGCCGAGAGCACGCGCAAGAACGCAGACGACGCGACGGTCGAGCCCGGGACAAAGACGAGCAGAAGTGGCGAGATGGCCAGCAGCGGGGCGCTGCTGGCCGTGCTGCGGCGCCGAGCACGCCATTCGATGGGGATGGCAGCAGTCGAGGGGCTGGTGGGCGCCGAAGGGCCCGCAGATGAGCGGGGAGGCAAGCGGTCGCCGGAGGCGTGCCCGACCGGCGACCCCGACCGAGGTCCCGCCCCGGCGAGCTTGGCGGCAGTGCGGGCGCGTCGCGCGCCCCAAAGATCCTCCTGTCCGTGCTCCCTGCCCCTCGCGCTGCGTAGCCGCTGCCTGGTCGAGTGTGCTCCGTTCCGCGTCCTCGCCACTCCGAGCGATGCCTCGCCGCGCATCCTGCCGCGGGCTTTCGGGCCGCGCGTCCGCCTATCGGGGCCCTCAGACGCAGGCGCGGCCGCGCGCTCTCTCTCTCTCTCTCTCTCTCTTTTTGTTCTCTCTCTCTCTCTCTCTCTCTTTCCCTCTCTCTCTATTTTTGTTCTTCAAGCGTGGCTCTCGCCTGAGCGTCGCGCGTAGTCGTTTAGAACATGTGCAGCAGTTTCGAGGACCCATGCGGTTGAGGTTCCAAGAACAGGCGTTCTGGCACGGTTCAGAAGTGTCAGGACGCGACATTCACGTTGAATTGCGGTGCTGACGTCCAATTAATTGCGTTTTGGCACGATTCAGGATTGGCAGGACGCAGCAATCACGTTCATTCGCGTCGTTGAAATGATAGGAATTGTGTACTGGCGCGACTTAGGATTCCCATACGGTTGTTTTGCAATGGGTCTCTTTCCGCACGTTTTGTGCAAGGACTCATGAACAAGGAATTTGGATGGACGTTTTTTTGCAATATCGCTGGCGCGTCCTAGGTTTACATTGGTCCTCCTCCTTTTCCCTTCTTCCTACTCCTTCTCCTCCTTTCCGCCTCCCCCCCTCTGTGTACCCTGGCCTTCGCGATGTCTCTTTGACGACAGTCCCGGCGGAGGTTTTTCGCCATTCTCGGCCTCCAGGGAGCATCGTCGGTTCCCAGGGTTGTCAAAATCCAGCCCAGGACCAGGACGAAAAACCGGTGGCGGGGAAGTGATCGATGCTTCTGGGGATCGTGGATCGGGCCCCCCTGGTGGGGTTTATTCAGCTGCAGAGGCCCGTCGGGTTCTGAGCCTCCGCAGGCGTTTCAGAGACGTGTGCTGCAGGGGTAGGGATGATGTGGTCGCCCAGTGTTAGAGGCCTGCAGGAGTCTTCGTGTTCTCCCGTGTCTCTTGGGGGGCCTCTTGTGGGAGCCTCGTGGGAGGCCTCGGGGGGCCTCGAGGGCAACTCCTGGGGCGTCCTTGGGGGCCTCTGGGGGCCTCCCTTGGCGCGGCTTGGGGGCCCAGCTGGCTGTCTCGGGGGCCATGCCTCCTCTCGAGTTCTGGGGCCGCGGCATGATCCGTCAGGAACGCCTCGCCGGGAGCCTTTGGTCTGCGGGGGGAGAGGCCGCCCGAGAGGTGGCCGGCCAGTCCTGGGCCCCAGTATGTGGTGTGCGGGCCCTGCTGGGGGGGGGGCCAGAGTGGCTGCGCTTGGGCTTGGGTCGGAGCCCGCTTGGTGACCACATTCACTTCGTGAAGCTCGATGATCGGACAGTTCCTGGTGGGTGTGCTGCACACTTTTTCCTTCCCCCTGGGGCGGAGGAAATTGCCACCTCCGCTTCTCGAGGCCGTCCGTCGACAGCTTCCCTGAGAGGTGGAGGCGGTCAGAGCTCCTCGTCCCACCAAGGCAGGCCTGGCCAGGCGTGGTGCTGCACTCGCTGGCGATGCCCCCAGGACTGGTCGGCCGTGTACGACGGCCGCGGCACCTGCCGCATGGGGACCGACCCGCGGACCTCGGTGGTCCTCCGGATCCGATCTGAGGGCAGGGCGCCGAGGGACCTGGGACTCTCCAGGCTGTGTGGGGAGGGCATGTTCGCGCCGCGTCGGCGCGGCGGCGGCGCCGAAGGGCGGGCGCTCAAGGCCGAACGCCCTCTGGAGGCCCGCCTCCGGCACCCGGGGCCCGCAAGACGCGACCCACGGCGCGAGGTCCATCGGCCACGTACCGCGAGTGCGGTCACGCTGGGGTCCCCAGGTGGCCGAGTGCGTGCGATGCGATACAGTGGAGGTGCGCATCAAGAAACCAGATGCTTTTCGTCAGGGTATCCTGGGTTTCTTCGCTCCGCGCGCTGCGCGGCGACTTCCCGCGGCCATTGAAGGAGCTGCTGCGTTCAGGGTGCTCCGGTTTTCCCGGTGCGCCTCGCGCGCGGGTTTTCAGGGTTGGGTTTCTCGCGGGGGTTTCTTGCGGTCGCGCTCGCACTGTAGCATCAGCCGGCGCGCTCCGGTTCGGCCTCCCCGCGGCCCCCGACAGTCGCGCACCAAAGGCCACTCTTGCCTGGGCGGTCGTCCAGCGTGGAGCGGCCTGCGCGGCGTCAGGCACCGGGGGCGGTCGTCGCCACGGCAGGAGCTCGGTCCTCCCAGAGATCTCCCAGAGTCCACGGTGCCCTGCCCTCCAGGGCGCCGCGGTCGCGTCGTCGCCGCTGCCGCCGCCGCCGCCGCCGCCGTCGTCTTCGTCGTCGCCGCCGTCGTCGTCGTCGTCGTCGTCGTCGTCGTCGTCGTCGTCGTCGTCGTCGTCGTCGTCGTCCTTCTCAGTCGCCCCCTCAGGTCGATCCGACGCTGCGGGTCCACGGCATTCGGGGCCTGCGCATCGTGGACGGGTCCGTGCTGCCGTCCAGCACGCCGTACCTCGCGATGCCCGAGGTGCTGATGCTGGCGGAGCGGGCTGCGGACCTCATCCTGGACGTGCCCACGTACGCCGCGTCGGACCTGGAGCCCGGCGAGTCCCTCGCGAGGGCGGTCGGCGCGGCGCGCGGCCAGCTGGAGCTCGGCGCCGAGGGCGCCGGGCCCGCCGTGCGCCACGCGGAGCTGCTGGCCGCGTCGGCCGCGCCGTTCGCGCTCTGCGCGGCGTTGGGCGCGGGCGCGGTGCTGCTCTCGCGTCGGCGGGCGCACGGCGCCACGGGCGTGGGCGACTTCTACGTCCAGGCGTGAGGGGGGGGAGTTCGGGCGGCGCGCTCCCGCATCACTCAGCTGGGGGCTCGGGCGGACGGCGCCGCGAGCCGCCGCTGATAGCTCCGAGCGCTTCGGCGCGCGTGGCCGTTTGAACGTGCCAGGTTTTCATCCGCATTCGGAAGCGCCGGTCTGGTTTGCTGGACGTCTGTTTTCAGACCTGGTCGCCCCTTGGGTGACTCGCCGAGCAGTTTTATCAGGTGCTCTTCTGCCTGGACTTTTGGAACTGCCAGTTTTGGGTCGAGCGCCTTTTCTAGGATCTCACCGCTCTCACCGCTCATTCGGTGGCTTGGCAGCCAATCAGTAGTTTCTGCTCGGTCTCTCGAGAGACCCCTAGAGAGGCCTGTCAGAACTTTCAGTTTTGAGTCGTCTGTCTGTTTCAGGATCCCGCCACCTGTCTCATGACTTGGCGTGCGATGCGTGAGTTCCTGCTCGGTTTCTAGAGAGACTTTGGATGTTTTCTCCACCCTTCTGCGTGTGGACACTGGTGCTCCAGTGCACGTTTGGTGCTCTGCCGGAGCACACTCTCGCAGCGTGGTGGAACCCATGCGAGAAACTTAAGCAGTAGTTTCCTCAGTGCAGGTGGCACTCTGGGACACCGCGCTTTCGACGCAGAAAGCCCACGTTGCGTGCGCAAGAAGCCAGCATCATCACCACCACCATCATCGGCATCATCATCATTACATCCTCAGCATCCTCATCGTCGCCATCATCAAGGGGTCAAGGGGCCAAGCCCGCGCGCCCGAAGGCGAGCCCATGGAGGGCGCAGGCGGTGGCTATCGGCAGCGTGCTACACGCGCGCGCGCCACGGTAGCCATTCTCATGCGTAGCCATTCTGGCGCAACCGACTCCTGCTCGAGCTGTCTTTGCAGCCTCCCCCCGCGGACGGGCCGCCTTCCCTGCTAAAGAGCCCATGCTTCCCGACCGTCCCGCCCGCCCACGCCTGCTGCCCCGACCCGTCTCGGGGGTGGATAGACCTCTGACACGTCGATTCAGGAATTGGCCGTTTTCGGTCCGCGAGAGGGCGTCGCCACCGTCATTTCTGCGGGTCCAGGTCCGCCAGTTTGGGTCCCAGGCCGTTTTCACCAAGGGGAGGTTTACGAAAGGGAGGCTTGTCCACCGCCGACCGTCCTCCCTGCCGACCTGCAGGAGTCCCCATGCTGCTGCTGCTCTGCGCCGCTGGAGTTCCGCTGCAGCTGCTTCTTCGGCTCGGAGACCGTGCTGCTCACGGCGCGGCTGCCCTCGGGGGCCGTCCTGGCGGAGGTCAGGGCCGGGCTCGGGGCCCTCGTCGGGAAGGTCCGGCAGAGCATCGACGCCGCGGCGCAGTTGCCGGCTGGTCGCATCGTTGGCTGGCTCGCCTGGGGTGGCCGCATGCTCGAGGACGAGGAGCTGCTGGGGGACGTCGGGATCTGCTGCGACGAAGGCCTCCTGGCCGTCTGCGCAGACGTCGGCGACGAGCAGCAGTGGAAGCTCCGCAGCAAGATCTGGGTGAACTGGGATCAGTACGGCGCAGAGGAGGTGAGGAGGAATTGGCGCTGGGAGGAACTCCGCCAGCATCTGCTGGAGGAGGAGGTGAATGCCGAGCTGATAGAGCGCTCGCCGCTCGACCGGCAGGAGTCCGATGCGGGGATTCGTGACATAGCCACCGCCTGGGGGATCCATCTTCGTGGGTCTGGGCAGGCGGTGGGCATGGATTTGCTCGGGCCCCTTGGGGCCAGAACGTACCCGTATCCTCCGCCCTTGTGTACAGGGGCGACCGGGCCGTGCGCAGGGCCGACGAGGACGCCCTGATCGGCTTCGTGATCGTGCTGGCCCGGGTCCTCGGGCGCACCGTCGGGGCGGTGAAGAAGCTCTTCGCCATCAGGTGCGCGCACCTGGTGGTGGGGTACTGCGGCCCGCTGCTCCACATGGCCCGCCTGTGGTCGACCCTGGCCGGGCTGCAGCGGTGGCAGGGGCCCAGTGGCCACGAGAGGCCAGTGACCCCACGGGTGCTCCTCTGGCTCCGGGACTTCGTGCTGGAATCATGGCCCTGGGCGCGGCGGCGCTGTGAATGGCGCTGAACTTGGCCTTCCTCGTCATGCTGAGGGCGTCCGATTACTTCGTCCAGGGCCGGGGCTGGAGCGTCGACCGCGTGCTGCGCGGCGAGGGCCTCGAGGGCCGGGGCGCGAACGACGAGGGCGTGCTCCTCGGCAAGGGCGCGGCGGAGATCGTGGTGCACATCCAGGGTTCGAAGACCGATCAGTGTAACGAGGGCTGCGTGAGGAACCAGTATCTCACTGGCACCGCGCTTTGCCCAGTGCTCGCCCTGGAGCTCTACGAGCTGCACTTCCCAGAGAGGCTGAGGGGGGGCGAGAAGAGCCAGCCGCTGCTCAGGTGGACCAGCGGCGACTACAGCCAGCGCGAGGAGGTCCAACGCTGCCTGGTGGTGGCTGCCCTGGCCGCTGGGATGAAGCGCGAAGACCTGGGCCCCCGCGGCCTGCGGCTTGGCGGGGCTACGTCGATGTGCCATGTTGTCGGCGACCCCCAGAGTGTGAGTCAAGAGGTTCGGGAGGTAGGCCTCGGACACCTTCCACTCATGCCTGGGGGGGGCCCACGAGCCCATGTGCGGCGTGGCGCAGTGCGTGCCTCGGAGATCACCCAGCCGAGGACAGGCCCAGCTGCAGGTCAAGGAGGGGCTGCATCAGGGGCGGACCCAGAGGAGGTGGCCCGCAGGCCGGGAATCGGCCAGGCGAGGGCCGCGAGCGACAGACGGGCGGCCACGGCCCTGGCCGCGGCCGCGCTGTCGACGGCAGCGGGGCGGGCGGCGGGGGGGCCAGTGGCGCTCTCGAGCGAGCTTCCCGGCGCGGTGTCGCTGCCGCTGTCCGAGGATGGGCTTCGCTTCGTCCTGATCATCCCAGGGGCCCAGCGCTGCCGGCGCTGCTGGGGTTGCCGGTGGCCGCCGTGCTGGTGGGCTGGCTCGCTGGCAAGGTGTTCCGCGGCAGCCGGCTGGCCGAAGAGAAGCAGCTGGCGAGCAGGCCGCGTGCTAGCAAGGGGGCGCGGGGGAGACGGAGCGCCCGGGGAGGAGCCGCTGCGACGCTGGGGTGCAAGGATCAGTTTGCTACAGCGTGGCGCAGTGCAGGTGCGTGGACCTGTGCCACTTCCACGGGGGTTTCGAGGTGACGCGGGAGCCCGCCCACCCCCGAAAAGATCACCAGGAGTGAGAGACCGTCGCGTTGGGAGGCTCAGGGCGCCACCGGAGCGCCGGTTCGAGAAGCCAGGCGCAAGGTGCGCTGGGGGCTGGGCCTGGCCCCTCTCCAGTCTGGTGGGGGCAGCTGCCCCGCGACGTCAGCGCCGCCGGCCGGGGGGGCCAGGCGGCGCTCCTCGGAGCCGCCTCTGTCAGGCGCCGAACCTTGCCGCAGTCGCGGCCAGGGGGGTGGGGGGCCAGGAGATGGGGCCGTCGCTGGCGCGCAGAGGTGCGCGGCGACACCGCGGCGGCGGCCTGGCGCCGGGCGTTGGGGCGAGGGGGCCGCTGGCAATGCCGCGCTGCGTCCGCTGGCAGCTGGAGGGGCGTGGCCAGCTGGGGGCACTTGCCAGTCCCCCTCTGGGCGCGCCTGTGAACAGGTCGCCTGCGGCGCGCGATTTTGCCCGGCATGCGCAGGGGCGCGCGCCGGCAGTGCGGTGAGAGCCCGGCGCGCATGCAGCGCGCGCCGGTTATTTTTCTTCCAAGGAGGGCGGCGGAGGCCCGCTTAGTGCGCCTTGAGTCCAAAACTGGAACATATACATTACCAGTGGCGGGCTGTTTTTCAATCAGGATTTCTTGGGGGTCGAGGGCGACGCTGGGGTGGTGTGGTATATGCGGTTTCCCCCGATGTTCCGTGGAAGCAGCGGAAATCGTATGCACCAGTATCCGCTCTCCAGTGCAAATTCGAAAGCAGGGGCGGAAGAAGCGTCGGTGCATAGAGTTCGATTCCCGATGCAGACCTCGCCGGCGGCCACGCCAGGCGAGGCCCAGCAGCGCGGCTCACGCCAAAATCACGGGGTCGTTCATCGTCTCGACGCTGCTGCCATCGTCTACCCCTGCGCCTCCGTAGCCTCGCGCGCAGGGTTCCTAGGCTCGGAGCTTTTTTCTTAACCCAGTGCTGCTGGAGGGGATATCCGGGGAACTATGTTCTCGAATGCGACGGCGGCGCCGGCGGGTTCCCCTGCAGTGGCCTCCAGGGCCACAGAGGGCGAAATCAGGAATGCCGTGGCCGCTGAGCGAGCGCGCTACTCGTGGAAGGCGCGTCGGCACAACAGGCGATCAGACTCGCCTATGCGTTCCCGAGCTCCGGCCTCTCGCCAGCGCCCTCGTAGCGCCCCAGTACACTGGCAATGCCCAGGCTGCCGCGAGGAAGAGGAGCGCGATCGCCGAGCGCGCGCCCGGGAGTTCAGCGAGCGCAGGTTCGCGGGCCATGACAAGCGGCCGCGCCCGCGCGCCAGCCAGCGCCAGCGAGCGCCGGCACAGCCGCGAGTGAGGGCCGCGCCACTCCAGCGATCTGCAAGCTCAACTGCATGGGGGAGCCGATCTCGGTGCAGCAGAGGAAGCTCTCCCACCGCCGGCGCCGGCAGTAGGTCACCACCGGCCTTGCGCTGGGGCTCAGGGATGTGGTTCCGGCAATTGTGTTGCTGGGCCGCGACCGCGAGCCAGTCCAGAAACCGGCGCAGCACCGAGACGTCCAGCACCGCGTGGTGCCGACGCTTTTGTGAGAGGCCCAGCGCCTGCAGACTGGACTCGCTTCGACATCGCCGCGTCGCTGCAAGCGCTACGTGGTGACTCGCGCGAGACGCGAATGCGGGGGCAACGCAAGCTGCGTCTCCGGAGGTGGCGCGCCGCTGTGGAGGGAAATGACGCGATCTCTACGAGCAGCCAACATGCCGCGGGCAATCCTCGGCCGCGTCCCCGCAGTGGTCAACGACTGTTGGTAGTGTCGTAAGTGGCTACCACCAGCGCATTGGACCATCCCCACCCCATCCCTTTCGACACGATTAACCAGCACCTTCATTGCGACATCCCTTGCTACAAGGATCGCATGATGCCGCGCTTGGTCTGCTGCGCCGCAACGTGGCGCAACGGCCAGGATGTCGCGAGCAGGTGCGACTCGACGCTGCTGCGGCCATCGACCAGTCGTGCTTTCAATTGTTCGGCTCGATGGAGACCTTCATCGCGCGGCGAAGGCGGAAGGACCTCTGTGTGGAAGAGATGAGGAGGCGAGGGGCGCAGGTGGACATCCGAGCTCCGCGCCAGCACGCTCGTTTCATAGAGCGACGTGGTGCAAGATTGAGACACGCGCTGCGCGCCGGCGAGGTGCAGCTGGAGCGCGAAGGCATCGCCGCCAACTTCGACTTCGTGCTGGCCCACGTGGCCGGCGGCAGACCGTGCAACGTCGTCTTCGGCAGGCAGCCCTCCATGCTGCCACCGCTCGAAGCAGACGAGGAGGGTGATGCATCCGGCGCTATGTTGCTGGTGCCGGCCCCGCTGCTGATGGTGGAGTGCAGCCTGGCCAGTTGCAGTGGTGATCGAGGCTACTTCGGTCGCCCGCGTCAGCTGCGCCCGCCGGGCGCGCGCCGCCGAGGCCGGAGAGGGGCGCTGCAGCGTGGGTGGCCAGGTGGAGATCCGCTGGCCGGCTTCAGGCGCAAAGGGGGCCTGGTGGTTTTTAAGCGTGATCTTTTTCAGCTCCAGACTGGATGATTCGGCGGGCTTTCGGCCCTCCGAGGGTTTCATGCGTCTCTCTCTCTCTCTCGCTCTCTCTTCTGTGTGTTTTCGTTCGTAGCGCATTCCTCTTCCTCCTCATCCTTCTCCGTCTTCCTCCTCATCCTGTTCCCGATCATCCTCCTCTTCCTCCTCCTCCTCCTCCTCCTCGTCCTCCTCCGCCTCCTCCCCCTCTCCCCCTTTTCTGAAGGAATGCCAGAACTTTGGGAAAACCATTGGAAAAACCAAAAAAACCAAAGAAACCTAAGTGGTGGAGACGGAAAGTTTAGGAAACCCATTGGAAAAACCAAAAAAACCAAAAAAACCAAAGATTCCACAGAGAGTGCGGGGAACACCCGTCCGAAGGGACACGTCCAAAGGGAATCCCCGCACTCTCTGTGGAATCTTTGTTTTTTTTTGTTTTTTTTGGTTTTTCCAATGGGTTTCCTAAAGTTTTCGTTTCCAGCACTTAGGTTTCTTTGTTTTTTTTGGTTTTTCCAATGGTTTTCCCAAAGTTGTTGCATTCCTTCAGAAGGGGGGGATGGGGGAGGAGGGGGAGGAGGAAGAGGATGGAGAGGAGTCGCAGGGAGGAGGTCGCGGGAGGGGTTCGTACCTGCGGCGCTGAACCCTCCCTCTGTGATGCATTCCCACGGAATCCTGTTGAGAGGCCTTCCATGAGAATCCCTTTGGGGTGCTTTCCAAAGGAATCCTGTTGTGAGGCTTTCCAATTGGATCCCTCTGTTGTGCTTTCCAATGGAATCCTGTTGGGAGGCTTTCCAATGGAATCCCTTTGTGGTGATTTCCAAAGGGTTCCTGTTGTGAGGATTTCCAAAGGGTTCCTGTTGTGATGGTTTCCAAAGGGTTCCTGTTGTGAGGATTTGTGTTCCAGCGCCATCCTCCCAACGGTAGCAGTTTGGATTGCGGCTTTCCAATAGAATCCCTCTGTTGCGCTTTCCAAAGAAACCATGTTGGGAGGCTTTCCAATGGAACTCCTTTGTTGTGCTTTCCAAAGGATTCCGATTGTGAGGCGTTCCAGTAGAATCGCTGTGTTGCGATTTCTGTAGGATTCCGAATGTGAGGCGTTCCCATAGAATCCCTCTGTTGTGCTTTCCAAAGGAATCCTGTTGAGAGGCTGTCCAATGGAACTCCTTTGTGGTGCTTTTCAAAGGGTTCCTGATGTGAGGCTTTCAAATGGAATCCCTTTGTTGCGCTTTTCAAAAGATTCCAATTGTGAGGCTTTCCCATGGAATCCCTTTTGTGTAGTTTTCCAAAGGATTTCCTTTGTGACGCTTTCCAATTGAAACCCTTTGTAGCATTTTCCGAAGGGTTCTTGCTGTCAGGCTTTCCACTAGAATCCCTTTGGGGTGCTTTCCAAAGGGTTCCTGTTGTGAGGCCTTCCAACAGACTCCCTTCGGGGTGCTTCCCAAAGGAATCAGATTGTGAAGCTTTCCAATGTAATCCGATTGTGAGGCTTTCCCATAGAGTACCTCTGTGGGGCTTGCCAAAGGAATCCTGTTGAGAGGCTTTCCAATGGTACCATTGTGGGGCTTTCCAAACGAATCCTGCTGAGAGGCTTTCCAATAGAATCCTTCTGTGGCGCTTTCCAACAGATTCCGATTGTGAGGCGTTCCAATAGAATCCCTCTGTGGTGCTTTCCAAAGGAATCCTGTTGAGATGCTTTCAAATGGAATCCTTTTGTACGCTTCCCAAATGAAGACCTGTTGAGAGGCTTTCCAATGGAACTCCTTTGTGGTGCCTTTCAAAGGGTTCCTGTTGAGAGGCTTTCACATGGAATCCCTTTGTGGTGCTTTCCAAAGGGTTCCTGTTGTGAAGGTTTCAAATGCTCTCGGCTAGGTGGGAGAAGGATCGGCGCAGGTTTGACGCAGGACAATGGAAACATGTAGAGAGACAGGGAGAGAGAGAGAGAGAGAGAGAGAAACGGAAACACATCGAGAAAAATAATGAGAGAGAGAGAGAGAGAGAAGGAGTCGTAGAGAGAGACTCGCATAGGTTTTCTTATTAAAAACAACACGCACAAAAACCACCAGGCCCCCTTTGCGCCTGGAACCCGCTGGCCTTCTTGCGCGAAAGACGTTCGGGCTTGGCAGGGCCCAGCACTGTCCCTTCTTTGGGCCCGGCCAGAGGCCGAGCTGCGGTCATGTGCCGCGGCGCCGAGACGGTCTGCATGCCGCGTGACGTGCGGGCTTTAATCGGCGCCGTCTTCAACGACATGGGCGTCGGCGTGGCGCGAGCAGGCTTGGCCTGGGATTGCGTGGGGGACTTAAATGGAGCACGTCGCGCCAGGTTCAGGAGCCAGGTCCGTCGGCCCTTGGGGGGGCGAGAAGGGCAGGCAGTAGACGGCAGGCTCGGCAAGGCTCTGATGTCTTCGAGGCTCGGTGCCACTTGTCTCGCAGATGCTGCCAGCAACCAGACGTTCGCGCCGCGCGTCTTGTGCGTGGTCAGACATCTGTGGGCGATTGGCCAGGGCGCGCCCGCAGCCTGGTCATCTGGCGGTTCCCTCGGAACTGAGCGACGTCCGTCAACTGCCCATGGGCGTCGTCGAGTTCGACGCCCGCGACCTCGTCGGCGAGCAGTGGAAGGACTCTTGCATCATCCAGCTCATCTTGGGTGACGAACATCTGCTTGCAGCGGACGGGGCGTTCGATGACTGCGTTGTCGACGCTCCTGTGGAAGCCGCCAGCGTCGCCGAGGGTGGCTTGCCATCGGCCCAGTCGGTGGGGCCCCAAGAGGCCGATAGCGACATCGCCGGCCACGTTTCGCAGGGTATGTTGGCAGTCTGGCAGGTAGTCGAGGGGGGTGATCATGAGCTCCAGGCGCGTGTCCAAGTGAAATCACTTGAAGGGGCCAGACGGCAAGACCGTCGGGGCCATCGGGTGCCTCATGGCGCTGAGGGGCTTGCGCGACATGGGTGCCGGAGTCCTGGGGGCGTTCGCAGGCGCGGCGAAACGGGCGTCTCGGCGCATTCTCTCCTGAGGTACGGCTTGTCGCCCGGACTGGGTGTGCGTTGCTGTGAACATCGGAAATGCGTTTATGCAGTGCATGGCCTATGCCGAGATGCAGGAGCAGGTCGAAGCACCGCGCGAGGTGAACTTCGCCTTGCCGACTGGCAGTGCAGGTCCCAGGCTGCGAGTCCTTCGACGAGCGGACCGAATGCCTGCGCGGCATCAAGTCGGGCACGGGCTGCAAGGATGCGCCCAGGGTCTTCTCTATGGAGCTCGCCGGGGACACGTGTTCGCCCGAGTGCAACTCCAAGCCGACATTGTGGGGCCCTGATCTCGAGGTAAGGCGTGAGGCGTCTGGTACCCCCTCGGAGCAGCCGCCTGCGCGCTGCTCGCGCATCGCCGCGTGGCGGCGTGCGTCGTCGCGCTGCAGAGGGCCAAGAACAAGCTGCTCATCGGGCGCGTGATGCAGCTTGACGCCGCAGTGCTGTCCATGCAGGAGATCAAGGCGCGCAGCGCATGCCGAGCGATGGGGCGCGCCAAGCCGACTCCGCGCGCGCAGCGACGGCTCGTTCAAACGCGAGGAGGACACGGGATGCGGCATGCGAGGCGCCGTGCGCGCGCGTCGGGGCAAGTGTCGCAGTGCCGGGTAGGAGGTCTGCCACCTGCTCGACGACGTGAGCCGATCGCGCAATTTTGTGTGTCGATCGTCGTTCGGCTCAGAGCTGTTCGCCGTCCGCGGAGCATCGAGCGCGCCTCCCGACCCTCCGCGAGATGATGGTGCGTGGGCCTGTTTCAGCCGGGGAAACTAGGAGGCTGGGGGGGGGGGGCTATGCCGTGCTGGCCGAGCTCGTGGTCGACGGCGTGTCCGTATTCTCAGCCCTGGCCATGGGCCCTGTTCGACCATGGTTGGAGAACAGCATGGCCAGGCACCTCAGGTGGCTGTCGCATCAGCTGCGCACAGAGCAGATCGACGACATCCTGTGGCGTGGCACCAGAGGCATGCGCGCCGACCCCGTGGGAGAGGGCAGCATTGGCCGCGACTGGATGTTGAGCAGTTTGGAGGGCAAGTTCAGCTGCGACAGCCCGGTCGTCAAGCTGGGCGAGGAGAAGCTGCAGAAAACCGCCCCCAGCTCACAGCAGAGCGACCTTGCCAACAGGGGGGACGACGACACTATGGTTAAACTACTTGGCGTCGCGTATCCCAGACTACAGTCGCGAATGCCGCGTCGGGCTCGCATATCGCGAACTGCGTTCGCGACTGCGACGCAGTTCGTCAGGGGGAAGTGCAGAGGCCCGCATACAGCGAGCCGTGTTTGCGAATGCAGCGCGGTAAGCATGCCAGTGGGTGGGTTGCTTCCTCGAACTATCTTCGCCGGGCAGCCGGTTTCGGACAGTTGAGCATGCAAGTGGGTGAGTGATGCTGCTTGTGCAGCTTTATATCAGAGACCTGTACAGCAGAAGGTTTCTTTTGCATTTTTTTGGTATGACGGGGCTGGTCAGCAAAATCCCCTGCTCAATTTGGTTCTTCGTGCAACTATTTAGTCTTTCAGCTGTGCCTTGTTGATGGTTTGTCCAGGCTGCCAGCGAGGCACGGCGGACCCGCTTGAGCGTGAGCACAAGACCCGAACGGTAGTTGACCAGGGATGTGGCGTGTGTAGCATAGCAGTGAATCAGTGATGGGTGGGTGCGGGACGGGTTTTCCTTTTGTTGCCATGCTGGCTGAATGTAACTTTCCGTGCCCGCTATAATATACCTTTTCCGCTCTGCGCCGCTTGCTGAACGTAGGCTTTCTCACGCCGCCTTTTTGTAAACCTCATCGTGTCGCTTTTCCTCCCCCGTCAATTCCTCGTCCTATCTTCTCTCCTTTCCTCTCGCTTCTTCTTCGCCCCCGCCCCCTTTTTGGGGTCGCGCAGCCAACCGTCGCGATTCGTTTCAATACGGTGGACGATCCGGCGCAGTGTATCGTTTTTTTTTCTTGCAATCACTGGCCCTCGTGCGTTACATCGCGCAATCCGTTTATTTTACTACTGGGCCATCGGGGTACGACTTCGTTCGTATCTCGCTGCCCCGCCCTGAACAAACAACTTCAACACACTTCTCTCTTTCTCCCTGTCGTTTCTCTGTTTTTGTTTCTCATTCTATGTCTATTTTTTATGTCTCTCTCCGTCTCCGCATACATGTAACTAGGTGTACATCGAAGTATACACATGCCTGCCCTCAACAATGCTTGCATTTAGGCAATATTACCTGTTTCTTCTGACGTGATTCGTTTGGTGCTCTGGGTTTTCGCCTCGTTGCCGCCCGTGCCGCCTCGTGGGCGCCTCGTGGGCGTCCCGTGCGCCTGGGGGGACTATTGAGGTTGCGCCACGTTGCCGCCCGTGCCGCCTCGTGGGCGCCCCGTGCGCATGGGGGGGGGGGGGCGCCAAGGTTGTGCCACGTTGCCGCCCGTGCCGCCTCGTGGGCGCCCCGTGCTCTGGGCTCACGCAGTACAGCCTTCACCGCGTAGATTACACCAAATAGCTTAAACCACATAGCTCACATTGCATATAGCATATAGCATTCACAACACAACATGACTTCCATCACATAGCTTCCACTCCATAGCCTTCACCTGCAATTCGCACCACCAAGCTTACACGAAATATTTTCAAACCGCATAGTTGACAAAGCGTCGTGCTCACTTCATCAGCTCACCCCACATAGCTTTCACCACGCAGCTTGCACATCATTGGTTGTTCCTCCACGGTGTAATGTCGCGTTGTTTGGGATCCACGCTAGCTAACATTGATTGTTTGTTTTTAGCATACTGTTTGATGCATTCAGAGCGGTCCAGATAACTCAACTGGCCCCCACGGTCGCCCCAAGGCGGCCCAGAGAGGCCCCGGGCGAGAACTTTGTACGGAATGGGAGGAGGGAGTACGCGAGAGGAGGAACGATACAGCGATACACATCTCTCCCTATACATGCACCTGTCCATACATATGTCTATTTTAATGTGTATATATACATTTATGTTGACACGTATGCATGCATGTCTGTCTGTCTGTCTGTCTGTCTGAATGTATGTATCCATGTATGTATACATGCTACACATGTATATATGTATATATATATATATATGTTATATGTATGTATGGATGCATGCGTGCATGTATGTATATGTATAGGTATATGTATAGGTACATGTATATGTATATGTATTTGTAAATATATATGTGTATGTGTATCTATGTGTATATATACATGTATATGTATATGTATATCTATATGTATATGTATATGTATATGTATATGTATACGTATATGCACGCATATATATATATATATATATATATATATGTACATGCATATGTATATGTATATGTAGATATATACGTACATGTATATGCATATGTGCATGTACATGTAGCTGTACATGTATATATATATATATATATATATATATATATGTATGTATATATATATATGCATATGTACATGCATAGGTATATGTGTAGGCATATGTATATGTATAGGTATATGTGATGTATATGTATACATATATATATATATGAATACACACACATATATATACATATGCACATGTATTTATGTATGTATATATGCGTGCATGTATGTATGTATGTATGTATGTATGTATGTATGTATGTATGTATACATGTATGTATGTATGTATGTATGTATGTATGTATGTATGCATGCCTCTCTCTCTCTCTCTCTCTCTCTCTATATATATATATATATATATATATATATATATATAGGGAGGCCGGGGGGGAGGGCAAAATCGTTGCCGTCATCCCTCATGGCCGCCCCCAACCTTTGGGGGGTCACAGACCCCCCGGGACTGCCCGGGGCCGCTTCCAAATTGCCCACGACAGGCCACGCGGGCCGTACAGATGGTCAAGAAAGCCTGAAGAGGCCCCGAAGACGCCCAAGAGCGCGCCAAGAGGGCCCGTGAGGGCCCCAAGAGGGCCTTCAAGAGGCAACAATCTGCCCATTTCCTTAGTAAAACGTGCGTTTTCGGCATACTCGCTGGCTTCGTCTTCACAGTACCCCAGACGCCCCCGCGGAGCCCCAACGCAGCCCAAGAGAGACCCAAGAGGGTCCCAGACGGCCCACAAGGGTCGTCCTGTGGGGCTCACGGACCCCCCCGAAACGGCCCAAGAGGCCCCAAAGCCGGCCCAGGAGGCCCCCAGGACGGCCTCAGGGAGGCCCAAGAGGGCCTCGTTCGAAATCATGTTCCCGGAAGCCTCTCCGGGAACATGATTTCCGGGTTCCGAGGACGCCCAAGAGGCCCACAAGACAGCCTCAGCGAGGCCCCAGAGGGCCCGAGATGGCTTGAAGATGGCCGAAGAGGGCCCCGAGAGGGCCTTCAAGAAGCAAACATCGACCCATTTCCTCCGTAAAACGTACATTTTCAGCATACTCGATTGCTTCGTCCACGAGAGACCCAAGAGGGCCCAAGACGGCCCAAAAAGATCGTCCCGTGGTGGGAGAAAACGAGGTCTCGTGTACTTTCTCTCAGAGCGGTCCTCGAGCCAAATTATCACATATGCATCCCCTTCCGTCCTGTGCAGCAAACTCCAATCACAACAAACGCGACAGATAACATCCGCCAGCCCCGTAGGGCTACAAGGCTGTCGGCCCTTTGGGCTTACACGGAACCTCAGTCATATTAGGCCAAACCCCTTTCGGCATGGCACACAACATAGCATAGCCGCACAGCTGGATTAGGGGTTATATACACGCACACCCCCTCGGAGGTGAGCACATCTTGTTTTGCTCGACTCCGCACACAGTTCCAGCCGTGCGGAGCCTTTACAACATCAAACCCGCTCGACGTCCTCACGTCGAGCTCACCGCCACCAGGACTCCACCGTCCTGAGGCGCCGAATCAAATCACTCTTAGATCCGCTCGTGTCCAAACGGTGCTTCGAGCACCTCTCTCGAATCGCATTGACTGAAAAATCGTCCGCGTAGATCATCATGCATACCGAACAGTTCTCCATAGGCGCAGGCCGCGCCACCGTCGTCCTCTGCCTGACTACCAAGTCTCTCCCACACACCGTAGCAGGAAGCTGCTTGGTCTCCTTCCTCTCGTCGGGCCTCGACTGGTACTGCCCCATCTTATATCCGAGGTAAAACCCCGTGGTGAAGACCACGGCAAACATCACGAAACAAAACACCGCGATGAGCTGGTAGTAGACTGTCTCCACGAAACTCGAACCAGCCTTCCCAACCATCGTTGGCTTGACCGTCGCAACTCCGAGCCGATTCTGTCCTTCAGCTCCCTGAACCAACATCAAAACGCCCGTAAGGCATCGCACCACACCAACTCGAATATCTTCCAAACCTCCAGCGCCTCCTCCGTGTCCACCTCGAACTTCATGAACATCATCACGCTCTGGAAGCTTGATGCCCACCGCCAAGCGGTGTCTCTCGAACTCCGACTTCTCTAGATACTTGGTGCCCAGGTCGCTGCTGTTGAAGGCCGTCGTGATTTTGCCGATGACGAGCCTTCCCTCCCGCGGCAGCCCTTGGACAAACATGTGCTTCAAATGAATATGCTTTAGCTTGTCGAGCCCCAGTCGGCTCTGTGATGAAATGCCAACTGAGCTGTCTGACTCGAGCTGTACGTCCACACTCGTGCTTGGCATCATCTCCTCGATCATTGTCCTGATAAATAGTCACTCGCAAGCTCCCGAGCCCATGCTGTAGATCTCTGCCTCTGCTGATGACGTAGCTGGACTCGCCTGCGTACGACTGTAGGATGCCACCGCTGTGTCGTTCAGATACATATGCCCACTTGACGTTGACTTCCGTCCGATCTTTTCTCCTGCCCAATCACTGTCAACCTTCACCTTGAGTATGAGATCATCGGAACGCGTCGGCGTGATGAAACTCACCATCTCCTTCGTGCCGCCCAGGTACCTGCAGACCCTCTTTAAGCCGCATCGCATCTCCAGTCGTCTGTGAACTTATCCCACGGCTGACCTCCTTCGTCGCGAACTGCAGGTCGTAGCGCTCGCTGGCGATGAGTAGCATCTTGCCAGTGCCTGTACGGAATCGCTTGGCCTGGTCGTTATTCAGCTGCTGCTCGTCGGCCTGCTTAGCGTCTATCTTCACTCCAGGCGTTGCCACCGCCTTGCCGCTTCCGACTCCCTGCAACTCCAACAAACTCTCAATCGTCTTGGCCGCGATCTGACTAGTATATCCCCGACCATTGTCGAGCATCTTGATGACCCTGTCGAGATGTAGCTGCGAACTCCCCGTCGTCATCTCTGGCGTGATCTTGAGCAGGAAATGTCGACCAAACCCCGCAAGGAAATCATCGGGAGCACTTCCTTCGCCGATAACTAGCCCGTCGTCCACGTGCCTCGACACGGGCGCCTTGCTATTCTCGCTGACGTAGATGTTCGGCTCCGAGATCAGCCTCCTCATGCCGAGCTGGTTCACACTGATGTCGCTGTAGTGCGCGTCGAAATCCACCATCGCCTCGTTGAGTCCGTAGATCGTGCGCTGCATCAGCCAGACCACGTCACCTGGGTCGTAGCCGAAGTTGTCGATGCAGTACTGCTTGTACTCCGCTGGAGTCTCGAGGAACACCCTGTCACGAATGGGCGTGTGCAGGAATGCCCTCGAGATGTCGAAGAACTTCGCCTTCCAGCCCATGATCGTTGCCAATGCCAGCACGATCCGAAGTGTAGATGCGCCTGGCGTGGGGGTGTACAAAATGTCCTTCGGCTCCTTTGGCATAGTGAAAGGCCTTGCGCAAACTTTGGATTTCACCCCCTCCGCCCGTGCCTCGTCGACCCAGGTGGTCGTGGGCAACGGGCCGTCCACATCCGTGCGCTGAATGTCGATCTTCGCCCGGAAATCCTCCAGGCGATCGAACTCTGCATACCTCGCTGACTTGATCTCCTCCCAGGTGAACTCCCTCTGTGGTAACACCCGCTTGTTCATCTGCTCATCGTTTTCCTCCTCGTTGGGGCGCAGCTCCTCGATCACATTGATCGTAATCTCGACGTCGGACCTGTCGGCCGCCGATGGTGGTGGCCTCTTGCTGGGCTGTCGCTCCTCGGGCGCGACCTCCTCAGCTGGTCTCTTCGGGATCGCTGGGGCTTGCTTCCCCGTGATCCGCGTCGTAGGAGCTGCCGCTGCCGCCGAACTGCTCGCTGATCCTGGCGATGCTGCCGCGCCTGCTCGCGCTGCAATCGCCTCTCGGGATCTCGGGGACATTGGGTCTCCCGCTCGAAACCTCTTCTCGGCGCTGTCGCCACGGCCCTCAGTCTCTCGCTTAGGGCTCTGCGACGCAGCCGCCGCTGCCGCTCTGGGTGCTGCTGGCGCCGCTGCTGCCGATGGTGCGGCCGCTGCCGCTGCTGCTGGAGCTGCTCCCGATGGACCTGGGAGCACGAGCAGCGGGCCCTGCAGCTGCCTCCTCTTGAACTCCGCCTGCCTCTGCAAACGCGCCGTCGTATGCGCCCTCGGCCTGCCGACTCGCCTGACTGGTGCCTGCTCGTCCTCGCATGCCTGGCACCCCTGCGTAGGCGTCCAACCTGCAAGGGTATCCCGAACCTCCTTCAAGTCGTTCTGCGACCATATCGGGAAGACCATGGCGTTGAACGGCCCCTTCTCCCACTGCTGCTCCTTGGGCCTCCGCTTGACCGTACGGGCCTTCACGATGCCCGTCGGCGTGCCCACGATGTGCTCGTCAGTGTCCGTCGCCCGCCCGAGCCAGATGCCGAGCGTCCAGGCTGTGGCCAGCCTGTTGTCAGGAACTCCTGACCTATTGGCAAGCACATTCTCCGCGAAGTTCAACTGTGGCGAGTTAAACCTGACCATCTTGAGGTCCTCGAAGGCCGTCCTGCCGTTGCGCTTGTACATGAACCTGTTCTGGACGAACGTGACGTGCCTGATGATCCAACTCAGGATGGCAGAGTCTCCTTTGATCTGAACGCCGTACTTCTTCTCAACCTCGTGCTTCAGCGTCCTCACGAGTCCCTCGACTACCTTCACTGCCGACTCCGCCAGACCGTTGCTGGCGTGTGATCCTGGCGCCGAATGCCTCAGAGTGATCTGCGTCTGGATGTCCTTCGAGTCCTTGCTCCTATCCTTCAGCAGTGCCCTGGCGAGCGAGACGATAGCTGGCTCGCCGTCACTCTGCAGCGTCACCCGAGGGTAGCCGACATCGTCGCAGAAGCTGCTCAGAAATGCACCCGTGTAGGTTGATGGTCCCTTCGATGTAACTTGAGCAGCTCCCATGTACCCTGATGCGCTATCTTGAATCACCAAGACTGTGGCCGTCTCCGAATCCTTCTCGTCTATACCCATGAAACAGTAGTCCATGCCCAAAGCTGGATTCGGCGGTCGCTCTCCCTCTGGATGTCTACGTCGATGAGCGTCCTCTTGACCACGTCCGAATACACAACTATCGCACCTCGGCGCATAGGGCACGTGGTTGAGCATGTGACGATCCTGCTCCTCCACGCTCGGCAGCACAGGCACCCTCAGAGCTATGGCTTCCTGCGCCTCTGTGGTGTCCTCGACTGCCTGGTCGCTCTCGATCACGCCCCCTGGAGGATTCGCCTCTCGGTCGGCGGTCACTGGTGCCACGATCCTCTTGTTATGTTGTCTGCCTCTCGTTATACTCGATGTGGGGCTCTGCATGCCCGTCATGAAGTAGCCGTTCCGTCTCCTCGAGAGCTTTATCGCGAGGCCATCCCTGCTCATGTAGCCCTCCGAACCACATTGAAACACATAACCCTTGCTCGTCAGCTGCCCGACCGAAATCAGCGGCCTCCGAACATCTGAAACCAGGAGCGGTACAACAATCTCCAGCGACCTTCCGCACGCAGTCTCAACGGTGAACGGGACGAGTCGCTGTCCGTAAACATGAATGCGCTTGCCAGTCGCTGAGAACAGCTCTGGCTCCTCCGAGAGTTCCGTAATCTGCACGTGCTTCGCGTACTCCTTGGGTGCCACATGTGTGCATGCACCACTGTCGAACATCGGGTCCTCATCGCCCGAAGTACTCTGGATCCCGTCCAGACTGATCATCGCCAAGGTCGAGTCCTCAGCAATCATGAAGATCCACTGGTCACCCCGCTGCCCGTACACCTCGCCGGTATGCCCGTCTTGAGCTTTCGCTGGAGGTTATCCCTGGGCAGGTTCTCCTGAGCTGACCTCGTTTTGTGTAGCTGGAGGGTTCGAGCAATTCTTGGCAATCTGTCCGTAGCGATTGCATCGATGGCACTGTGGTCCCTTTCCTTTTCCACCATCCGACTTGCCCTTGCCGTCCGCTCCGATGTCCATCGGAGCGGGTCCACTACTACTACTTGCCTGGAGCACCATGTAGTTGTTCATCGTCTCCTTCAGCTCCGTGGATGTCGCGAACATCTGCAAATCGATCTGCGCCTTGATAGCCGACGGAGCGTTCGCCTTGAGAATCGCCTGCTTGAGGGTGTCGCTCAGAACTTCATTTTGCTGCTTCTCGTAGAGCTCGAACCGACCCTCAAGCTTCTGCAGCTGCTCTGGAAACTGCGAGACGCCTCCGTCAAACTTCGTGTTCAAAACACTCAACTGTGTGACCTGCGCAGCTCTTGTCACTGGTTCTTCCTGCTTGACGAGCTGCCTCCAAGCCTCTAGGCCGTTGTAGCCAGTAACGTTCATCACCAACTGGAGGCTAGCACCCGTCATAACCTGACTCAGAATGAACGAGAGCGTTCGCGAATGCTGCTTCTTCTCTGCGCTTAGGGGCCCGAACGGGATGGAATCGTCCTGCTCCTCGGCCATGTCTAGGCTCATTGTAGGCCTTGAATCCATACTTCCACTGCTGCCAGTCCGTCTTCTGGCCTGAGTACGGCTTGGGCTTCCCTAGCAACTTTGTGTCAACTAGAGGTACCAGCGGATCTCCCATCTATGCCGAAATCTCAGCCTCCGTCTGTCCTCCGCTGGCCCTCTCTCCTCCGTGTCGTAGCCAGCGTGGCAGCGCCAAGGGCGCGCTCGCCAACGCCGCTAGCGCCCAAGGTCGGCGCCAGGAGCCCGCGTGCGGTCCGTCTGGATCTCACACCACGGGCTCCGCTACCATGGGAGAAAACGAGGTCTCGTGTACTTTCTCTCAGAACGGTCCTTGAGCCAAATTATCACATATGCATCCCCTTCCGTCCTGTGCAGCAAACTCCGATCACAACAAACGTGACAGATAACATCCGCCAGCCCCGTAGGGCTACAAGGCTGTAGGCCCTTTGGGCTTACGCGGAACCTCAGTCATATGAGGCCACACCCCTTTCGGCATGGCACACAACATAGCATAGCCGCACAGCTGGATTAGGGGTTATATACACGCACGTGGGGATAAAGGAACCCCCCAAGACGGCCCAAGAGGCCACGAAGCTGGCCCAGGAGGCCCCCAAGACGGCCTCAGGGAGGCCCAAGAGGGCCTCGTTCGAAATCATGTTCCCGGAAGCCTCTCCGGGAACATGATTTCCGGGTTCCGAGGACGCCCAAGAGGTCCATAAGACAGCCTCAGCGAGGCCCCAGAGGGCCCGAGATAGCTTGAAGATGGTCGAAGAGGGCCCCAAGAGGGCCTTCAAGAGGCAAAATTCAGCCGGTTCCCGTAGTAAAACGTACATTTTTAGCATACTCCTTTGCTTCGTCTTCGCAGTGCCCCAGACGTTCCCGAGGAGCCCCAAGACAGCCCAAGAGAGACCCAAGAGGGCCCAAGACGGCCAAAAGGGTCGTCCTGTGGGGTTCACGGAACCCCCCAAGACGGCCCAAGAGGCCCCAAAGCCAGCCCAGGAGGCCCCCAAGACGGCCTCAGGGAGGCCCAAGAGAGCCTCGTTCGAAATCATGTTCCCGGAAGCCTCTCCGGGAACATGATTTCCGGGTTCCCAGGACGCCCAAAGACAGCCCCCAGAGGCCCCGGACACGCCGAAGATGGCCTCAGGACGGCCGACGACGCCGCCAAAACGCCTCACGAGCGCCTCCAGAGGCCCCTCCAAAGGGCCCCAGAAGCCGAAAGACATTTATTTTCCAATGGTTTTCGAAGCATTCTTGCGCTCTCCCATGTTCCGCCTCCCCACGGTCCCGGACCGCGTCAGAGGCCCTTCAGATCGCTCCAAGACGGCCGAAGAGGCTCCCAAGAAAGCCCAGAGACGGCCCAGGAGGCTCCCCAGATAAGTCAAGAGGGCCTCGAGAGCGCCCCGAGAGCCCCAAGAGCGACCCAAGAGGGCCCGAAGAGCGCGACATTTCGATGTCTCGGGCCTGAGAGGCTCCTGGGACGCCCCCGGAGGCCATCAAGAGGCTCCCAAGAAGCCCCGTGAGGCTCCCAAGAGGCCCCACGGAAGCCCCAAGAGGCCCCCAAGGGGCACCGGATCTTGATCACATCGAATTACCTGAGGCTTCCTCACGAAAACCATCGGTGCCCACCAGTGGTTGCGGGGGTGGGTCCAGAGCTCCCGAGGCGGCCCGAGCCCGCCCCGAAGCAGGCCACGACAGGCTAAGGGGGTCCCGAGAGGACCCAAGACGGTCCCGCGAGGCCCCGAAGACGCCCAAGATGCCCTCAAGACAGCCTCCGTAGCCATTTTGGCTCAAGCCATGTTGGCTCAAACCATTTAGGCTCACGCCTTTTCGGCCGAAGCTGGCTGGGCGCGATGAGTCGCGCTGGTTCAGTTTGTTTGTTCCTGGCTGTTTCAAACCATTTGTCTCAATACGTGGATGTTGTTGCGCAGAGTGCTGGCAGGATGCCTTCCTGCATGCCCCACCGCAGGCGGCCATGCTGCCTTGGCATGCAGCAGCGATCAGCAGTGTTTCGACGTAGTGGCGTTGCGGCTGCAACGCCGCCATGACAGATTGAACGGCGTACTGAGGCGGCTTCGGTGGCCTCGGGCTCTACACTTTGAGGTCGATGGGGTATTGCACACGCTACCTGTGCCGTCGGTACACGGAGGCACACAATCCCAGTCAGATGCGATGTTGTCTAATCATTTGGCGTTTCTATCCGGTTTCTTTGACGGGGATGGTTGTGTAAATGCTGATAGCAATGCGGGGAGTTGTAGGCTGTCTGTCACCCAGTCGATTACGCAAGGATGTGTTTTGATTCTTTTTCGCAGTGTTCTTGGTGGAGGAATTTATTTCAGTAACCCTGGACTTGGCAGGAGGCGACCAGCGCTTCAATGGAGAGCGGTCGGTGAATCTGGCAAGTGGGCGGCCAAGCAGCTTTCGCAGTATTCTCGCTTAGAGCAGGGGCAGCTCCATATTGCAGCAGCTTGGCCAAAGTGTTCCGACTTGCGCGTTCTGCTCGCACGCCAGCTGAAGGCAATGAAGAGTGCCCACTACGTGCCGCCGAACTCTGAGCCGTGCTCCTGGGAATACTTCGCAGGTTTTTTTGACGCAGAAGGGTATGTGAAAATACCTAATTATTCGGCTTCGGTGCACTTGACAATTTGCCAAGTAAACCGCCACGGTTTGGACAGTATCGTTGGTCTTCTGCGAAAGGACTCAGTTGGCAGCTGGCATTTGCGACATTACCATGCAGCCGCTCACCCCTGCCATGTGCTGGGCTGCACGGATACGCAGACGAGCATGAACACGCTGAGGCAATTGTTAGCATCAGGGTTGATGGTGAAGAGGAATCAGGCTGAGCTTGCGCTGACTATTGGGCCTGGAAGTGCCTTGCCCATAAGAGAGGCCATGTCCAGACTTTCTGGAAACCAAAGCAAAGGCAAACGCTTGGATGAACATGGAGCTGCTAGGGTCAAACTAATTCGGAAGGTTCGCGCGCAGGCGTTGCGTGCAAGTCTTGGGGAGGACGACGGCGAGTTTTCCAGCTTGATCCAGCAGGTCTGGCGATTACAGAGTCAGCATGCTGTTGGAATGCTCTCCTCGCAAATATCAGATCTTCGCCAGGACATCCGATCTCTCTTGGCCAAAGGGGCATCGCTCATCAACAGAAAAACACATATATGTATACATATATATATATATATATATATATATATATATATTATTATATATATAAAGATGCCCTCAAGACAGCCGATGAGGACTCCAACACGCTCCAGGACGGACTCAAGAGGCTCCCCAAGTGGGCTCTGGAAGGCAAGATTCACTCGTTCTCCGAGTGTTTTGGATTTTGGCGTTCTCGCTTTTCCCGCTTTCCAGCGCTCCCTCACGGCCTCGGAGGCCTTTCAGATCGCTCCAAGAAGGCCCACGAGGCCCCGACGAGGGCCCCAAGACGGCCCAGGAGGCTCCCCAGACAACCCAAGTGTGCCCCAAGAGCGCGCCAAGAGAAGGCCCAGATGGGTCCCGAGGCGGCCCGGGCCCGCCCCGAAGCAGGCCACGACAGGCTAATGGAGGTCCCGAGAGGGCCCTAGACGGTCCCAAGAGGCCCCGAAGACGCCCAAGCTGCCCTCAAAACGGCCGACGAGGACTCCAACACGCTCCAGGACGGACTCAAGAGGCTCCCCAAGAGGACCCTGGGAGGCAAGATTCACTAATTTTCCGATGGTTTTTGAAGGATTTGGGCGTTCTCGCTTTCCCCGCTTCCCAGCGCTCCCTCACGGCCTCTCTCGGAGGCCCGTCTGATCGCTCCAAGACGGGCCACGAGGCCCCGAAGAGGGCCCCAAGACGGCCCAGGAGGCTCCCCAGACAACCCAACTGTGCCCCAAGAGCTCCCCAAGAGAGGGCCCAGAGGGGGACCGCCAACTGATATTTCGAGGTCTCTGGCCCTAGAGGCCGCCTGTAGGCACCCAGAGGCCACCAAAAGGCTCCCACGAAAGCCCGTGAGGCGCCCAGGAGGCCCCCAGGAAACCCCAAGAGACCCCCAAGTGGCTCCCAGGGAACGCCCCAAAGGCCCGCCAACACACCCCAAGAAATCATGTGTCCCCAGAAAACCTTCCGGGGACATGATTCATCATGGGCCCGAGAGTTCCCGGAGGCCCCTAAGGGGCCCCCAGGGAACGCCCAAGAGACCACCCAACACACCCCAACAAACCATGTCCCCAGAAAGCCTTCCGGGGACATGGTTCATCATGGGCCCGCGAGTCTCCGGAGGCTTCGAAGTACCATCATGCTACAGGAGAGCTGTCTGGGAAGTTGATGATTGGGAACATGACTGATCGCCTTCTCGCGGCCCTCCGCAGATCGTTTCGCACAAAGTTGCCCCAAGTGCCCTCTTGAATCGACGACGACGACGAAACGACGAAGACGACGACGACGACGACGGCGCGCCCCAATAGGCGACGACGACATTACGACGACGACGACGACGACGACGACGACGACGACGACGACGACGACGGCATGCCCCAACAGGCTCCCCAAGACGCCCCAAACCCATGCTCCCAGAAGGCCTTCTGGGAACCCGATTCATACGGCCTCCGCCCCCCTACACAACCATGTTCCTCGAAGGCCTTTCGGAAAGCATATTGGCATGCGTGGACTGTGGTCCACTACTTCAGTGGAGCAGTGAATTCGTCAAGGCCTGGGGCCTACTAGAACCTGAGCGCGCGCGAAGCGCGCGCGATGGTTCCAGTATATATATATGTGTAAGCGTATATTTATCTATTCATTTTTATATATACATATACATGTGTAAACCTATATGAATGGGAAAGAAAGGGGGACAGAAGAGGATAGATCAGGTGAGACGGTGATTTGGTATGGTCGGCTACGAGAGAGGAAGAGGGTGCAGGAGGATGGGAAGAGATGTGGAGAGTGGCGGATAGAGGATTTGAGAGGAGGGGAGACGATTATAGATGATGAGGATGAGGGGGGTCTGATGATGATGATGCTGATGATGATGAAGCTGCTGATGATGACGACGATAATGCTGTCGATGATTATGAGGATGATGAGGATGATGAGGATGATGATGATGATGATGATGATGATGATGATGATGATGATGATGCTGATGATGATGATGATGATGATGATGATGATGCCTACGACGTTGACGATGACGATGGTGACGACAAGGATGATGATGATGACGATGATGATGCTGCTGATGATGATGCTGATGATGACGATGACGACGACGACGACGAGGGTGGTGGTGATGATGACGACGACGATGATGGTGATGCCGATGATGTTGATGATGATCCTGATGATGATGACGATGATGATGAGGAGGATGATAATGCTGCTGCTACTGATGATGATGATGATGATGATGATGATGATGATGATGATGATGATGAAGATGATGGTGGCGGTGGAGGCGGTGATGATGATGATGATGATGATGATGATGATGATGATGATGATGATGATGATGAGCCTGATGATGATGATGATGATGATGCTGATGCTGCTGATGATGGTGATTATGATGCTGATGATGCTCATGATGATGCTGATGGTGATCATGATAATCATGATGGTGATGATGATGGTGGGAAGGAGGATGCCAGCGATGCAGAGGAAACTGAGAGAGTTGAGGAGGCCAGAAAGCTCGCGGCCCAGAAGGCAGTGGACGATACTCACGAGATTTACTACCCAGTCCACAGACATGTCCACGAAGAGATGGACTACATCATTCGCCAGCTGGAAAAGTATGAGGACTCGCAGGCCTGCTGGGAATGGAACTCCTACGGGGTCCCGAAGGACGAGGAGGATGAGGAGGATGGTTTGGGGAAGCCCGGGTTGAGGAACAACCGTATGCTGAGAGGGACTCCGTTTACCATCATGCCTCCCCCCCAGAACGCGAAGGAGGAGGGCACGGAAGAGGAGGATGTCCGAGAGAAGCACGAGGAGGACAAGTCCACAGACGCAACATCGCATTCTAAAACGGCAAAGGGGGCGAAGGAAAAAGAGGGATACGTTCAGTCGGAAAGACAGAGATACAGCACCAGGGAGGGCGACTGTCTGAAGGGGAGCCTTGGCCCCCTCCCTCCATCGCCTTTCTTGAGTATGCCGCTGCAGCCTTTTGACCAAGGCCCACGCCGATGCGAGGTTACACATTGGAGCATCGTAGCTTACCCTCTGGCTTATGATGCTGCTTATGCGAATATGAAGATTCAACATCAAATTCTGCTTGCTCAAGAGGTCATCTCACATCGACTTTATTTTGCGATGTGCGCTTTCTCAACTCAGCGGCTACATCACGCAGTGGTTCCCTGAGAGTTAAAAACGATTCATGAGAATTCAAACTGACATGTCGCTTGTCGATGTTCAATTTCTCTGGAAGCTTTGATATTTCAACTGAGCTGCTATTTCTTTGATGTCAACTGCACATTTTTTTGGGGCTGAAGTGTCAGAGAAAGGGGCCCTTTTACTTACACTTCGTCCCTCCCCCTCCTCGTCCTCATCATCCTCCTCCTTCCCCCCCCCTCCTCCCTACCCCCTCGTCCTTCCTCATCCCTCCCCCTGCTTCGTCCACAGGTTCCAACGCAACTGCGCCACCAACGCCCACTGACATCGACATCAGGGTCGCTAATGTAACGTGCGCTGACCCTCCAAGTTTTGCACGCGTCTCGCCGTGAGTGCATTTTTTTCAAGGCGCTCGTCCGCAGCAGTGGTCTAGGTCTTTCTCTTTCTCCTTCTCTTCTTCCCTCTCCCCATGCGTCCTCCCTAAGACTTCGTCCTGGGACTCCATCTCCAACTCCATCCGCCCTCCCGCCTCCTCCCTCCTCCCTCCTCCCTTTTGTCTCCTCTCTCCTCTTGTCCGAGGACGGCTCCCAGGCCGTTGCTGTCCACCCACGCGGACAGGCCGAGGGCAGCCGTGGCGGCCCACCAGCAGAGGTTCAACGACCTGGAGAGGCGTGAGCTCGTCTCCGCGGACCTGGCCGACAGTTGCACTGACGCCCCACATTGCGACCTCGTCATCTATTACGACGCCGCTGAAGACAAGTACGGGTACTGCTTCCGGCTCCCACAGACGACGTACTTCCAGACAAGCGGGAGCGCAGTTACGTTCGTGATGGTGGACCGAGATCATGCCATTGCTGTTGTTCCTTCTCCTCAGAGAGGATCAGAGACGTCAGGTTGGTGGGGAGGTTTAGCAGCTAGGCGAAACATTGTATAGTGGATGCGGCTGTGCTTCCCCTGAGCCAGCCGTGCAGTGCATCGTTCCTCCTTCGAGAGCCGACGGCGCTCAGTGATGTGGAGTAGGAACCCTGACCACGAGCTGGAGACCTGCTTCCCCCTCCTCCAGTTCAGCCACGTCGAAGTTGGGGGTCTACACGCTGCCGTCCTGCACATCACGCTGAACATGGACGTTTTGGGCAACCTGTACAGGCGCATCACACCTGATGGCGCCACCCTGGACGGCGCCCTTCAGCCGCACATCTTGGGACGTCCCCCCGGCCGCTCTGGGTACCGCCATCTGCACGCCCGGCTGGTCGTTCGCTTGGGCGGCTGTGAGGCAAGCGCCCCCGCCCACGGTCTCCAATGATTTGTGGGGCCTCTTCGCCTCAGGGGTCCGTACGCACATCCAGCATGCGGCGCGCCGTGCGCGGCGCGGCGCGGTCGCGGCGTTGCCTGCCGTGGTCACGGAGGCGCGGCCGTCCTGCCCGCGCTTGAGCAGGTTTGGGAGAAGCTGGTTCATGAGGAGTTGTTCGCGGCGGCTGGCGTTTGTTTGGCCGCCTCGGTCCCTGCTGGCGCACCTGCCGGTCCATCTGGGCTCCTGCCAGCGCACCTGCCGCCGCTCGTCAAGGGGCCGGTGCGTGCACCCAGCATGCCGTGGCGCTGGCCCGACGAGAGGGCACGTGCTTCCTTCGCCGCTGCCCTGCTCGGCGCGCGGGCGCGATCGCTGCATCTGGCGCCGCCGCCGTCCACGCCGCCGCCGGCCGCCGCGCCCGCGGCGCCGTGGCGCGGTGGGTCGCCCGTGCGTCGGCCGTGCGTTGGCCGCTGACGAGGTCGGTCGCCCTCGCGAACCTGCATGCTGCTCTCGGAGGGCTGGCCTGGGCCCGCGCGAGCTGTGCGCGACGCGCGAGCGACGCACGCGTGAGGCACAGGCGACGCACGCGCGACCCGTTCGAGATCGCGCACGGCCCCGCCCCGCCCCTCGGCGCCCCACGCCGACGGGCGTGCTCTGCGCCGCAGCCTGCCTCTTGACATTTTGGTTGGTCGTTTCACAGCTGGTGCTCTCTGGCAGGACTCGTCGCTCTGTCGGCGATGGTACGAGTAATTCTACGCCCTCGTCCACTGCCGCCACCCTTGAGAAGTTTTCTGAGCCCTCTCCGAAGACAGCCGCGGTGCCGCACACCGTCGCCTCGGCGGTCCTGGCTGTGCCCAGGGCTCGCAAAGGGGATGCCGCACACGCCTTCGCACTGTACATCCGTGCCCCGCTGCTAGTCTCAGGACTCCAGAATGGGGTCAGAACAGATTCGGCGCCGCTCCCGGGGGGATGTGAGAGGGTGCCAGCCTTCGCAGAAGGCGGCGGGGCTTTTCAGAAGCCCTCTGGCCTTCTGAGAAACCGTCTCTGTCCTCGGAGAAGGCTTAGAACATTTTTCATAAAGCCCGAGCGCTTTCGAGCCTTGTGAGAAGGCCCGCCCCCTCTGACCCCCCCCCTGGACCCGCTGCCGACAGATGGGGTCGGAGGATCGCGCCGCATCGCCGATGCATCGGCGATACGTCTCGATGTGGGGGCCGATTTTCTCCACGCCGACGGTGCCGATGCATCGCCGACGTTGTCTATGCATCGCTAATGCATCAGGAACGCAGCGATCCGCGGGATCCTCTGACCCCATCTACTCCGACCCCATCTGGGAGTCCGCTGTCGTCGTCTTCCTGTGACCTGGGCGTCGCCAGTCCACTTCACGCTGCGCCCACCTCATCGCCAGCCGAGCCCAGGGAAATGCGTCACCTCCCCACTGTGCGCCGTGGTGCTGTCGATCGCGCGGCGTCGCTGCCCGCTCTCACTCAGCCGTGCCACGGGGAGAGAAGGACACGTGCTTTCCTGCAGTGCAGGGTGCCTCTCGTGGCTCAGTTCGCACCTGGCGTTGCTTGGAGCGCCACATGGCAAGCCTGGTCCTGTGTGCCCCTGTTGCCGTGAAGGGTTGGCCCCGTCTGGACGTCTCGGTTTTCTCCCTGCCTCTCTCCTTTTCTTCCTCCTTCCCCTCGTCTGTCGTCTCCTCCGCACGTCGTCTCCGCGTCTCACCTTTCTTCCCTTCTCCTCCTCCTTCGACAGTCAGGCCTTCTCCGCGTCTCCCATCTCTTACCTACTCCTCCTCCTCCCTTCCTCCTCCTTCTCCCTTCCTCCTCCTCCTCCTCCTCCTCCTCCTCCTCCTCCTCCTCCTCCTCCTCCTCCTCCTCCCCTCCTCCTCCTCCCCCTCCTCTCCCTCTTCTTTCGTCTCCTCCCGCCCCCTCCGTCCCCGAAGGTTGGCAGCCTCCGGCTGGACAGCCCGCTCGCCTAGGGCGTCCGTGTGATTCACCCGCCTGGCCGGGGCGCCCTTGTGTTAGAATGGCGAATAGGCTGCTTCAGGGGACGCCGACCATCCGCCTGCGCAGGAGGAGGAGGAGGAGGTGGAGGAGGAGGAGGAGGTTAGGAGGAAGAGGAGGTTCGGAGGAGGGGTGGAAGATAATAATGATGATGATGATGATGATGATGATGATGATGATGATGATGATGATGATGATGATGATGATGATGCTGATGATGATGATGATGATGATCATGATCATGATGATGATGCTTATGCTGTTACCTAATCTGGATGCTGGAGGTGATCGTGACGACGACGATGGCGACGACGACGATGCTGATGATGATGAGGAGGATGAGGATGATGAGGATGAGGATGATGCTGATGATGATGATGCTGATGATGCTGATGATGCTGATGCTGACGACGGTGATCATGCTGATGCTGTTGATGATGATGCTGATGATGATGATGATGATGATGATGATGATGATGCAGATGATGATGATGCTGCTGCTGCTGATGATGATGATGATGATGGATATGATGATGCTGCTCATGGTTGTGGTGATGACGGTGATGGTGGTGGTGATGAGGATATGGATCATGGTGGTAGTTTCGGTGACGGTGATGATAGTTTTGGGGATGCTGCTGCTGCTGATGATTGTGGTGGTCATGATGATGACGATTAGG
The DNA here is from genome assembly GCA_963575745.1 of Prorocentrum cordatum. NCBI lineage: Eukaryota > Dinophyceae > Prorocentrales > Prorocentraceae > Prorocentrum > Prorocentrum cordatum. Next base: position 173,444 of record CAUYUJ010015822.1, on the reverse strand, counting down.
ATGATGATGATGCTGCTGATCTGTTGATGATGATGGTGGTGATGGTGCTGATGGTGGTGATGATGATTAGGATGCTGATGCTGATGCAGATGATATTGTTGATGATGTAGTTGATGATCATGGTGGTGATGGTGATGGTGATGGTGATGGTGATGGTGATGATTCTACAGGCTTACGCCACATCCGTCGACCCCTTCTGTGAGTGTTGCGAGGCCAGGATTTTCTGGCCAGCGGCGTCTTGTGTGAGGGTGCGGTGTCGCGCGCGGGTGGTGGCAGATACGTAGGGGTCCAAATGTTTGCGTGATGCCGGTGGTCTGGGGCCTGTTTTGCGAGCGCCTTGCGTGCTGTGCACCCGGGTGCGGGGTGTCCTTATGGGAGGTCGGCCTTTCGACCCGCAACCAAGTGGAGGACCACCGGAAGACGAAAGGAGCAAGAGTAGTGTGCGGAAGCTGTGATCAGCGAGGCATCACCGCGAAAGATGTGGCAGATGAGTCGAAACGGGTGAAGAGGCTGTTGGCGTTCGCAGCGTGCACGAAACAGTTCGCGCGGCAGCAGCACATTAGCGCCGAGCAAGATAGTGAACATGTCGCGAGGAAGAGTAAGGCTGTATGCGCGGAGTGAATTGCAGTTGGCTTGACGGCTCGCAATGCGGAAGCGTCTGGGGGTCTTTTGGGGGCCTCCTGGGGGCCTCTTGGGGGCTCCTTGGGGCGTCTCGGCGGCCTCTTGGGGGCCTCTGGCTGCCTCTTGGGGCACTCTTGGGGCCCCCTGGGGCTCGTGGGGGCGGAGAGCTAGATTTTTGAATTTTTGGTTGCCCTCTTGGGCCCCTCTTGGTGCCGTCTTGGAGCCTTCTTGGGCCGTCTTGGGGACCTCTGGGGCCGTCTTGGGGCCATCTTGGGCCGTCGTGGGGCCGTCTTGGGGGCCTCTTGGGCCGTCTTGGGGCGGTCATCGGGGCCTCTTGGGCCGTCTTGGAGCGTCGGAAAGCCCAGGAGGCGAGTTTGTGAAACATTTACGTTTTACGAAGGAACTGAGCAGCTTTTTGCGTCTAGGGACCTTTTTGGGACGCATCTTGGAGGCCTCTTGGGGGCGTCTTGGGCCATCTGGAGGGAAATTTCGGGTGTCTTCGATCGCTCTTGGACCGTGTGGGGCCATGTTGAGCTCTCTTGGAAGCCACTTGGAGCGCTCCTGGAGCGCTCTTGGGGCCGTCTTCAGGGCTCTCTTGGGCCGTCTTCGGCGCCTCTTGAGCCGTCTTGGCGCCCTCTTGGGCTGTCTTGGGGCCCTCTTGGAGGTTTCTTGGACCGTCTTGGGGCGGTCTTGGGGGCCTCTTGGGCCGTCTGGGAGTGTCGGGAAGCCCAACAGGCGAATTTGTTAAACATGTACGTTTGACGAAGGGAACGGGCCAATTTTTGCGTCTAGAGGCCCTCTTGGGGCGCATCTTGGATGCCTCTTGGGGCCTCTTGGGGGCATCTTGGGCCGTCTGGAGGCCATCTTCGGTGTCTTTGATCGCTCTTGGACCGTCTGGGACCATATTGAGCTCTCTTGGAGGCCACTTGGAGCGCTCCTGGAGCGCTCTTGGGGCCGTCTTCGGGGCCCTCTTGGGCCGTCTTGGACGCCTGTTGGGCCGTCATGGGGCCCTCTTGGGCTATCTTGGGGCCCTCTTGGGGGCTTCTTGGGCCGTCTTGGGGCGGCCTTTGGGGCCTCTTGGGCCGTCTGGGAGCGTCGGAATGCCCAGAAGGCGAATTTGTGAAACAAATACGTTTTAAGAAGGGGATCGGCAAATTTTTGCGTCTAGGGACCCTCTTGGGGCGCATCTTGGAGGCCTCTTGGGGCCTCGTGGGGACCTCTTGGGCCGTCTAGGAGGCCTTTTAGCCCGTCTTTGGGCCATCTTGGGCGTCTTGGAGCGCTCGTTTGGCGTCTCGGGGCCCTCGTGGGCCGTCTTGGAGGCCTCCTGGGGCCTCATTGGGCCGTTGCGTGGGCCCGTTTGTGCGCTTTTGGTCCGTTTTGGGACTTTCTGCTCCCCCGTGACGCGTTCGGCGGTGGGTGCCCCGGGGCCGGGGGGGGTCAAATCTCCGGTTTAGGGTCCCTGGGGGGGGGTTATGGGGGGGGAACTATCTCACACGCCTAAAGACCCACAAGGGGTCGGCGGATAACCATGATGCTGCTGCTGTTGCTGCTGCTGATGATGATGATGACGACGACTGTTACCTAATCTGGATGTTGTTGGTGATCGTGACGACGACGTCGACGATGACGACGACGATGCTGATGATGATGAGGAGGATGAGGAGTATGAGGATGATGATGGTGATGATGAGGATGATTCTGATGACGATGATGATGATGCTGGTGATGATGATGATGATGGTGATGATGATGATGATGATGATGCTGATGATGATGGTGATGGTGATGATGGTGGTGGTGGTGGTGATGATGACGACGATGATGCTGATGCTGCTGCTGCTGATGATGATGCTGATGCTGCTGATGATGATGATTGTGGTGATGATGATGATGAGGAAGAGAGGGCAAAACTGATTACCAAAAAGAGGTAGAGGATGAGGAGGACTGGGACGAGGACAAGGAGGACGAGCAGGATGTGGAAAAGGAGGAGGAGGAGGATCATGAGGGAAGAGAAGGGCGACGCGGAGACGGCTTGACTGTCAGATCCGCCGACCCTGGGCCGGCGACGTCGCCAGGTCAGGACACAGCACATGCGTTGACGGTCGGCTGGTGTCCCCCCCCCAAGCCAGGGTAGCCAAAGACACGGGGACAGAGCGAGATGTCGAGCCCCTCCCTATCCCCCCCTGGGGGAAGGAGGGGGAGGGGGAGGGGGGGGGGGAGGCGGAGGGGAGTGGGAGGAGTGAGGAGGAGGATCGAGGACCAGTGTAAACCCAAGACTCATCAACGGTGTTGGAGTAAACCTCCAAGTTCCCTCTTCATAGACCCCTACAAGAATTCATCTCCCCCGAGCGAAGTGCCCCGTTGGGATACAACCGCTTGAAGATCTTGGAGCGTACCAAAACACCATTCTCGGGATTTCAACGCCAAGAATCAAGCTGACTGTTGCGTCTTGAAGGCGATTTTGCGCGGCGCTAAGGCGAGAGCCACATTGTGAAAACCACCCGCCTTCAATCCATGAATCTCTTGCAACTTTTTGAGACGAATGTGTGCGGCGCTAAGGCGAGAGCCGAGAGCCATATTTTGAAACCCAACCGCCTTCAATCCGTGAAGCTCTGCATTGGTTGAAAAGAAATGTGCACAGCGCTAAGGGTAGAGCAGCTTTTTGAAAACGGCCCGCCCTCAATCTGAGATGTTTCTGCATTTTTTTTACAAACGAATGTGCGCGGCGCCGAGACGAGAGCCACATTTTGGAAGCGACCCGCCCTCCATATGTGACTGATGCCACCTTTCAAGCATCAGGGTCATGAGTGGTACGGAGGTCTCAGGCGAAACGCCCAGCCCGCCCTTCCAACTAGCTTCGGGGTGCGTCAGGGAGGAGTTACTTACAGGGATCAGGAAAGGAGGATTGAGGAGGATGAGCAGGATGAGGAGGAGGACGGGAGTGTGGGGAGATGGGTCACAGGAGGAGGAGGAGGAGGATATTGTTGATGATGATGATGACGATGATGAAGGTGATGAGGATGATGAGGATGATGATGCGGCTGATGATGATGCTGATGCTGATGCTGATGCACATGCTGCTGCTGCTTCTGATGATGATGATGATGATGATGATGATGATGATGCTGATCATGATCATGATCATGATGATAGTGATGGTGATTTTAAGGATGGTAATGATGATCAGAAGGACGATGCTCGCAAGGATGATGCTGTTTATGTTAATGATGCTGATGCTTATGATGATGATGATGATGATTCTGATGCTGATGCTGATGATGATGGTTCTGCTAATGATGCTAATAATGCTAATGATAATGATGCTGCTGCTGATGATGATGATGCTGATCAGGATGATGATTCGCAATATTTGTTGTTCTTCCTCGTCTTCTTCATCTTCTTCCCTTGTTCTTCTTCTTCTTGTTATTATTATTATTATTGTCATCATTCTTATTCCCCAATCAGAGCTTGTCTCTGTAGGGGGTCTAGCGGATCCATATGGTTAGGTTAGCTTTGCCGCCGATTTCCGCGGCCCGCCTGGGTGCCCGGGTGCCTGGGTGCCATTGGGTGCCCGGGTTCCCTGGTGCCCAGCTGCCCGGGTGCCCGGGTGCCCAGGTGCCCGGGTGCCCGGGTGCCCAGGCCCGAGAGCCCAGGTGCCCAGGTGCCCGGGTGTTTTCTAGACCTATAGCCCTATAGCCTTATAGCTTTATAGCCCTATAGCCCTATATCTTTATAGCCCTATAGCTCTATAGCTCTATAGCCCCATAGCCCTGTAGCCCTATAGCTCTATATGCCTATAGCCCTATAGCCCTATAGCCCCATAACCCTATATCCCTATAGCCCTATAGAACCCTGTTCTATAGCTCTATAGCCCCATAGTCCTACAGACTCATGGCCCTATAGCCCTATAGCCCCATAGCCCTAGAGCCCCATAGCCCCATAGCCCTATAGCCCTACAACCCTATAGCCGCCCTATAGCCCTATAGCCCTATGGACCGATAGCCCTATGGCCCTATAGTCCTACAGCCCCATACCCCTATAGTCCCGTGGCCCCATCGCACTATAGCCCAATAGCCCTCCAGCCCTCCAGCCCTAAAAAGACTATGATTGGGTTTTCCCCGGTATGATTTTCATTATCAGGATTACTACGCTGCTTCTTCTTCTCCTTCTCTTCATGTTCGCATTGTTATTGTCATTTTTTTTTTTTTTTTTTTTTTTTTTTTTTTTTTTTTTTTTTTTTTTTTTTTTTTTTTTTTTTTTTTTTTTTTTTTTTTTTTTTTTATATGTTACTATTGTTAACATCATTGTCATTTTCGTAATCATCATTAGCATTCTCATTATCATTATTTTTATTGTTATCATTCGTATTACCATTAGTATTCGTATCATGATTTTTGTGCTTTTTAGTATTCTTATTATTCCCATTATTAGTTTCATTATGTTATTATTATTCTCATCATTGTTATCACCATCCATATTATTATCATGGTTATGACGATTGTTATTACTAATTTATTTAGAAATGGTATGCGTATGAATATATCGATGCTGATGATGAGGAAGAGGAGGAGGACGATGAGGAGTTGGAGGAGGAGGAAGGAAGGAAGCGGGGCCCGATCTCAGCATCCCTACGTTTTTTGGCTGCCCCGATAGTTGAATAGGGTCCGTCCTCGGGCGCGTGTCACGGGCGAATCCACCCGACTTGTGCGCTCTCTCTCTGTCTCTCTCGTTGTCTCTCTGCGTTTCCTTCCACACCAAACCTTCTTTCCTATTTATTTTCCTTTTTTATCTAAGGGTGGGAAAGGAGGGCGACGACGACGCCGATGATTTTGATATCGGTGGCAATGATTAGGAGTATGATGACGAGGATGATGATGGCAAAAACCATGATACAATCTATCATGTGCTGGGGTACTTGGGGCTCGGGCACTGGGGCCGGGACACGCTCCCGGATTTCCCCCCCTCGAATTTTTTGACCCTCTCCAGGGCTTACCCCCCCCCCCGCCGGCCGCTCAAAACGGCTCTGGGGGGTCGCCGGGGAGCTCCAGGAGGCCTGAAGAGGGCACGAACAAGTGACAAGAGGGGCACAACAGGGCCCAACAGCCCCCCAGGCCAGCTCAGAGGTCCGCAGAGGACCTTTCAGGGGCCTCCACAAGGCAAAACGCCTTCATTTTCTGATGGTTTTGGATGGTCCTTGCATTCTTGCCTTTCTGGTTCTCAGGGCGCACAGGACGGGCCGCGAAAGATGGCCTCAAAATAGCCTAAAATGAGGGCCCCAAGAAGAGCTGACGCTGGCCCAAGGGAGGCCCCATATGGCTCAAGAAATCCCCCAAAGAGCCCCAAGATGCGCCAAGGAGCTAGTAGAGGAGCTCAAGAAGGTCCGAGAGGGCCCCAAAGACGGCCCAATATGGGCCCAGGACGGAACCAAGAGGTCCTCAGAGACCGCCAAGACGGCCCAGAGTGGCCCTGGGTGACCCACAAGGGCCACAGGACGGCCCAAAAAGCCCCCACGATGGCTTGTAAAGCTACTCCAAACGAGTCCCAGACAGCTCCACGACGGCTCCGAAATACTTCCAAGACGTCCCTCCGACATGTTTCCACGAGGCTCCAAGACGGCCCCAAAATGGTTGGGGGAAGCCAGGATGGTTCTTGCTGAATGCCGCCGAGAAGGGGTGAATTGCATGCGCGGTGCGCATGGTGTGCGTGGCGTGCGCACGTAGTGCGCTTGTTGGCTTACGCAGTGGTTCATCCTTTCCCGCAGAATCATTCCCAGCTGATCAACATGAATCAAAAGCCCAAGCAATTCAGGTTTCGGTGCATTTCTGGGATATCCAGTTCTTCGGTGGGTCGACTGGTTCTAAGAACGCCTCGGAGAAGCCGATGGGCGTCTAAGGCGTTTCCAGATGGTTCCAATATAGTCCCAAAGTGAATTCCTAGGGTCTCTTGGTTGGGGGGGCTCCAGGCTCTTGGGGAAAGGCCCAGAGTCGCCTGAGCGTGCTGTGGGACGCGTCAGAAGACCTAATAGCTTTCCAGACCGCCCAAGCGACTGCCCAAATGGGTGAAGAAGGCCCCTGCCGCTCCAAAGTGCTTTCATGACGGCCCCAAGTGGCCCACGACGGCCACAACAACATCCCAAGAAGACCCCAACTTATCAAACTGAGGGACCAACAGAAGGGATGCTTCAGTTTCTGTCGGGGGTGTACAGACCTCCTACCCTGACACGTCGATTAAGGAATGCCGTTTTCGGTTCGCCAGAGGGCGTCGCGGCCGTCATCTTTGCGGGTTCAGGTCCGTCGGTTTCGGTCCCAGGCCGTTTTCACTAAAGGGAGGTTTACTAAAGGGAGGTTTGTCCACCGCCGATTTTGGTCACTTCTGAGATTTCCCATCTTTCGGTTTGGGTGGGCTCCAAGAAGGCTTCGGAGAAGCCGATAGGCGTCTAGAGGGGCCGTCGGAGGGATCCTCCTCCTCCTCCTCCGCCGTAGAGGGTCCGGCGGGTGTGAGTTGCACACTGCGCTGCCTCACGATGTTTTCTTCTGCTTTGATTTGCAAAGCGTGCCAAGCATTTGAGTTGCTTTACTTTTTCTTGCAAGGTTTTGCGTTGCTTTGACTTCCCCTGCACCGCCGTCGCATCTGTTTTCCAGTGTAACGCTTTACATCTCGCTGCCACTCCACTACGTTGCATGCACTGCCTTGCGCTGCTCTGCAGTGCTTTGCATTGAATTTTCATCAGTGTGTCTTTGTCGGTGGTGTGACTGTGCTCGTTCTGCGTTCTTGCTACCTATTCAACTCCTGTTCAATTTGTGGGTGCGCATATGCATGCAGCTGTGAGCTCATCAACGGCTGGGGCCTGCTACACCCTAAGCTGGCGCGATGCGCGCGTGCTCCTATTGCTCGGGATGAGGGGGCATGCGAAAACAAGAGGAACGTGTGGATGGTGTTGACATTGATTCCGATTATATCGAATACGATGAAGGGGAGGATGCAAGTTGTTGTGCTGGTGATGATGAGGAAGAGCAGGGAACGGCCCGTCTTGTTTGCCTCCAGACACTTTGCACCTCCGAAGACACCTCAAGCGCATTTACAGTGTGACCGTTGGGGACCGCTTCCCCCTCCTCCCTCCTCCCCTACTCCCTCCTCCCCTCTTCATCCCTCGTCCTCCCATCCTCCCCCCTGTCCATCTCACCCTTCTCCTTGTCCTCCTCGCCCTCTTCCGCCTCTCTTCTCACCGTGCGTCGAAGGCACTTCAACCACCTAAAACCTCTGAGTCCTCCTAGACTCTTTCCTTGCCCATCCTTCTTCTCCCTCTCATCCCCCTTCTTCTCCTTCTTCTCCATCAATCTCGTCGGAGGGGCGAAGTCGTGAGGAGAAGGAGGAGGAGGAGGAGGAGTTTTTTGTGTTGTTGTTGTTGTTGTTGTTGTTGTTGTTGTTGTTGTTGTTGTTGTTGTTGTTGTTGGTGGTGTGTGTGTGTGTGTATATGCAGGCACCCAGGTGCGTACACTCTGCCCTCCTGCGTCAAGTCCGTCTCCACCTTTCCCGCCTCTTCCTCTCCTTCGTCTGTCACTCTTCGCAGTTGCGCCTGCCGGGCTCCTCCGCGGGGCCCCCTGCGGCCATGTCGGCTTTCTGGCCCGATCTTTGGCTGCCGCTCCCGGCGCTCCAGCGGGCCTGCCGGCGCTGCTACCTCTTGGGGTGCGGCTTCTGCGGTGTCCTTGCCGCCACTGCTGGCCTTCGGCCCCCTTGTCCTTGACGTGCCCTTCTGCCAGTTGTCTGGCGTCGACTTTCCGCTGTTGGCTCCTGGGCATCCCGTCGCGACGACGACTCTGATCCTGATGTTGCATTTTTTATCGCAACGGGCAACTTTGCCTCCTGTCAGGAAGGAAAAACACACACACACACAGACACAATTAATCGTCCACTCCCAGGAGAATACCGGAAATTATGGGAACGGGGGGGAAAACAAAACAAACATTAGCCTGGCGAAGGACCCAACCATATGCAGCTGCGAGTACCGCACGGATATGAGACGAAGGAGGGGGCACGCAAACTAGGCCCCTCTTCTCATAGGCACCGCGCCACTGGGGCCTTCGGTGGAGCTCCCTATGGGGCCACGAAACGTGTGAGGGGTGTGCCGAAATGGGTGGTGGGGAGGCATGCGGACCCTGCCACTGGGGCCTTCGGTGGAGCTCCCTATGGGGCCACGAAACGTGTGAGGGGTGTGCCGAAATGGGTGGTGGGGAGGCATGCGAACGCAGCCACTGGGGCCTTCGGTGGAGCTCCCTATGGGGCCACGAAACGTGTGAGGGGTGTGCCGAAATGGGTGGTGGGGAGCCACTGGGGCCTTCGGTGGAGCTCCCTATGGGGCCACGAAACGTGTGAGGGGTGTGCCGAAATGGGTGGTGGGGAGGCATGCGAACGCTGCCACTGGGGCCTTCGGTGGAGCTCCCTATGGGGCCACGAAACGTGTGAGGGGTGTGCCGAAATGGGTGGTGGGGGCATGCGAACGCAGCCACTGGGGCCTTCGGTGGAGCTCCCTATGGGGCCACGAAACGTGTGAGGGGTGTGCCGAAATGGGGGTGGGGAGGCATGCGAACGCAGCCACTGGGGCCTTCGGGGAGCTCCCTATGGGGCCACGAAGCGTGTGAGGGGTGTGCCGAAATGGGTGCATGCGATTCGGGGAGCTCCCTATGGGTGTGAGGGGTGTGGAAAGGCATGCGAACCCTGCCACTGGGGCCTTCGGTGAGCTGCCCTGGTGGGGCTGCGTATGTGAGGGGTGTGCCGACATGCGGGCCACTGGGGCCTTCGGTGGAGCTCCCTATGGGGCCACGAAACGTGTGAGGGGTGTGCCGAAATGGGTGGTGGGGAGGCATGCGAACGCAGCCACTGGGGCCTTCGGTGGAGCTCCCTATGGGGCCACGAAACGTGTGAGGGGTGTGCCGAAATGGGTGGTGGGGAGGCATGCGAACGCAGCCACTGGGGCCTTCGGTGGAGCTCCCTATGGGGCCACGAAACGTGTGAGGGGTGTGCCGAAATGGGTGGTGGGGAGGCATGCGAACGCAGCCACTGGGGCCTTCGGTGGAGCTCCCTATGGGGCCACGAAACGTGTGAGGGGTGTGCCGAAATGGGTGGTGGGGAGGCATGCGAACCCTGCCACTGGGGCCTTCGGTGGAGCTCCCTATGGGGCCACGAAACGTGTGAGGGGTGTGCCGAAATGGGTGGCATGCTTCGGTGGAGCTCCCTATGGGGCCACGAAACGTGTGAGGGGTGTGCCGAAATGGGTGGTGGGGAGGCATGCGAACGCAGCCACTGGGGCCTTCGGTGGAGCTCCCTATGGGGCCACGAAACGTGTGAGGGGTGTGCCGACATGGGTGGTGGGGAGGCATGCGAACGCAGCCACTGGGGCCTTCGGTGGAGCTGCCTATGGGGCCACGAAACGTGTGAGGGGTGTGCCGAAATGGGTGGTGGGGAGGCATGCGAACGCAGGAGGGAGGAGGGCGAGGAGAAGGAGGAGGAGGAGGAGAGGAGAGGAGAGGAGAGGAGACGCGGGGCGCTGTCTCTTCAAAACGAGGACCCAACACCACAGGATGGTTGGGAAATATAGGAAAATATGGGGAATCCTGTTATTTGTGTCATGTATTTGTGTGTCCCAGGGCTCCTTCATTCAGGGACTCCCATCCAGTTCGAACCCCCCTTGCCTTCGCGGTCATGTCGTTTCCATGCTGGTCGGCCGCCTGCCCACCTCGCCTGACCCCCTCCGTCGTCCATGCCCATCGATGCCTTACGGCTGGCTGCTGGCGCTGCTTGCTCCAGGCAGCCTGTTCGCTCGGCCTCTGGACCCGCGCGCGCGCCCGCCTCTCCGACCTTGCTACGCCCTATCGCCGCGCGCAGGGCCGCGACGCCAAGCAATGTGTGTGTGTGTGCGCGTGTGTGTGTGCGCGTGTGTGTGTGTGTGTGTGTGTGTGTGTGTGTGTGTCTGTGTGTGTCTGTGTGTGTGTGTGCGTGTATGTGTGTGTGTGTGTGTGTGACCGCGCTCTCGTCGTCTGCGCCTCCCCGGGCCTCTCGCCCTCTTTTCTTTGCGGCCCGCCGCGCTTTTCCGGCCCCTTGGCCGCCGCTCCCGGTCTGCCGATCGGGTTTCGTCCCTTTGGGCCTCCCCCCTCGCTCCGCTCCGCCCCGCCCCGCCCGCCTCTTCCCAGCCTGCCGGTCTCTCCGGCGCTGCGGCTCCGGCCGCCCGCCTCTGGCTCTCTGCCGAGGCTCCCTGCCCTCCTAACCTTGGCGTGGCCCCGGCCACGCTGCCGCGCGCCGCTAAATTTACGCCCGCGACCCTGGAGCGGTGTCGCCTTGCCGTTGCTCTGCCCTGCCTCCGCCGCCTGCGGCCCCCGCCCGCCCGCTGCCCCGCCGCCCCCTGCGGCCGCTGCGGCCGCTGCCTGCCCTGCCGCCCACGGCCACCGCCCCGTGGAGGGCCGGCTGTCTCCCCCATTTCTTCCTACCGATTCTGCGCGCGCGCGGATCCAGCCGTGCGGGCGCCCGGCGCGTTTGCGAGTCGCCGCGCCGCTGCGACCGACAAGAATTTGCGTGTGTGTGTGTGTGTGTGTTTTCTGTGTGCAAAGGCAGAGCCTTGAATTCATGATCCAACGTCGCCCTTCCCGCAATTTTTAAGAATCAGCCGAAGAAACATCCCTTGTCCCGCCGCTGTTCCTTATTGCGTCGCGCGTGTTCCCACCCGCTCTCATTCCTTTCCCCTCCTTCGAATTTTCCTGTCCCCTGATTCTCCGCGTTCCTTCCTCCTCCTCACCCTCCTCAACCTCTACCATCTCATCCATCTCCTCCCCTCCCTCGCCTGGCTCTGGGGGAGGAGGGAGGGAGGAGAGAGGGAGGGGGAGAGGGAGGGAGGAGGAAAAGGAGGGAGGAGGAGGACGAGGAGGAGGAGGGGGAGGAGGGGGAGGAGGGGGAGGAGGAGGATGAGGAGGACCAGTGTTATCCCAAGGCTCGTCAAGATGTTGGAATGCACCCTCCCTCCAACCTCCCTCTCCATAGGCCCCCACAAGGGGCCATTTCCACTGGGAATTACCCCGTTGGGGGACAAAATTACCGTTTCCAGGATTTCAGTTCCACGAATTAACTGGGCTGTTACGTTTTGGCGATCCTGAATCGTGCCAGAACGCCATTCGTTGGACTTCAACACCGCCCATCATAGTAATTGTTGCGCCCGGACAATCCTGAGTCATTACAACACACCGTTTCTGGTACGTTAACCATGAGAACCAGTGTTTTTTGTTTTTGTTTTTTTTTGGGGGGGGGATTTTTAAGACGAAAGTGCGCGGCGCTAGGGCGAGAGCCACATTTTGAAAACGAGCCGACCTCAATCCGTGAAGCTCTTGTAAAACGAATGTGCGCGGCGGGGCGGCGAGAGCCGCATGCTGAAAAGGAACCGCCTTCAATGTGTGAAACCAATGCAATTTTTTGCTACGAATGTGCGTGGCGCTAGGGCGTGAAAAGGAGCCGCCGTCAATCCGCCAAACTCTTGCAAACTTTTAGAACGAATGTGCGCGGCGCTAGGGCGAGAACCATATTTTGAAAACGACCCGCCCTCAATCCGTCAAACTCCTGC
>CAUYUJ010015822.1:136221-151221 GCA_963575745.1 Prorocentrum cordatum | reverse complement strand
TCCGACTCTGAGCGCGTCTTGCGCAGCCTGGGGCAGAGCCGAATACATTCTGGGCAGGCGTCCACGAGACCTGCCACATCCACATGGGATGCTCCGAAATTTCTCCCATTCGGAAAACAGTGCGCCTGGCATCAGGATGATCATGTCGAGGTCTATATCATGATCGCCATCACCATCACCGTCATCCTCCCCACCATCGTCACCAGTGCGGTCACCATCACAGTTGGCATCGCTATCACCATCTCAATCGCTATTTCCATCGCCATAATCATATCAACAGCTGGGGGGAGGGATGACAACAAGTAGGGTTCATTTGGTTGAGGATGATGGTCTTGATTTGGATGAGGGTGGGAACGAACATCAGGAGGAGGATGGGGATGAGGATCGGAATCATGAAGGGGATGATGACGAGGACAAGGGGGGACAAGAGGACAGGGGGATCAGGCTGAGGGGGGAGGGGGGACAAGAGGACAGGGGGACAAGAGGACGAGGACAAGGGGGGACAAGAGGACAAGAGGTCAGGAGGGGGAGGAAGAGGAGAAGGATGATGATGATGACGATGAAGATGATGCTGCTGCTGCTGAGGAGGAGGAGGAGGAGGACCATACTAAAATCACCCTCCCGTTCGAGGTACCTTTCGAGCCCCCCCCCAGCAGTCCCTGCAAGCCTCCTCTTCGCTCCGGGAAGCGCCCCCCCTTGAGAGACGAGCGCCCTGTGGGCGCGCAGCTGAGGCGGGAATCCTGTTTGGAAGGAGGCCGGCCTTCCGTCCCTCGAGCTATGGGCATGGTGGCAGTGCCGTGAAGGTTGAGAGGAGGTGCCCAGCGGCAGCCCCCTCTCTGAGAAGAGGCCGCCCCGCATCCGCGCAGCTGCTGCACAGTCTCGGACCTCTGGCCGCACAATCCTATGAGTGGAGGGAGTCTCCGAAGGGCTTGGGCGACCCGTCGTCCTCCTCCTCCTCCTCCTCTTTCTTCTCCCACTCCTCCTCCTCCTCCTCCTCCTCCTCCTCTCCGTTGCCATTTTGGCTCAAGTGGGAGTAGGTCCCATTTGTGCGGGCAGCTTCTCTTGAAGGAGCGATTCCGAGTGTCGTGCTCGAACGGAAACTAATTCGCATCATGTCTGCCGCCGCCGCTGCTGCCCCGCTCGGCGTCTCCGACATGGAGGGGGACGAGGAGTTCCGGTGTCAGGTTCGCGCTTGCGGGCCTGAATCTGGTGCTGACTCCTCGGTGCTTGCCATTCTTGCCCGCATGGAGCGCAACATGGCCACGAAAGACGACGTCTCGGGCTTGCAGGCTTCCGTGCAGAAGTGTGAAGACAGTGTCACGCAGATCACCGCTCGGCTCTCCATTCTCGAGGCGCAGATGAATACGGCACAAGAAACTGCTCAATTTGTTCGGGTCGAAGCCAAGGTGTTAGCATCCCAGTCGAGTGCTGACACTGCCAGTACGCGTTCCAGTCCCTCCTCGGTTGCTCCCTTCACTCGTTGGAGGTCTCGCTCGTCGGGTCCTGCCTCTTTACCGAGTTCCTTCACTGGTTCTGGTGGTTTCGAGCGCGATGCCGACGCCGCGAAGATCTGGATTTGAGGTTTCCCTAACCCAATGCTCGCACGTGTGATGACGAAGTAGTTAGATGAATGAGGTTGTGGTTCCGCACCTTCCCTCACACATCAAGGTTCCCAGAGAGGGTGTCGCTCATAATCTCAATAAAGCTTTCGCGGCCAAGTTCGAGTCCGCCACAAATGCCAGGGCCTTCCTGGAGCATGTCAAGAATGACGGCCTGCAGTTCGATGCCCCAGAAGGTCTCATTCCTCTTCGAGCCCTTTGTGATGCCAGGCCTGATGTTCGTCGTTGCGATATCATTATTGGGAGGGCGTGGCCGGCTGTTTCGGTTCACTTTGCCAGCAAAGGTATCGGTCAGGGCATCATGCTAGGGGTCAGCGGACACAAGGGCATACTGTTCCTCACGAAGAACGAGGTGGTCACCGTCCTGTGCACGCTTGTTGAAAATTCGGATATGTCGGCCAGCATCAATCCTGAGTTTGCCGCGTTCCAGACCCTGCAGATGAGCAGCGAACAGGTCTCAACCATTGTGAAGGGTGCCGTCGAATAGGGGTTTACCTTGCATATTTCGCCCGCTTCCAATCTTAGACTGCGAGGGCGCCCTTCACCAGTCGTGCCGTGTGCGCAATGTGTAAGTCGGCTGCGGTCTTCATGTATTTCTAGCGCTTCTTCTTCTTCTTCTTCTTTTTCTTTTTTTTCCATTTCTTCTTCGTCTATTTTTGGGTCTTCTTCCTCAATTTCCATTTCTTCTTCTTCTTCTTCTATTTCTGACTTGTCTTCTGCCTCTTCCAGTTCGCCCCCCTCTGTTTTTCGCCTAGCTCACTCCTGCCTGCCTGTAGTGCTCTGTCTCATTACCCCAGCTCCGATTTCTCGATCCTCACCTGGAACGCTCGGTTTCTCTTCGGGGTCTGTCGACGAATCGCGCCAAGCTCAAACGAACGGTTCAGTACTTGTCTCGGCTTTGTCAAAACCATGATGTCGTCTGTATTCAGGAGGCCCGTGGCAATCAGCGTGATTTGGATCTCTTCAGCAATGAGTGTGATGGTGTCCTTGGGAAGGGGGCGTTCTCCGACGATCGGGCGGCTGGTGGCAGTGTTACTTCTGCGTGCCCTCGGCCCCGAGGGCGGTTCACCTCTCTCTCGTCTCTTGCGCTTGTGCCTGGGCGTATTCATCTTATCACTATGCGCGGTGCCCATGGTAGTCTGCAAATTTGTAGCGTGCGCGTGGATCCTGAGGCCCCCGTCTGACAACGCAAATCCAATCTTCGGATTATTCGCGACCATGCCCTCGGAGCCGACGTCTGCGCGGTTCTCGTCTGCGGCGACTGCGCTTTTCCTGCGGAGGGGGGGGATCTTATCCTGCTGATGGGGGGATTTGGTTTGGAAGCGCCAGCCGCAGCATCTACTTTAACTCTCTCTTTCCTGACCTCTGCGAGGTGGGGCAGCGCCACTTCGCCCATCGTGTGATGGATGCGAGTGGTTCTAGGCCTGTCATCGCATCGCTTGCGCGGTTGGACCGCATTTACTGCGATGTTCCCAGCAGCGTACTCATCGATTTCAAGCCGAACAGTTTGTCGCTCTGGGACATCCAGGGGGACTGGCCCATGTCTGATCATGCGCCAGTCGTTCGCAGCCGGGTGGATTTCGGGCCCCCTCCCCGGCTCCCAGGTATCCTCGGTGCCTGCCGTTCCTCAGGGACCTCCTGGATCATGCGGGCCCTCGCGATCCTGACCCCTCCATCGCCCTGGCTGAGACTGGAGACATCATCCAAGAGGCTGCGAAACGTGTTATCGAGTATTCCCGATCTGGTGGCCCCTTGTCTGTGGAGGAGAAGATCCATCTGGCTTTGGCGGTCCTTCGTTGTGTTCGTCGAGGGCGACTCCTTTCTCTTCAGAGGTCTCTGGGTGCTTTTCCTGATTTGCGGCGGTTTATCAGTGGGCTGTCTGGGAATTGGGTTGAACTCTCGGGCTTTCGTGAGTTCTTTGGGCAGCTCGAGACTCTTCAGCTTCAGAAGGGGGCTCCAGGAGAGAAAGGAACCCGACCGTCCGTCGATTCAAGCACAAGCTGTTCGCGACAAACTAACATCTTACTTGAGTGCGTGGGGGAGGAGGAAAGGATGATTATTCTTTCTGGCGTCGCCGACCCGACAGGCCAGCAAGTTTCGGACCATCCCTCCGCTGCCCAGTTTCGTGCCCAGCAATGGGGGGAAGTGCATGCCCGAGCTCTGTTCTGGAAACTTGAGTTTGAGGGGTTTTGCCAGTCCGCCAATCGCGCTAGATATCCCCGCCCTGGCCCCGATGGCATTCCATCTAGTGCGTGTTCTCGAGGTGGCACTTGCCCGATGGATCCTTTGTGTGAGGTGTGCCCGGATCTTCTTGCCCGCGGGCGGCTGCCTGCCAGTTTTAACCGCGGAGTTGCCGTCTTTCTGCCAGAGGGGAGAGCCCCGTCGACGCTTTCGAGGGGGTCTTCCGCGCCCCTGGGCAGGCCAGGCCGATTGCGCTAGGTAGCTCGGGCAATAATCAAGTCAGTCGAGCAGCCAATCAGCCGATGACGCGGGTCCATCAAGAATGTTCCATCGACTTTCAGCGGGGTTTGATTCTTGGCAGAAGCTTCGCCGCCAACGTGGGTGCTCTTGAATCCAGGGCGATTGAATGGTTTGTCCAGGACGGGATTCAAATCGCGCTGCGTGACTTTCGATATCAAGGCTGCCTTTCCAAGTTTCCTCCGCAGCACAATCATGTTTGTCCTGCGGGCCCAGAAGTTCCTCGGGCAAATCCGACGGGCCGTCGCCGCGCTTTGTGCTGATGCTTAGGTTTTTGTCTCCCTAGGTGGACCTCAGGATGCTGGCTGGTGGGTTAAGGGTTAAGCGTGGGATTAAACAAGGATGCGCGCTCTCCTCATCCCTCCTCGTTCCGTGCATCGACCCCGTCCTTCGGATGCTGGGCGCGAGGCTCACGCGAACCCCGTCAGTGCTCGGGGCTCGTGCTGACGATGCTGGGCTATGTGCGCAAGATGTTTATCGAGCGCTAGCTTGTGCCCTTCCCGTTTTTGAATTTGCCGTTCACGCTGCAGGGCTAGTCCATGACGAATGTAAGTGTGTCATGGTTTCCTTTGCCGACCTCCCTCCTGCTGAATAGGATCGCCTCGTGCGTGCTGCTGGTCTCCCTTCGTCGTTCTAGGTTGCGCAGTATGCCAAGTATCTTGGGGTGTATCTTGGTCGTGGGGGCAATGGGCAGTCGTGGATCGTTCCTGCTCGTAGATGTCTCGCTCGGAGTCACGATGTCAAGGTTCTTGGGATCGGTCTCGTGAAAAGCATCGCCTTCCTCGATCAGAATGCGTTCAGTTGTCTATCGTACGTGATGCAGTTCTTCTCTCCTCCCAAGTATCTATATGATACCGTTTCTGCAGCTGGGCAAACCATGGCACGCGGGCCGCGGAAGTCGCTCGGTTCTGTCATGTTCGAGAATCTGTGCTCGCTCGGGCTTCCATGTCAGATGCGCAGGCTGGACCTGGCGTCGAGGGCCACCTTGTACCGCTTCGCCGTTCTCGGACCCGAATTCAAGCGATGGCCGCCAACGACGAGTGCAGAATTCTGTGGGACAGAGACCCGTTGTGGCTTCAGAATTCCTCGTTCGTACTTTGCTAATTTCGACCAGTTGCTCGCGACCCCCCAGGTTCCGACCGTTGGCGCCCCGAGGATCCAGGCCGCGACCGAAAGATGGCTCCGAAGTGTTGCTCCAGAAGGGTTCCGTGTTCCGCTCCTCTACCGCGTGAAGAAATTGGGTGTCTCTTCGAGACGTCGTGACTGTGGCCCGGCTCTGATGGCGCTCCGTAGGCTTGAAACAGCCATCCCTAGCTGTGCCGTTGTTTCGGTTTTAAAAACGTTTTCGGACAGCTGGTGCTGTTCTGCTCGCTTTCGGGCCCCCAAGGTTCCGTGTATCTTCTGTGGTGAACTTGAGTCCGATTCTTTTTTGTGTTGTCTTAGTTGCCCGATAGTTGTTGATGGCGCCCAGGCTTCCATCTCGTTTTCTCCGTCGTTCCCTTCTCCTTGTCCCGAAACGCCGTCCAGTTTCCCGTGGGCTGCCTCGTCTTTAAAACGAGCTAGTTTTGTGCTTCCTTTTTGATCGATTTTGCATTTCAGGCCTATCACGATTTGCGCTCCGCGCCATCCTTTCAGCCCCAGAGTGGGGCTCGGCGGCTGAAAAATCGGATGGGCGCCCGCCTCCAGCAACTGAAGAGGCGTTGCGCTCGGCTGGCACCCTTCATTGGGTAGCTCAGTGCTCCGGTAACTTCGCGCCCGACTTTCAGCGCTGCGCCCCTGGCAGCCAGTTGCCGGTTCGCCCGAGGCTGGTCTGCCGGGGGCCGCGGGCGCGCCGGCCTGGCTTCTCTGTAGTTCCGCAGTGCCCCTGCTGGGGGCCGTGCGCGCAGGCCCGGCTTCTTTCCTGCGCAGTGCCCCATTTGGCAGCCAATTGCCGGTTCGCCCGAGGCTGGTCCGCCGGGGGGCGCGCGCGCGGCTACCCGTGAAATCTTGGATGCGCGCCCGCCTCAAGCAACTGAAGAGGCGTCGCGTTCGGCTGGCGCCCTTCATAGGGTAGCTCAGCGCTCATGTGGTGCGGCGGCGCGGATGGCCAGGACTTCCTTCCTCTCGCTGCTGTTGCTGCTGGCCCGCCTCCCCCCTTTATCGCGTGCGTTCCACCTTCTCCTCCTTCTCCTCCTCCTCCGTCCTCCTCCTCCTCCATTTCCTCCATTCTTCCATCTCCTGCATCTGCTCCTCCACCTCCTCCTCGGGTCCCCTACCGCCCCGGGGGAAACCGTGCACCTCTGAGGTCTCGGGCAGGATCACCATCCTGAAAAAGGAGCCGCCCTCCATCCTTGTGCCTGCTGCACAATCGTACACTCGTGGTGGTATATCGAAGGAGGTCTCAGGCGAGGAACCAGTTTGAAAACGTACATGGGCTTCCATGCGCGTGACAGCTCGAAGTTTTCCAGACGAATGCGCTCGACTCTACGGCGGCAGCCGCATTTCGGAAACTGCCAATCCTCCATGTGTGTAGCTGTTGGAAGCTTTCCAGACGAATGCGAGGCGCTAGTGCGAGAGCCACATTCCGAAAACGACTGGCTTCCCTGTAATCGAAAACTTCGAGACGAATGTGCGTGGTGCTGCGGCGAGAGCGATGTCCTGAATTGCGCCTGGCCCTCCTATTCGTGTCGCTGTCGGAATTTGTTATCGGTTCGCGTTGTCCAGCAGGTAAGCTGTGTTGCAACACGCGATCGCAAGACACGACAGCATCGTGTGTATTATGCCCGGGCGGAGTGGCCGGAGCGGCACTGACAAGTGTTGTCCCCCTCGCTCTAAATGTCGCGGAGTCGGTGCGGGCTGCTTGGAACTCTTCCATGTCGCTACGAACGCTTCCCCGCGCGCGCGGGTGAAGATCGTTCCTGCGCCTGGTTTCTCGTCGATCCTGCTGTGCTGCACGGCGCTGCTCGTGGTCAAACGTGTGTTTGCTGACGCCACCTGCACTTCCTCTTAATTTCCTTTCCTCCTCCTCTTCCTCCTCTTCCTCCTGCTCCTCCTCCTCCTCCTCCTCTTCCTCCTCCTCTTCCTCCTCTTTTTCCATCCCATCCCACCCCAGACCCCTCCCCCTTCCCCCTCCTCCTCCTCCTCCTCCTCCTCCCCCTCCAGGTTCTGTGAGAATGAGGCTCGATAAGACATTGAACTGAATGGGTGGGAGCGAGAGAACTCTGCGCTCCAAGCGCCGACCCACCTTCCCCCCTCCGGTCACGGGGCGAGCCCAGCGATGATGACGACGGACGACGACCAGGCGGCGGAAACCGCAGCCGAGGAGTGAAGGGGTTGGAGGAGATGCATGAGTCAGAGGTGAGCTGGGCGGGTGGAGAAATCCTTGGGTGCACGCGCGGCATCACGAAGACAGGCTGGGGGGGGAGAAACGGAGTCTCGCTGGGGCGCTCATCTGGTCAAATCCAGCGGGTCAGGGGCTACCGCGAACTTGCTGTGCACTGCCGCAGTCCTTGACCCTGAACGGCTGTGCTCGGATAGCACCTCTTAAGTAGAATCAGCGGGTCAGGTGCTGCCTCGACCTTGCGATGTATTGGTCCGTAGTCGCTGACCCTAAATGGCTGTGCGTGGGGCGGCCCCCGAACTCCCAATTTCTAGTCTAGCTGGAGAGCGGATCCCGTCGATTCAGCTACCGCGAACTTGCTGTGACCTTGATCGGTGGTGCGTTGGACCGCCGCCTAAGACTGGCTATGATATCAGTCGCTGGGGGTGTGATGTCCGGTCGAATCGCTTAGTACGGGAATGGAACGGCGGCTCGCAGCGAGAGCAGGTGATGGGATGATATACTTTGCAACCTAGCAGGAGGAGGAGGAGCGGAAAGTGGAGGAGGAGGGAGAGGAGGAGGAGGAGGAGGAGGAGGAGGAGGAGGAGGAAGAGGAGGAGGAGGAGGAGGAGGAGGAGGAGGAGGAGCGGAAAGTGGAGGAGGAGGAGGCGGAGGAGGAGGAGGAGCCAGAGGAGGACGGGCGCTGACGGGGGCCGCGTGCGGCCCGAGCAGGGGGCGGTGGGCGCCTGGGCGCCACGACAATGTAGCGCGGCCCCCGCCGGCCCTCCTCCCCGGGGTGGGCCCATGGCCGCATGGCCGTGGTGAGCCTCCGCCCGCTGCCGGCGGGGCCCCTGGCGCTGGCGGCGGTGCGCCAGGTCTCGGCGGCGGCGCGCAAACGGGTGCTCTGGCGAGGGGGCTGCATTCCCCGCTGACCGCCGCCGCCGCCGCTGCAGCCGCCGGGCCAGGGTCAAGTGCGGGCCGCCGCCGCAGCCGCCGCCTCGGTGCCTGCATGAACATAGACTGTCGAAGCTCCGCGCGGATCTCTTGGATATGCACTGGGCCCCCTTGGCGGCGCCTCCCCTGGAGCGCTGCACGCGCCAGGAAGGGGGGTCCAGCGCCGATCCAAGACATCCGCGCGAACCTCCGAAAGTTTCTATTGATGCCATTCTTTGTTCACCTATTGGCGCTCTTTCGTGCCTCTGGTGCCTTTGGAAGGCTGGGGGATTCTTGGAAGATCTTAGCCCCCCCACGCCTTCTCAGAGGCGGTCGGCCTTCGAGAAGGGCCGTGCGTGCGGCCAGCAGGTCCCAGCACTGGGCCCGGTGCGGGCCCTGGTGCTCCTGCTGCTCTGTTTCGGGGCGGTGGCCCTCCTGTGCTACTGCGCACTGACGCTGCTGCGCCCCCCGGAACAAAGCCTCGGCGGCGGCGGCGGCGAAGCGCGGCAGGGGAACCTCTGGCGGACCTGCGGGGTGTGCCAGCAGGACGCGTTCATGGAGACCCTCATCTCGAAGAAGGAACGGCGGCATGAACATGCATCTTCGGAGGTCCGCATGGATTCCTTGGACCGGCGCTGGGTCTCCCCGCTGGCGGTGCCTGTGGCGCCGCCTTCTGGTGCGCTTCGCGAGCCAGGGGGGGCCAGCGCCGACCCGAGAACTCCGTGCGGGCCTCCGAAGGCTCGTGCCCGTGCCGCTCTCTGTTCTTCCGCCCGTCCCCTGCGGGCACATGCTGTGCGGCGACTGCCGCTCGCGCATCCTCGGCGGGGCCGCGGCGGCGCCCCCGGCGTGCCCGTTCTGCCGCTCGGCGGCCACGGGGGCGCTGCCCGTCTTCCAGCCGTGAGCTCGGCGGCGACAGCCGCCGCGCCCGATCGTCGCAGCGCCGCGCGGGGCGCGCCGCTGCCGCGGCCGCCAGGGCACCGCGCGCGCCGCGCGTGCGCGCGCGGCGGTGGCGCGGAGAGCGGGCCGTCGCTCGAGGCCTCCCAGACGGGGTCCGAGTGGGTGGGGGCGAAAAATCGCACCGCATCGCCGATGCATCGGCGATGCGGGTCGATGTGAGGCCCGATTTTGTCCGCGGCGTCGTCGCCGATGCATCGTTGATGCACTGCCACTGCATCGGCGATGCGGCGCGATCCGTCGACCCCATCTGCTCGGACCCCGTGTGGGAGGCCTCCAGTCGCCCGCGCAGGTCTCGCAAGTCGCTCGCGTGCCGCCGTTCGGGGGCGCGCCCGGGCCGGGACTCGCCGCGGCCGAGGCCGCGGCGGGTCCTCGGCTTCGGGGCCCGCGCCCTGCCCGATCTCGTGCCCCCTACGCCATCGTCTCTCCGCCGCCTCCGCAATTCGTCTCCCTCTGCGTCCTCCTCCCGTCTCGCGTCTCCCTCGTACCAGAGCTGCATCAGTTCTTATAGGCATCGTACCAGAGCTGCACGGATCTTCGTCGGGATCGTTCCAGAGCTGGAAAGCTTCGGGCAATGTTTTGAGCACCTCGCACACGTTTCGTGGCCCCGCATGAGGCTCCCCCTAAGGTTTTGGGCCCATTTCGGAGCACCCCTCATGCGTTTCCTGGTCCCACAGCAGGCTCCACCAAGGGCTTCGAGCCAATTTCGGAGCACCCCTCGCACTTTTCGTGGCCCCGCAGGAGGGTCCACCGAAGGCTTCGGGCTAATTTCGGAGCACGCCTCAGGCGTTTCGTGGCCCCGCAGGAGGCTGGTGGGATCCCTGTGGGGATCCTATTTCAGCTGGTAGATTCCTTATATGGGGTCCTATTGCAGCTGGGAGGATCCCTGTAGGGATCCTATTGCAACTGGGAGGATCTCTAGAAGGATCCTGGTGCAGCTGGTCTGATCCCTGTAGGGATCTTATGACAGCTGGTAGGGTCCTTGTAGGGATCTTATTGCAGCTGGGAGGATCCCGATAGGGATCCTATGACAGCTGGTCGGGTCCCTGTAGGCATCCTATTGCAGCTGGTAGGATCCCTGTAGGGATCCTATTGCAGCTGGTAAGATCCCGATAAGGATCCCATGACAGCTAGTAGGATCCCTGTATGGATCCCATTGCAGCTGGAAGGATTCCTTTAGGGATCCTATTGCAGCTGGTAGGATCCCTATTTGGATCCGGTTGGATCCTATTTGGGTAATTGTAGGATCCCTAAGTAGGGATTGTGTAGGATCCCTCTAGGGTTTCTATAGGATCCCGGTAGGGATCGTATTGCAGCTGGGAAGATCCTTGTAAAGGATCCTAGCGCAGCTGGTAGGATCCCTATGGGGTTCCTACGACAGCTGGTAGGGTCCGTGTAGGGATCCTATTGCAGCTGGTAGGATCCCTATACGTATCTCATTGCAGCTGGTCGGATCCCTGTAGGGATCCTAGTTCAGCTTTGAGGATCCCCACAAGGATCCTGGTGCAGCTGGTAGGATCCATATAAGGATCTTATTACAGCTGGTAGGATCCCCATAGGGATCCTGTGACAGCTTGTCGGATCCCTGCAGGGGTCCGATTGCAGCTGGTATCATCCGTCTAGGTATTTTTGCAGCTGGTAGGATCCCTAGAAGGATCTTCTGGGATCCTTATAGGGTTTCTGTAGGATCCTTATATGGTTTCTGCAGGATCTGTATAGGGTATCTGTAGGATCCCTGTAGGAACCTGTTGCATCTGGTAGGATTCCCTATAAGGATCCTATGACAGCTGTTAGGATCCCTGTATGGATCCATTTGCAGCTGGTAGGATCCTTGTAGGGATCGTATTGCAGCTGGTAGGGTTTCTGTAGGATCCTTATAGGGTGTTTGTAGGATCTTTATTAGGCTTCTGTAGGATATTTTTAGCGCCCGGGTCCAGGGAAGGTCCCTGTCCTTGAGCTCTCATTTTTGAATTATTATTGTTGATCCCCCCTCACCGGTGCATGCTGTTTTTTCTCAATCAAAGTGTGCCTTCCCCTCGACGCTCGCACCCTGTTCTTTGACAGGGGAAGTCTTGGTGCTCAAATTGGGCCCCTGGCCCCCCGGATTACAACAACAACGGCTCCCGCCTGAGACTTCCTCTGAATTTGCTCAAGACCCCCACTCCTGAGACTTCCTCACAATTTACTCAGGATCGATGCTCCCGCTTGCGACTTCCTTGCAATTTAGTCAGGACCCCCGCTCCCATCTGAGATTTCCTCACAATTTACTCAGGAATAGCGCTCCCGCTTGAGACTTCCTCGCAATTGAGTCAAGATTTCTTCGCAATTTACTCGAGACCCCCGTTCCCGCCAGAGAACCTTTCACATTTTATGCAGGAATTGCGCTCTCGCCTGTGACTCCCATGCAATTCATTCAGAAATCGCGCTTTCGACGCTCAGGAAACACGCTGCGCCAAGGACGCCGTTACATCTCCCTCCTCCCTCCTTCCTCCTCTCCTCCCTTCTCTCTCTCCCTCCTCTCTTCCCTCATCCTTTGCCTCTCTGCCCTGTCCCCTCTCCCTCCTCTCCCTCCTCCCTTTTCCCTCCCCTCTCCTGCCTCCTCCCTCCCTCTTTCTTTCTCTCTCCCCTCTCTCTCTATTTCTCTACCTCTCCTACATGTTTTTTTGTATTGTTTCTCATTTTTTTTTTTTTTTTTTTTTTTTCTCTCTCTCTCTCTCTCTGCCTCTGATCAACCGCCCGCTTCTTCGCTCCTTCTCTCCTGGCGTTTTCCCTCTTCCTTCGTTCCTCCCCCTCCCTTCCCCCCCCTCTCCCTTGTTCGCCCTTTCTTTTTTTTGCAGGTCCCACACCAATTCCAATGGCGGGCACATGTATGCCCACGGAGGATTGTCCGCCCTTTCAGGTTTGCCCGCCTGCCTTAGCCCGCCGCCCCCCGCAAAGAGAAATGATCCCCCCAAAGGGGGTGTGATCGAAGACAAAATGTGCGGGTACCGCGGGTGTGGGGGACTCGTTTTGAATGACGCGCGGGCAAGTAAGAGCGAACAGTCTTATAATGATTGTTGTTGTTGTTGTTGTTGTTGTTGTTGTTGTTGTTGTTGTTGTTGTTGTTGTTGTTGTTGTTGAACACTATTACTTCTAAAGAATTATTATTGTTGGACCCCCTGGTGCACGCCCCCCGCCCAAAACCTAGGCCGCAGCTACATTTTCATCATTTTTCTGCGAAAGCTTCAGAAAAGTGGATTACCCCCGGATCCGGTTTTTTGTTGACGCTCGTTTTCCCTTGCAAAAAACAATAGAAAATGAAAATTCTTGTTCTTAGTTGATCAAATTTCAAGAATCCCTTGCAAAAAATAAGGTAAAGTGGACATTCGCGCTCGCAAGACGAAATCCTTCCAAAACCTTAGGTTTCGTAACGATTTTAACATAAAAACATCAAAAACCCAATGGTTTTTTAAGAAAAAATTGTCAAAATGTCCTTCCGCGCGCTCTTGCGGATTCATAGGAAACACACCACTTTTTAAACATTTCTGTCAAAAGGGTCTTTGCGTGCTACTTCTTCAGGTGCTTTGAACTTCTCCAACAACGGTTGCGCGCCTGCGAGGGCCACCAACCTCGCAGGACCACCTATCCGGCCTCTCCTACAGGGCCTCTCCTCCTAATTTCAGAACTTACCGTGCATGCGATCGTTTACAACATGGTGGACCGTGCGTATGTCACGAACCTTGTATACATGTGTTTCTCTCCCTCCGTCTGGCTGTGCACGCGCGCGTTGGGCACTGAGAGTTAGGATCATAGCGCCATGAGTCTATGAGCAATGCATGCGTCATCCTTGGGACTGTATAACATCAGTGTAACACATGTACTTCTGTAATCGCATCCCCACGAATTTGCCCCAAAAATGTGACCAACTATCTTGGCACTGCGTACCATCTCACGTGTACCGTGTACCACATCATATGTAACAGATGTGATCAACCTCTGTGGGTGTGTACCCCACGCCAGTGTAGTAGCCAGGGTCGTCCGCACGCCACGAAGTGAAGTGTCCCAACGTCATAGGGCGGGAAGCTGGGTGTGGGTGGTCTCGAAGAGTCGTTTGGATATTTGGTAGAGCTTGAACGGCCCCCCCACGAAGTGGGGGTATTGGCTGGTGTCGCAAGAAAACCCTGGCACTGGGGAGAACACTGAGCGTTCGGGTAAAATGATTGTTGTTGTTGTTGTTGTTGTTGGTTGAACTCTCACTTCTGAAGAATAATTATTGTTGATCCCCCCCGTCCGGTGCACATTCTTTTTTTGATTGAAGTGCCTTTCCCAGTGCTCGCACACCGTTTTTTTCAGGGAGAGTCTTGAGGGTCAAACAGTGTCGTCGGCCCCCGTTTACAACAACAACGGCTCCCTCCTGATATTTCCTTACAATTTATTGAAGAATCGCGCTCTCGCCTGGGACTTTCTTCCAATTTACCACCGGATCGCGGCTTCCGCTTGGTACTTCCTTACAATTTATTGAAGAATCGCGCTCTCGCTTGGGACGTCCTTGCAACTTACCACCGAATCGCGGCTCCCGCTTGATACTTGCTCACAATTTATTCAGATGCTGCTCCTCGACACTCAGGAATCGCGCTCCCGCTACATATTGGTTGGTGATTCAGGCAGAATTTACGCTTCAACGACCCGCCCGCTCGACCCGCCCATCTGGGCCTGCCCGCCCGACCAGCCCGTTAGGGACTGCAATCGCCGCTCGGTGCCCTTCGCCCGCCTTCGATGCCCCTCGCTGCCCGTACTGGTTCCGCGGTCGTCTTCGTTCGCTGCCCTTCGTGGCCCTGTTGCTGCCCTTCGTGGCAGGGAATGAATATACCCCCCAAAAGGGGGTACGATCGAAGACGAAGAGGGCGGGTATCCAGGGTTTGGGATATGCATGTCGAGTGACACGTGAGCAGATAAGAGCGAGAAGTCTTAAAATGATTGTTGTTGTTGTTGTTGTTGTTGTTGTTGTTGTTGTTGTTGTTGTTGTTGTTGTTGTTGTTGTTGTTGTTGTTGAACTCTCATTTCGGAGCAATTATTGATGATCCCCCTCACCGGTGCATATTGTTTCTTCTAAATCAAAGTGTGTCCCTCGACGCACCCTGTTTTTTGACGGGGGAAGTCTTGGTGCTCAAATTGGGCCCTGGCCCCCCCGGATTACAACAACGGCTCCCGCCTGAGACTTCCTCTGAATTTATTCAAGACCCCCACTCCAGAGACTTCCTCACAATTTACTCAGGATTGGTGCTCCCGCTTGTGACTTCCTTGCAATTTAGTCAGGACCCCCGCTCTCATCTGAGATTTCTTTACAATTTACTCAGGAACGGCGCTCTCGCTTGAGACTTCCTCGCAATTGAATCAAGACTTCCCCGCAATTTAATCAAGACCCCCGCTCCCGCCAGAGAACCTTTCACATTTTATGCAGGAATTGCGCTCTCGCCTGTGATTTGCATGCAATTTATTTTGCCATCGCGCTTTCGACGCTCAGGAAACACGCTGCGCCAAGGACGCCGTTGCAATTTACTTAGTAATCGCGCTCTCGCCATACTCAGGCATCCCGCTTAAATATCCCACCGGCCCGACCCGCCCGTCAAAAAATCGCCCGCCCGTCGTGGGCTACCGCCTGAGACTTCCTTCAGGAACGGCGCTTTCGCCTAGGATTTCCTCGAACGTTCACGCTCTTACCTTCCTGCTCCTCCGCCC
>CAUYUJ010015822.1:96221-133721 GCA_963575745.1 Prorocentrum cordatum | reverse complement strand
TTTTTCTTCGCGCGCGCACGCCGTCGTCGTCGGCCGCGGGGCCCTGAATAGTAGCCACGGTCGTCCGCATGCCACGAAGTGAAGTGTCCGAACGTCATAGGGCGGGAAGCTGGGTGTGGGTGGTGGCGAAGAGTCGTTTGGAAATTTGGTAGAGCTTGAACCGGCCCCCACACAAAGTGGGGGTATTGCCCGCCTCCTATGAAAACCCTGGCACTGGTGAGAACGGAGTGTCCCCACGTGCTAGTAATTGTTGTTGTTGTTGTTGTTGTTGTAATTTCTAAACAATTATTATTGTTGGACCTCCTATATTCGCCCTGGCGCTCTCGCCGAGGCGCCGGCCGCATTTCCTTTGAAATTGAGGCTCACGCTCAGGCGTTTTGGGGTTCCGCCAAAACCGGCCCCCCAACAACAACAACGCTCCGGCTCGAGACTTCCTCCTTTTTTACTCGGGCTCGGTGCTCTTGCTCGCCGCCGAGAGCGGCTCCCGGGCCGGACGCCCGGGTCGGCGCCCGAGCCGGCGCCCGGGCGCCGGAAAATCGAGTTCCGAGGCGGCGCCGAAAAAAGGCCATTCCAATACACATTTTTCTTTCGAAAATGCTGAATTTCTGCTTCCGGCGCCCGGGAGGGAGGCCGTCCGGGCCGATTCCGGAGCTCGGGCCGGCACCCGGCCCGGCTCCCGGGCCGGACGCCCGGGTCGGCGCCCGAGCCGGCGCCCGGGCGCCAGAAAATCGAGTTTCGAGGCGGCGCCGAAAAAAGGCCATTTCAATACACATTTTTCTTTCGAAAATGCTGAATTTCTGCTTCCGGCGCCCGGGAGGCCGTCCGGGCCGATTCCGGAGCCTGGGCCGGCACCCGGCCCGGCTCCCGGGCCGGACGCCCGGGTCGGCGCCCGAGCCGGCGCCCGGGCGCCGGAAAATCGAGTTCCGAGGCGGCGCCGAAAAAAGGCCATTCCAATACACATTTTTCTTTCGAAAATGCTGAATTTCTGCTTCCGGCGCCCGGGAGGCCGTCCGGGCCGATTCCGGAGCTCGGGCCGGCACCCGGCCCGGCTCCCGGGCCGGACGCCTGGGTCGGCGCCCGAGCCGGCGCCCGGGCGCCGGAAAATCGAGTTCCGAGGCGGCGCCGAAAAAAGGCCATTCCAATACACATTTTTCTTTCGAAAATGCTGAATTTCTGCTTCCGGCGCCCGGGAAGCCGTCCGGGCCGATTCCGGAGCTCGGGCCGGCACCCGGCCCGGCTCCCGGGCCGGACGCCCGGGTCGGCGCCCGAGCCGGCGCCCGGGCGCCGGAAAATCGAGTTCCGAGGCGGCGCCGAAAAAAGGCCATTCCAATACACATTTTTCTTTCGAAAATGCTGAATTTCTGCTTCCGGCGCCCGGGAGGCCGTCCGGGCCGATTCCGGAGCTCGGGCTGGCACCCGGCCTGGCCGGCACCCGGCCCGGCTCCCGGGCCGGACGCCCGGGCAGTTCCGATCGCGCCGAAAAGAGGCCATTCCAATACACATTTTTCTTTCGAAAAGGCTGAATTTCTGCTTGCGGCGCCCGGGAAGCCGTCCTGGGCCGATTCTGGAGCGGTTTTGGGCCGGACGCCCGAGCCGGCGCTCGTACGTGGTGCTTCTCTGCTTCTGGCGCCTGCGCAGCTTCCCGAGCCGCTTCTGGAACCATATCTGGGCCGGTCCAGCGATGCGTTTCCTGGATGTGCTGAACCATCAAACTTTTTGAGACTTCTGCGTCTCAAGGATAGGGAGAGAAGACATTAAAGGAGGATCAAAAAGCAACGTCGCTATGAACGCTTGGCTGCCACAAGCCAGTTCTACTTACTTGGACTACTACTACCGTACTACTAGTGCTACAGCCGCAACAACAATATCATCAACTGCTGCTACTACAACTACTCATCCTTCCTCCCCCTCCTCCCCCTCCCTTCTCCTCCTCCCCCTCCCTATCTCTCTCATCTCCCCCTCCTCTTCCTCTTCCTCTCCCTCTGAGATGCGGGGCATGCGCAAGGCGATTGCGAAGGCGATGTGCCGTCCGAGCTATGGATGTTGAAGTTCCTCGGAAGAGGTGGTGGCCAAACCTTCTTGGGCGGGATATCTGGGTGAGGGAATATCGGATCCCGCATGCCAGAAAAATCCCCCATGATGGGGTGTGTTATCCAGATGGATGCATGTGTCATGTGGAAGCATGGCGCATGAGGGTAAAATGATTGTTGTTGTTGTTGTTGTTGTTGTTGTTGTTGTTGTTGTCGTTGTCGTTGTTGTTGTTGTTGTTGTTGTTGCTGTTGTTGTTGTTGTTGTTGTTGTTGTTGTTGTTGTTGTTGTTGTTGTTGAGTGTTAATTTTTAAACAATTATATTATTGACCCCCCCCCAGGCGCTTTGACGCTCTCGCCTCGGCGCCGGCTAGGTTTTCATTGAAAATGAGGCTCACGCTCGAGCGGTTTGGGGGGGGGCGCCAAACCGGCCCCCCAACAACAACGACGCTCCCGCTCGAAACATCCTTTTATTTACTCAGGCAGCTGCTCGCCGCCGAAAGCCGCCGTCCCAACAAATCCAGCGCTACCGCTCGAGACTTCCTCACGTTTTACCTTGGACTGGCGCGCTATTCTTTCTCTTGTCGGCGCCGCCCCCAGCAATAACAACGCTTCCGCTCGAGACTTCCTCCCTTTTTAACTCAAGGCGGTTCTCATGCTCGCCGCCGAAAACCGCCGTCCCGACAAAACCAGCGCTCCCGCGGGAGACTTCCTTTCGTTTTACGCTGGGTACTTTCTTTTGAATTGGCGCCGCTCCCTTCAAGAGCAACGCTCCCGCTAGAGGTTTCCTCTCTTTTTTCCCCAGGACGGTTTAGTTCCTTGCCGCCGACAGCCCCCGTCGAGACAAAACCACGGCTCCCGCTCGAGATTTGCCCCCTTCTTGCTCAAAGCGGTGTTCCTCCTCGCCGCCGACAACCGCCGTCCCAACAAAACCAGCGTTCCCGTTCGAGACTTCGTCTTGTTTTACGCTTGACTAACGCCCTACTCTCTTCAGCATTGGCGCCGCTCCCAGCAACAACAGCGGTCCTGCTCGAGAGTTCCTCCCTTTCTATTCAGGTCCAGGTCCTTGCCTCCCCATCGACAGCCCACATCCCCACCAAAGCAATCCTGTCGCACCCTTGGCTGGGGCTCGACTGGCGGTATCGCATCGGCGCAGCAACGCGCGGGCATGCGGTTTGAGGCGGAATATGTGGAAATTCCTCGGAGGAGGTGTTTGCAAGACCTCGTTGGGCGGGATATCTGGGAATGGGAATAACGGACCCCGCTATAGAACAATAGTCCCCCATGATTGGGATGGTTATCAAGATGGTCGCTTGCTTCGTGTGGGAACGTCGCGCATGAGGGTAAAATGATTGTTGTTGTTGTTGTTGCTGCTGCTGCTGCTGCTGCTGTTGTTGTTGTTGTTGTTGTTGTTGTTGTTGTTGCCGTTGAGCCTCAGTTTTCAACATTGAGTATTATGTGACACCCTGAATGCGCTGTCGCGCTGTCGCCTAGGCGTCGCCTGCGTTCCTTCTGAAAATTAGGCTCGCGCTCAGGCGTTTCGGGTTTCCGCGAAGACTGGCCCCCTAACAACAACAACGCTCCAGCTCTATATGCCCTCCTCCTCTCACTCGGGGATGGGGCTCTTGCTCGCACCCCCAAATCCGCCTTTCCAGCAAAATCGGCGCTCCCGCTTGATATTTCCTTGCTTTTCACCTCAGGACCGGCGCTCCCGCCTCAGGACCCCCTAGAAACAGAGACGCTCCCGCTCGATTTTTCTTCCGCTTCCCTAGTCTCTGTTGAACCGCTTTCGCGCTTTCGCGCCTGCTCCACGCGACCTCGCTCTCGCTCGTGTCCTGGAGCGTGGCTTCGTCGTCGGCGCCGCCGCCGCCGCCGTCGCCGTCGTCGCCGTCGTGGTGGTGGTGGTGGTGGTGGTGGTCGTCGTCGTCGTCGTCGTCGTCGTTGGCGTCGGCAAACAACCATCGTTGTTGGACACCCTGAATGCGCTTTCGCGCTCTCGCGCCTGCTCCCCGCGACCTCTCTCTCGCTCGTGTCCTGGTGCTCGGCGTCGTCGCCGTCGCAGCCGCTGCCGCCGCAGCCGCCGCCGCGGCCGCCGCCGCCGCCGCCGCCGCCGCCGCCGTCGTCGTCGTCGTCGTCGTCGTCGTCGTCGTCGTCGTCGTCGTCGTCGTCGTCATCGTCGTCGTGCTCTTGAAGCCGTCGGGGGCCTCGTGGAACTCCTGGATGCACTTAGGGACAGGGACATTTTTTGGAGGAGGAGTGCAGGGAGGGAGAGGAGGACGACAACGACGACGACGACGACGACCGCGACGGCGGCGACGGCGGCGGCGGCGGCGGTGGCGGCGGCGACGACGACGACGATGACGACGAGCCCCGGCGCCATCAGAAAGCGGCCGACGCAGAAACGGCCCCCGGGAAGGGGTCGAAAGCCTAAGGGCCTGAATTCTGAAGCTTCGGTCAGTGTTTTTTTGGGTTTTCCACGGGGCTCTCCCAGAGGTTGCGAGGCTCCCCCCTGAGGTCTTAGGCCGATAGAGCGTCGTGATACCTAGAAACGAGGCCTGGGCAGCGGGATCGCGAAGGCGATGTAGATGCTGAAGTGCCTCGGAAGAGGTGCTGTCAAGACCTCCTCGGGCGGGATATGAGGGAGAGAGAGAGAAAGAGAGAGAGAGAGACAGAGAGTGTCGGATCCCCGTGTGCAAGAACAAATTCCCCCATGAGGGGGAACTATCATGATGGATGCATGCTGCATACAGAAGTATAGCGCAATCGAACAATGATTGTTGTTGTTGTCATCGTCGTCGTCGTCGTCGTCGTCGTTGTTGCTGTTGTTGAACTCTCACTTCTGAAGAATAATTATTGTTGATCCCCCCCGCCCGGTGCACATTGTTTTTTCGATTGAAGTGCCCTTCCCGGGGCTCGCACCTTGTTTTCTATCAAGGAAAGTCTTGGTGGTCAAACTGGGCCCCTGGCCCCCCAGACTACAACAACAACGGCTCCCGCCTGATACTTCTTCACTATTTATTGAAGAATCGCGCTCTCGCTTGGGACTTCCTTGCAATTTGGCCACGGGATCGCGGCTCCCGCTTGATATTTCCTTACAAATTATTCAAGAATCGCGCTCTCACTTGGGGCTTCCGTGTTCCTTTCGACACTTCTGCAGTTCTCATTATCCTTCCGCCCCACTCTCCCAACATCCCGTTTCTTTTCAGGGTTCCATGAAATTTGTTTCTGACACCAGTTCGCAGCTGTACGTCCCCCCGTGGGGGTATCCACGATATGCTCTTTCAAGGGGGTGGTACGTGGCGCTCTTTTTGGCGCGACCCATGGCAAAACTTATTGTTAACCTGTGTTGGAGTGGCTGGCGCAAACCATGGCGCAAGCTGAATCGCCACTTGCAGCGCAAATCATCGTCCTCCCTCCTTCTTGCCCTCCCTTCCCTTCCTCCGATCCCTTCGTTCTCATTCTCCCCCGTTATCTGTTGTCCTTTGTTTTCAAGGGCATCGCCAACCACGCGTGGCAGGGAATGAATATACCCCTCGAAAGGGGGTACGATCGAAGACGAAAAGGGCGGGTGTCCAGGGTTTGGGATATGCAAACTGAATGACACGCGAACAGATAAGAGCGAACGGTCTTAACATTGTTGTTGTTGTTGTTGTTGTTGTTGTTGTTGTTATTGTTGAACTCATTTTTGAAAGATCATTGTTGTCGATCCCCCCTCACCGGTGCATATTGTTTTTCACAGTAACAGTGTGCCCCCCGACGCTCGCGCCGTGTTTTTTGTCGGGGAGAATCTTGGTGGTTAAACTGGGCCCCTGGCCCCCCAGACTACAACAACAACAGCTCCCGCTTGAGACTTCCTTTAAATTTGCTCAGGACCACCCCTTCCCGTCTGAGATTTCCT
Source organism: Prorocentrum cordatum (assembly GCA_963575745.1). Taxonomy (NCBI): domain Eukaryota; class Dinophyceae; order Prorocentrales; family Prorocentraceae; genus Prorocentrum; species Prorocentrum cordatum. The sequence goes on along the minus strand of CAUYUJ010015822.1, from coordinate 127,795 downwards.
CCCAATTTACTCAGGAACGGCTCTCCCGCTTGAGACTTCCTCACAGTTTAGTCCAGGTCGAACTGCGTTGTTGCTCCCCCGGGCTACAAAAACAACGGCCCCCGCATGATATTCGTTACAATTTATTGAAGAATCGCGCTCTCTCTTTAGATTTCCTGGGAATTTACCACCGCACCGCGGCTCCCGCCTGAAACTTCCTGACAGTGTATTAAAGAATCGTATTGTCGAATCGCGTTCTCGCTTGGGATTTGCCCGCAAATTACCACCGAACCGCTTCGCTTGATATCCCCTTACAACTTGTCCAGATGCCAGTCCTCGACAGTCAGGAATCGCGCCCCCGCTACATATTGCCTCGTGGTTCAAGCAGGACTCACGCTTCAACGACCCGCCCGCTCGACCCGCCCGTCTGGGCCTGCCCGCCCGACCAGCCCGTGAGGGACTGCAGTCGCCGCTCGCTGCCCTTCGCCCGCCTTCGATGCCCCCTCGCTGCCCGTACTGATTCCGCGGTCGCCTTCGCTCGCTGCCCTTCGTGGCCCCGTTGCTGCCCTCAGTGGCCCCGTGGCTGTCTTTTTTGTGGTCCCGCATTCCATTCCCTTCGTGGCCCCCGCTCGCACGCGCCCGTCGTGGCCCCATACGGATGCCCTTCGTAACCCCGCTGTCGCCCTTCGTGGCCCTCTTGCTGCCCTTCGTGGCCCCTTTGCTGCCCTCAGTGGCCCCGCTGTCGCCCTTGGTGGCCCCGTATACGAATGCCCTTCGTGGCCCCCGCTCGCAGGCGCCCGTCGTGGCCCCATATGCATGCCCCGTGGCCCCGCTGTCGCCCTTTGTGGCCCCCTCGCTGCCCTTCGTGGCCCCGGTGCTGCCCGCATCGGCCCCGTCGCTGCCCTCTGTGGCCTCGGATTTTTCGTCCTTCGTGGCCCACGCTGGTTTTTCTCACGATTTACTTGGGAATCGCGCTATCGCTCGAGACTTCCTCGCGATTCACGCAGGACCCATGCTTCAGCAACTCGCCTGCTCGACCTCGTCGCCTGGGCCCGCCTGCCCGACCTGCCCGCTATGGGTCTGCCCACCCGATCTGCCCGTCTAGTTCTACCACCTGTTTTCTGCTCCTTGCCCCCCTCCTACTAATTTCTCTCGTGCTCCATTCTCCTTCCTCCCCTTACACCCGTCCTCTCTTCCCTTGTTTGAGGGACAGCAGTAAATACACGTGGCAGGTAAGGAAGATATACCCCCAAGGGGATACGATCGAAGACGACGAGGGCGTGTACCGAGGATTTGAGATATACGTATTGATTGGCACGTGAGCAGGTAGGAACGAACAGTCTTAAAATTATCGTTGTTGTTGTTGTTGTTGTTGTTGTTGTTGTTGTTGTTGTTGTTGTTGTTGTTGTTGTTGAACATTATTTATTCTAAAGAATAATTATTGTTGGGGCCCCTGGTGCGCGCCCCCCTCGCCGCGCCTAGGCCGCAGCCACATTTTCATCATTTTCGCAAGGAAGTCTCAGGCAAAACGTGGGTGTCCGGATCCGGTTGTTTTGTTGACGCCCGCTTTCCCTTGCAAAAAACACTATAAAATGAAATTTCTTGTTCTAACATAACCAAACTTCAAGAATCCTTTGAAAAAAATGACACGAAGTGCACACTCGCGCGCGCAAGATGAAATCCTTCCAAAACCTTAGTTTTCGTAGCGATTTTAACATAAAAACATGAAAAACCCAATGGTTTTTCAAAAAAAAAGTTTCAAACATTCATCTTGCGCGCTCTTGCGGATTTCTGAGGAAACCCAATATTTTTTCAACATTTCTGTCAAACGGGCTCTTGCGAGCAACTTTTTCACGTGCTTCGAACTTCTGCAACAACGGTTGCGCGCATGCCAGGGCCATCATCCCTGTCAAATAATACCATATTGGACACATTCGTTTTTTCTTCGCGCGCGCACGCCGTCGTCGTCGGGGCCCTTTTTTCTTCGCGCGCGCACTGAATAGTACGGTCGTCCGCATGCCACGAAGTGAAGTGTCCGAACGTCATAGGGCGGGAAGCTGGGTGTGGGTGGTGGCGAAGAGTCGTATGGAAATTTGGTAGAGCTTGAACCGGCCCCCCCACAAAGTGGGGGTATTGCCCGCCTCCTATGAAAACCCTGGCACTGGTGAGAACGGAGTGTCCCCAGTCTTAAATGATTGTTGTTGTTGAACATTATTAATTCTAAAGAATAATTATTGTTGGGCCCCCTGGTGCGCGCCCCCCCTGCGCCGCCTAGGCCGCAGCTACATTTTCATCATTTTCGTGAGGAAGCCTCAGGTAAAGATGTGATCCAGATCCGGTTGTTTTGTTGTAATCCGTTTTCCCTTGCAAAAAACACTATAAAATGACATTTCTTGTTCTAATATAATCAAATTTCAAGAATCCCTTGCAAAAAATAAGGTAAAGTGGACATTCGCGCGCGCAAGACGAAATCCTTCCAAAAGCTTAGTGTTCGGAGCGATTTTAACATAAAAACATCAAAAAACCAATGGTTTTTCAACAAAAAAATGTCAAAATCTCATCCCGCGCGCTCTTGCGGATTCGTAGGAAACCCAACACTTTTTAAACATTTCTGTCAAACGGGCTTTTGCGAGCAACTTTTTCGAACTTCTGCGACAACGGTTGCGCACCTGCCAGGGCCATCATCCCTGTCAAATAATACCATGCGGGACACATTCGTTTTTTCTTCGCGCGCGCACGCCGAAATCTCCAAAAACCATTGGGTTTTTAAGAATTTTAGCACCGCGCATCATAAAATCACACGAATCGCACCGTAGGTCCTCGAAAAACACCTGCACGACTTTTCAAAATTTCCACCCGCGCGCGCTGTCCGAATCCTAAAAAAACCAATGGTTTTCCAACATTTATGTTACATGAGCTCGCGCGAGCTACTTTCGCACGCTCTTGCAACGGGGTTCGCGCGCCTGCCAGGGGCCAGAATCCCTTGCGGTTGCGCCATATGTTGCGCCCTCGGCCGCCGAGAATAAAACGCGCGCCCCGAATAAGTGACCAAGTTCTGTGGGTGTGTACCCCGCGCCAGTGTAGTAGCCACGGTCGTCCGCACGCCACGAAGTGAAGTGTCCCAACGTCATAGGGCGGGAAGCTGGGTTTGGGTGGTCGCGAAGAGTCGTTTGGATATTTGGTAGAGCTTGTAATGCCCCCCCACGAAGTGGGGGTATTGCCTGGTGTCGTATGAAAACCCTGGCACTGGGGAGAACACCACGCGTTCGGGTAAAATGATTGTTGTTGTTGTTGTTGTTGTTGTTGTTGTTGTTGTTGTTGATTGTTTGGTGCACCTGTTCGTTTGTATTATTATTTATTCTAAAGAATAATTATTGTTGGGCCCCCTGGTGCGCGCCCCCCCTGCGCCGCCTAGGCCGCAGCTACATTTTCATCATTTTCGTGAGGAAGCCTCAGGAAAACGATGTGTCAGATCCGGTTGTTTTGTTGTAATCCGTTTTCCCTTGCAAAAAACACTATAAAATGACATTTCTTGTTCTAATATAATCAAATTTCAAGAATCCCTTGCAAAAAATAAGGTAAAGTGGACATTCGCGCGCGCAAGACGAAATCCTTCCAAAAGCTTAGTGTTCGCAGCGATTTTAACATAAAAACATCAAAAAACCAATGGTTTTTCAACAAAAAATGTCAAAATCTCATCCCGCGCGCTCTTGCGGATTCGTAGGAAAACCAACACTTTTTAAACATTTCTGTCAAACGGGCTTTTGCGAGCAACTTTTTCGAACTTCTGCGACAACGGTTGCGCACCTGCCAGGGCCATCATCCCTGTCAAATAATACCATGCGGGACACATTCGTTTTTTCTTCGCGCGCGCACGCCGTCGTCGTCGGCCGCGGGGCCCTGAATAGTAGCCACGGTCGTCCGCATGCCACGAAGTGAAGTGTCCGAACGTCATAGGGCGGGAAGCTGGGTGTGGGTGGTGGCGAAGAGTCGTTTGGAAATTTGGTAGAGCTTGAACCGGCCCCCCCACAAAGTGGGGGTATTGCCCGCCTCCTATGAAAACCCTGGCACTGGTGAGAACGGAGTGTCCCCACGTGCTAGTAATTGTTGTTGTTGTTGTTGTTGTTGAATATTATTACTTCTAAAGAAATATTATTGTTGAGACCCCTGGTGCGCGACCCCCCTCCAAAACCTAGGCCGCAGACTCATTTCCTTCATTTTCTAGCGAAAGCTTCAGAAAAGTGGATTGTCACCGGATCCGGTTGTTTTGTTGTAATCCGTTTTCCCTTGCAAAAAACACTAGAAAATGAAAATTCTTGTTCTTACTTGATCAAATTGCAAGAATCCCGTGCAAAAAATAAGGTAAAGTGGACATTCGCGCGCGCAAAACGAAATCCTTCCAAAACCTTAGGTTTCCCAGCGATTTTAACATAAAAACATAAAAAACCCAATGGTTTTTTAAGAAAAAATTGTCAAAATGTCCTTCCGCGCGCGCTGTCCGAATCCCACAAAACCAATGGTTTTTCAACATTTACGTTACATGAGCTCGCGCGAGCTACTTTTTCTTGTTCTAACATAATCAAATTTCAATAATCCCTTGCAAAAAACAAGGTAAAGTGGACATTCGCGCGCGCAAGACGAAATCCTTCCAGAACCTTAGGTTTCGTAACGATTTCAACATAAAAACATCAAAAACCCAATGGTTTTTCAAAAAAAAATGTCCAAATTTCATCCCGCGCGCGCTGTCCGACTCCCACAAAATCAATGGTTTTTCAACATTTGTGTTACATGAGCTCGCGCGAGCTACTTTTTCTTGTTCTAACATAATCAAATTTCAATAATCCCTTGCAAAAAAAATGTAAAGTGGACATTCGCGCGCGCAAGACCAACAAAAAACACGACGATCTCAGGAACTTGCCCCAAAAATGTGACCAACTCCGCTCTCTCTGTCTCTCTCTCTGTCTGCTCTCTGTCTCTCTCTCTGTCTGTCTGTGTCATGTATTGTATGTCACAATTGCAGGATGCTGGGCACACGCGCGCCCCGAATAAGTGACCAAGTTCTGTGGGTGTGTACCCCACGCCAGTGTAGTAGCCACGGTCGTCCGCACGCCACGAAGTGAAGTGTCCCAACGTCATAGGGCGGGAAGCTGGGTTTGGGTGGTCGCGAAGAGTCGTTTGGATATTTGGTAGAGCTTGAACTGCCCCCCCACGAAGTGGGGGTATTGTCTCGCGTCGCATGAAAACCCTGGCACTGGTGAGAACACTGAGCGTTCGGGTAAAATGATTGTTGTTGTTGTTGTTGTTGTTGTTGTTGTTTATGCCATGTTGTTGCAGATTTCTCTCTCTCTCTCTCTCTCTTTCTCTCTCTTCTCTTTCTCGCTTTCATCTGCCTCTCTTCGTCCAGGCCTTCGGCTCTGGCCCTCGTTTGCACAATTCTTAGTTTGTTTTTGGATTCGCTGGATCGTGTCTGTTTACCGTCAATGAAACTCCATTTCCTCGGGGCCGCAGGTGCGGTCTCGCTCCGACCACCTCCCTGGGCGCGCCGAGCCCTGCCCGTGCCGGCAAGCGTCCACGGCGGCGGCGCCCCCCCCGCTCCAGGGGGCCCGCGCCGCCCGGCGGGGGCGCCAACGGGCCCTTCCTGGGCCTCCTGGCCGGGCCATCGACCACGACCACAGCCGCGAGGGGCCCCGCGCCCTGAGGTCCTCCTCCGGGTGGCTCCCGTCGCTCCCAAGGGCGGGCGGCGTCCTGGGTACCGCGCCCAAGACTCGCGGGCGCCCCGCGGAACTGGGTGGCCCCAGGTAGCGCCACGCGCGCCCTCCACTCACGTGCCAGCAGCAGGTCCATCCCCACACCCGACGGCGCCAGCTCCCAAAGCGCCATCGGAGCCAGGCCACCGCCCAGCTCCGTGACTGCCCAGAGCCGACCCCGCCGGGAGGGACAGTCAGGGTCAGCGGGCGCCCCGCCGCCCAGCGCGCCGCGCCGCAGCCGGCCTGTTGACTGGGGCCGTCCCGTCCACGTCCGCACTGTGCTGGACTCTGACCTCACCCTTCGCCGATCTCGTAATCACGACCTGGCACGTGTGGGCCATTCAGAATGCGATCGCTGCGCCCCTCCCAGCCGCTGGCCAGGGCCCTCCTGGCCCTCACGCCTTTCCTTCTGCTCAGCTCGACCTTGTCATCTGTTCCCTCCCTGCAGAAGTTCTCCTTGCCGCGTCTCCCGCCGCGCCAGTTCCCGCCCCCGCCCCTTCGAGCGCTGGCTCCGGCGCTGCCCCTCCGAAGCGCCCTGCATCCCGCGAGCACTCCGGCCGCGGGGGAGAGCTCCGGCACTGAACGCCCCGGGCATTTTGCCCCTCCGTCCTCGGCTCCTGCGTGCTTGCTTCCTCCCCACCGCGCTGGCGGCCTTCTTTCCTCCATGCCCCTCTGCTGCCAGGCGCGGAGTCCGCCTTTGCGGCCCCTCCTTCCTCCCTGCCTACCACGCCGGGTTGGCCAGGTGTCTCCCTGCTGACTGCGCGCTACGTCCCCGCGTGGAAGGTCCCACGCTGGGCAACGCTCCTCCTCGCTCCCATCTTTGGCCGGATGGCTATGCGCTTCCAGCTGCTATGGTGGTCCAGCTTGAAGGCCCTGCCGCGCGCTTTCCCCGCTGCTCCGACTTACTCCGCTTCGTCGCCGTGCGCGAGGCCGCGACTGTCTATTTTTGTTTGTTTGTTTGTTTGCTTGCTTGCTTGCTTGCTTGCTTGCTTGTAAGTTGATGTGTGTGTGTGTGTGTGTGTTAGTTAGTTTGTTTGTTTGTTGTTTGTTTGATGTTTGTTGCTGTTTTCATTGTTGTTGTCGTCGTCGTCGTTGTTGTTGTTGCTTCTGTTGTTGTTGTTGTTGGTGCTGCTGCTGCTGTTGTTGTTGTTGTCGTCGTCGTCGTCGTCGTCGTCGTTGTTGTTGTTGTTGTTGTTGTTGTTGTTGTTGTTGTTGAACATTATTAATTCTAAAGAATAATTATTGTTGGGACCCCTGGTGCACGGCCCCCCCGCCGCGCCTAGGCCGCAGCTACATTTTCATCATTTTTTCGCGAAAGCTTCAGAAAAGTGGATGGGGTCCAGATCCGGTTGTTTTGTTGTAATCCGTTTTCCCTTGCAAAAAACACTATAAAATGACATTTCTTGTTCTAATATAATCAAATTTCAAGAATCCCTTGCAAAAAATAAGGTAAAGTGGACATTCGCGCGCGCAAGACGAAATCCTTCCAAAAGCTTAGTGTTCGGAGCGATTTTAACATAAAAACATCAAAAAACCAATGGTTTTTCAACAAAAAAATGTCAAAATCTCATCCCGCGCGCTCTTGCGGATTCGTAGGAAACCCAACACTTTTTAAACATTTCTGTCAAACGGGCTTTTGCGAGCAACTTTTTCGAACTTCTGCGACAACGGTTGCGCACCTGCCAGGGCCATCATCCCTGTCAAATAATACCATGCGGGACACATTCGTTTTTTCTTCGCGCGCGCACGCCGAAATCTCTCGGCCATTGGGCCCTGAATAGTAGCCACGGTCGTCCGCACGCCACGAAGTGAAGTGTCCCAACGTCATAGGGCGGGAAGCTGGGTTTGGGTGGTCGCGAAGAGTCGTTTGGATATTTGGTAGAGCTTGTAATGCCCCCCCACGAAGTGGGGGTATTGCCTGGTGTCGTATGAAAACCCTGGCACTGGTGAGAACGGAGTGTTCCCCACGTGTTGTTGTTGTTGTTGAACACTATTACTTCTAAAGAATTATTATTGTTGGACCCCCTGGTGCACGCCCCCCGCCCAAAACCTAGGCCGCAGCTACATTTTCATCATTTTTCTGCGAAAGCTTCAGAAAAGTGGATTACCCCCGGATCCGGTTTTTTGTTGACGCTCGTTTTCCCTTGCAAAAAACAATAGAAAATGAAAATTCTTGTTCTTAGTTGATCAAATTTCAAGAATCCCTTGCAAAAAATAAGGTAAAGTGGACATTCGCGCTCGCAAGACGAAATCCTTCCAAAACCTTAGGTTTCGTAGCGATTTTAACATAAAAACATCAAAAACCCAATGGTTTTTTAAGAAAAAATTGTCAAAATGTCCTTCCGCGCGCTCTTGCGGATTCATAGGAAACACACCACTTTTTAAACATTTCTGTCAAAAGGGTCTTTGCGTGCTACTTCTTCAGGTGCTTTGAACTTCTCCAACAACGGTTGCGCGCCTGCGTATGTCACGAACCTTGTATACATGTGTTTCTCTCCCTCCGTCTGGCTGTGCACGCGCGCGTTGGGCACTGAGAGTTAGGATCATAGCGCCATGAGTCTATGAGCAATGCATGCGTCATCCTTGGGACTGTATAACATCAGTGTAACACATGTACTTCTGTAATCGCATCCCCACGAATTTGCCCCAAAAATGTGACCAACTATCTTGGCACTGCGTACCATCTCACGTGTACCGTGTACCACATCATATGTAACAGATGTGATCAACCTCTGTGGGTGTGTACCCCACGCCAGTGTAGTAGCCAGGGTCGTCCGCACGCCACGAAGTGAAGTGTCCCAACGTCATAGGGCGGGAAGCTGGGTGTGGGTGGTCTCGAAGAGTCGTTTGGATATTTGGTAGAGCTTGAACGGCCCCCCCACGAAGTGGGGGTATTGGCTGGTGTCGCAAGAAAACCCTGGCACTGGGGAGAACACTGAGCGTTCGGGTAAAATGATTGTTGTTGTTGTTGTTGTTGTGTTGTTGTTGTTGTTGTTGTTGTTGTTGTTGTTGTTGTTGTTGTTGTTGTTGTTGTTGTTGAACTCTCATTCTTGAAGAATAATTATTGTTGATCCCCCCCCACCGGTGCACATTGATTTTTTTCGATTGAAGTGCCACCCCCGGGGCTCGCACCTTGTTTTTTCTCAAGGAAAGTCTTCCTGCTCAAACTGTGCCCCTGCCCCCCGGGCTACAACAACAACGGCTCCCGCCTGAGACTTCCTCGATTTTTACTCAGGACCCCCGCTCCCGCCTGAGACTTCCGCGCAATTTACTCAGGAAAGGCGCTCCCGTTTGAGACTTCCTCGCAATGTAATCAAGACCCCCGCTCCCGCCTGAGACTTCCGTGCAATTTACGTGGGAACGGCGCTCCCGCCTGAGACTTCTTCGAATTTTACTCAGGACCCCCGCTCCTGCCTGACATTTCCGCGCAATTGACTCAGGAACGGCGCTCCCGCCTGAGACTTCCTCGCAATTTAGTGAGGACCCCCGCTCCCGCCTGAGACTTCCGTGCAATTTGCTCAGGAACGGCGCTCCCGCTTGAGACTTCCTCGCAACTTAGTCAGGGCCCCCGCTTCCGCCTGAGATTTCCTCACAATGTACTCAGGACTGCGCTCTCGCGTGCGACGTCCTCACAAATTATTCTGGAATTGCGTTTCGGCGCTCAGGAACCACGCACGCGCCAAGGACGCCTTCACAACGTGGTATCTTCCCTCTTCCTTCGTCCTTCCCCCTCCCCTTCCTCCCACTCTCCCTCGTTCTTCCCCTCCTCCTCTTGCAGGGCCCGCGCCAATTCCAATGGCGGGCAGAGAGATGTACGCCCCCGAAGGATTGTCCGCCCGTTCCGGTTTGCCCGTACGTCTAAGCCCGCCGGCCCCAGCAAAGAGAAATAATCCCCCCGAAAGGGGTGTGATCGAAGACGAAGAGGGCGGGTATCGAGGGTGTAGGGTATACGTGTTGAATGACTCGCGGGCAAGTAAGAGCGTACAGCCTTAAAATGGTTGTTGTTGTTGTTGTTGTTGTTGTTGTTGTTGTTGTTGTTGTTGTTGTTGTTGTTGTTACGGTTACTTTTCATTGTTGTTGTTGTTGTTGTTGTTGTTACTGATGCTACTGCTGCTGCTGCTGCTGCTGCTGCTGTTGTTGTTGTTGTTGTTGTTGTTGTTGTTGTTGTTGTTGTTGTTGTTGTTATTGGTGGTGGTGGTGGTGGTGGTGGTGGTGGTGGTGGTGGTGATGGTGGTGGTGGTGGTGGTAATGGTTATGGTGGTGGTGGTGGTGTGTATGTGTGTGTGTGTGTGTGTCTGTGTGTATGTTCCAGTCTCTGGACCGCGGCGCTGTGCGCGCGGTCGCCGACCAAAGAGTGTGTGTCTGCCTGCCTTCCTGCCTGTCTGCCTGCCTGCCTGCCTGCCTGCGTGCCTGCTTGTCTGTCTGTCTGCCTGCCTGCCTGCCTTTCTGTTTTGCCAAACGGGAGTCCGAGTGGCCGCCCGCCAGGATGGCGAGGCCAGCAGGAGGGGTGAACGCGACAAGCACTCGCGTTACCCATGCGAGCGCCTGGTCCTCTTCGTCCAATTGGTCTGGGGGGGAATGGGCGCCGAGGCCCGCCTCTGGCTGAAGGCCGAGGTGAACAGGCAGGACGACCAGGACCAGCAGCGCGAGCTGGCCCGCGCCCGCCGGGTGCTCAGCTGCGGGCTCCACAGCGAGCTTGCGCGCCAGCAGCGCGCCGCCGCGGGCCTGCGCCGAGGCGTCAGCGGGCGGCGCGCCGCTGCGCAGGAGACAGCGGCCGCGCGCCGCCGCGGGCCCGCGCTGGCGCGCCTGAGAGCCACTAGCGACAGCGCCCGAGGCCGCTACGCGGCGGGCGCCTCGGGAGCGGCGGCGAACCGGAAAAGGGCCCACCCCCGCAGACGCCAGCTGCGCGCCGCGACTGGCTCGCCCCGACGCCTCTGAGAGCTGCGACAGCGCCGGGGGCCGCAGCGCGGGCGGGCGCCGCGGATTTGCCGGAGCGCGAGCCAGCGCGGGGCCCCCGCCGCGGTGCTGCCGAGCAGGCTCGGCGCGGCGCGGGCGACGCGGCGGCCGCCGCGCAGGGCGGGCTCTGCCGTGCGACGCGTGGCGCGGCGGGACTCCCGCCCGGCAGCTTCGCTCGCCATCCTCTTTCCTCCTTCCCCCTCTTGGGCTATCCGGACCGCGCGTTGGGCTTGCTCCGCGTCGTGGCTCTCGTTCCCCAGGCGCGGCTGGGGCGCGCCCTCGAGGCGCGGCTGGTAGGTGGACCAGCAGCTTGGGGGCCCGAGAGTGTCAGTCAGTCTGTCTGTCGTTCTGTCTATCTATCTGTCTGTCTGTCCGTCTGTGTTTCTGTCTGTCGGCCTGTCTGTCTATCTGTTTGCCTGCCTGTGGTATGGCTCAGGACTTCCCCTCCCCTCCCCCCTCCTGCAGCAAGGGCCGCGCCCCTCCCCCCCAGCTCCGGGCGCCGGCGTGGAGCTGCTCCCGCCCCGCCGGTCCGTGGAGGGCGTCTGTGCACCGCGCTCTGGCCGTGCCAGGCCAGAGCCCTCCTGGGCCAGGGGATCGTGTGCAGATCCTTCTGGCCTCCGCCAGGAGGGCGTGTGGCCACGCCTCCCGCGTGGGGTCGGACAGGATGGAGTCGGAGGATCGCGCCGCATCGCGGATGCATCTCCGATACGCTTGGCTGTGAAACCTCATTTTCTCAGCGCCGACGTCGCCGATACATTGCAGACGTCGCCGACGCATCGGCGATGCATCGGCGATGCGGTGCGATTCTCCGACCCCAGTTACTCGGCCCCATCTATTTATTGAATCGCTTCGCTCATTCCGCCGGCCCTGGAGCCCTCTTTAGGGCCTCTTGGGGGCCCCTTGGGGACCTCTTGGGAGTCTCTTGGGGCTCCTTGGCGGCGTCTTGGGGCCCCCCAAGGCCTCTTGGGGGGCTTTTGGGGGCCTCTTGGGGCGGGACGGGGGGTAGTCGATTGCGGCTCCCCCCCTCGGAGGCCACGATCCTCGTGAGGGGTGTCGAAAAATGGCCCTTCCCTGGAGTGCCCTGGGGGCTTCTCCCGGGCTTCTGCCGGGGTACTTGTCGTCCGGGGGCCCCCAGGGGCCGCTCCGCGCGCGCGAACTCGAAATATTGTTAACCAGTTGCCGGAGATCTCAGCACGCCTCTGGCCCGTTGGGCCAGCGAATACGCCATGCAAGGGTTCAGGATGGCTCTGTCCAGGCGCGGTGGCGGTGGTGCCCAGACGCCCTTGGGTCCGTTGGGGGGCCGGCGTCCGCAGGGCCCCCTGGTGCCATGCTGTCGCGCGTCGCGAAGAAGCGGCAACGAGAGCGGCAGGCGGGCGCCGCCGCGGAGGCGCCCCGCGGGCCGCCCCGCAAGCTGGCGAGGAGGGCCGCCGCCGTGGCGGGCTCGGCCTCCGCGGCGCTGCGGGTACGCGAGAGCGCGCTGTTCCGCCCAGGCCGCGCCATCGGCGTGGTGACCGACAGGTCCACCGCCACGGCATGCCCGCTTCGACCGTTGCGGAGTCGTGCCCTGGGCCCTGAGAGCCTGGCGCCGCAGTCTGTTCACAGCGGGTCGCACATCGGGACCTGGGGCCCTCACGCATCGATCTGGCCGGAAGGATGCCGCAGGTAGACGGGGCCCGGGGCTCCAGTCGAGTTTTCCCACGATGCTGTATGATTTCGTGACGTCGGATCTCAGGGGGGCCCCCAGGAGTGGTGGGTGGAGGTGTCTGCCTGCCCCTGCGGGTTCGAAGGTGTCCACGTCCACTGCTCCCTGGGGGCCTCGGGCAGGACTGCAGGCGCTGTGGGCATGCACGTGTTTTGGCGGCGCAGCAGGGTGCCGTTTGCCCACGCCTCGCTGGGCAGCGCAGACTTCCTGACGGTCGGCATTGGGCGCGGCTTCCAGGTGTTCGACTGCAAGAAGCTCCGCCTTGCGTACATCGGCCCGCGCCTGAATGAGAAGGTGCGTACGCTGCTGTGCGTGGGCGAGGTCGTGCTGACCGCCCTCAAGGCGGACATCGTAGCCTGGCACAAACTCGTGGAGCTGGGCCGCTTCCGAGGGCACAAGAGCGCGGCGGGGGTGCTCTGCGCCGTCGGCGCCGCGTACCTTGTCTCCGCCTCGCGGACAGAGGTGCTGGTCTGGCGGCTCTCGGACGTCGGCCTCGAGCCGCCTGTGGACGCGTCTGGGAGTGCGCAGAAGCCCGCCAAGTGCGTCCTGAGCGCCCTGGGGCGCCTGGAGACGGCCGACGACTTCGGCACTTGCACGGCCGCGTGCCACATGCCCACCTACCTGCACAAGGTGCTGCTGGGCAGCGACTCTGGCGGCCTGGTGCTTTGGAACGTGCGCACGCTGCAGCGGGTGCACCAGTTCCGCGCCCACACCGCAGACGGGAGGGCGAGCAGCGCCGTCACTTGCCTGCAGGAGGTGCCCAACGTGCTCGACCTGGTGGCCATGGGCTTCGCCAGCGGGCGCATCTGCATCCTGCACGCCAAGGAGGACCGCGTCGTCAGCGAGTTTGATCAGACACAGGGCCGCGTCACCGCGCTGAGTTTCCGGACTGGTGCCTCGGCGCCCGCCCAGATGGTCAGCGGGTCGCCGAGCGGGACTCTGGTGGTCTGGGACCTCCAGAAGCGACGAGCCCACCACGTGAAAGACGCGGCGCACCACGGTCAGGTCGTGTCGGCCTGCTTCCTGCCGGGGCAGCCGCTGCTGTTCACGTCGGGCTGCGACAACGCCATCCGCCTGTGGGTGTTCGACACGCCGGACGGGCTGCCCAGGCTGCTCCAGACGCGCAGCGGGTGCCCGGGAGCCTGCCGGTGGATCGGCTTCTACAGCACCAGCGACGACAAGGAGCTGATCGTGGGCGGCGGCGCGGGGGAGCGCGGCTTCGTCTCCAAGGTCTCGTTCATTCAGGATCCCCAGGGGGGGGCACTGGGCTCACTTCCGCTGGCTTCCTCCCCCAGCTCCTCCTCCCTCCATCTCCCAGCCCTGTATCTCTTGTTTTCATCCACCTCCTCTTCCCCTTCTCCTTTTCCGTCCTCCCCGCCCTCTTTCCCTTTCCCCTCTTACCTCTCCTGATTGCCCCGTCCTCGTCCTCCCCTCCAGTTCCACTTCTTTCCCATTTTCTCGTCCACTCCCTTCCTTTTTCCCTCCTCTGGCCCCCCCTCTCTTCTTCCCCTCTTCCAGCGGGGCGCGGCGCAAGAGGGAACGCGGCATGCGAAGGTTTCGTTCGCTCCTAGAGAGGGGGGGGGTGGAGAGGGAGGGAGAGGGAGGAGGAAAGAGGGAACCGAGGAGGCGCAACTAGTAAAAAGAAGTTGTGGAGGGATGATGATGATAATGCTGCTGCTGCTGATGGTGATGATGATGCTGATGATGCTGATGATGATAATGATGATGATGATGATGATGATGATGATGATGCTCATGACGATGATGATGACGGTGATGACGATGATGATTTTGATGCTGATGCTGATCATGAGGAGGAGGACGACGACGAAGACGATGCTGATGAGGATGATGACGATGAGGATGCTGATGATGTTGCTGATAATGATGATGCTGCTGCTGCTGCTGCTGCTGATGATGATGATGATGATGATGATGATGATGATGATGATGATGATGATGATGATGATGATGATGATGATGATGATGATGATGATGATGATGATGATGATGATGATGATGATGATGATGATGATGGCGGCAATGATGACGATTATGATGAGTATTACGTTAATCATTCTAGACGCTTCGCGGATCCTCACCAGCTGGCTCGCCTCTGGGTCCTTCTGCGATCTGGCCAAGGACGTTCCTTTCGAGGACACGCAGGAGCTATGCAGGCAGCTCGACAGCACCCCCATCAGCGGGCACAGCGACAACGATTGGTGGAAACAGTTCAACGACGAACGGAGGGAGACTGCCGACCCACCTGCTGAGTTGCACACCTTTGCCGCCCACACGTTTGATCAACCTGACTGGGGCAACATCGCATCCTCCCCCTCGACGCCTGCACGGAGTGGAACCAGCCCTCCCCTCGCAAGTAGGGCCAGTTCCCGCCCCCCAGCAGACAGCCACTCAGGGCGGGCGAGCCCAACCGCCGACGACCCCGGCGCTGGTGCAGCGGCCCCGGGCACGTCCCCCCCGCGGAGGCCTACTTCAACGGGATATGGCACCAGTGGACGACCAAGCACCCCACCAAGTCCGGCCACGTTTGTGCCGACCCAACTAAGCAGGAACCCGAATCATGCCTGCGTTTCCTCAAAGATGGCACCGCCACGAGTGCCACGCCATGAAGATGGACGCCGCGCTTCGCCTGGGCGTCGATTCGCCTGCGGTCCGTAGTCGGTTCACAGACAGGATCAAGGGCAAGGGCACCCCAGGCAAAGCCAAAGGCAAGGGATTTCGAGAGGGCAATGACACCAGCTGGACGCAGGCATGATGCTCCGGCTGTGGGGCCGGTCCGCCGGTCCGGCGGGCCCGGCGGGCCCGGCGGCCCCGGCGGCCCCGGCGGCCCCGGCGACCCCGGCCCCGGCGGCCCCGGCGGCCCGGCGGTCCCGGCGGCCCCGGCGACCCTGGCGGCCCCGGCGGCCCCGGCGGCGGCGACCCCGGCGTCCCCGGCGACCCCGGCGGCCCCGGCGGCCTCGGCGGCCCCGGCGACCCCGGCAACCCCCATAGCCGGAGCATCATAAGTCGCTGGGCGAGGATGGGGGAACCTTGGCGGTCTGCGAGCTCGCGCCAGCCCTGGGTGTACTCCTGATGCCCTGTCCAGGCCTTCACGGGCGCAGGCACGCCATGCCTGCGCCCCAGGCCAGTGACGTCCCACGCTGTACATCAGTGTCTCCCATGATAGCACCAACCCCCGCCGCGCAGGCGTGCCTGGTTGGCCTCTCCAGCGCACCACCTGTGCCGTGCGCCTAATACTGCCGTGGGCGCGCCCAGCTGGGGCTGTTGGCTCGTCCCGGGCATTCAAGAGTTCCTTCCAGGTCCTCATTTTGCGGCCATTCTCCCCTTGGATGACTGCCGCCCCCCCTGGTACGCCTTAGACGAACCCGGGGGCTGTCCCTTCTCCCCTGCGGGCCTCCTGTGCTACTGCCAGGGCCCCCAGCGCCATTTGCAGCCTAGTGCTGCCCTGCACAGCGTCTTCCTGGACTGTGCTTGGCATCCAACGCCCCCCCGGCAACGGGAGGCCGTTCACCGCTCCGCAAACCACCTACCCTGGCGGCTGACACCTGCCGCGGCGCCATGTCAGTCGAGGGCCCCCCACACCTTCCGCCCTTACGGAGCCACTGCGCTCTCCTCTTCGGCTGCCACCCCTGCTCCCCGGCTGCGTCCCCCGCCCGCTTCCTGGTCCCCGTCCCCCACTGTGCTTCACCTTGCCCGCTGCTGTTAGCTGCTTCCCCGCGCCCGCCCCCCGCCCGCCCCCTTGCCCCCGTCCCCGCGCCGCTCTGTCTCTACTGCTGGTTGCGGCTTCCGCCGCCGCCCCTCGTCCGCCCCCCCGCCTCGGTCCCCGCCCCCCACGGACATTTTACCGTTGCTGCGGCTTTTAGCTGCGTTCACTACCCGCCCCCCGTCCGCCCCTTTTCCTCCGCCCCCCACGCCCCCCGCGGTTTCTTCGCAATTTCTGCGGCTGTTAGTTGCGTCCTCGCCCCCGCTCCCCGTCCGCCCCCGTGCCCCCGCCGGGGGGTGCCCAGGTCCACCGCCGCGTGGCCTGGCCCACCGCCCCCCGTCGCTCCCCGCCTCCGCTGGCCCCCCCCCCCCGGTTCGCGGCGCCCCCCCTGGGGCGCCGGGCCGGCGCCAGCGGCGCTTGGCCGTGCCGGCTGCCACTCTCGTCCGGCCCCCCCGCGCCGGCACTTCGGTCGACTGGGCCAGGCTTCCACCCGAGCGCGGTTGACCTGTGCGGGCCACGACGCTCGCTGAGGGCTACTCCGTCGTCGAGTGCGCACTGGCACATAGACGCCCTCGGGCAATGAGTTCTGCTGCCGACGGCTGGCCTCCGCCCCACATGCGAGTGACGGCTGGCAGCGACGCGCGCTGACTATCACGACGGGTGTCAGCTGGCGGCGACCTTTGTTTCTCCTTCCGCTTGCTTCTTCGCTGCGCGTGTGGCGAGCACCTGCGCGACGGCTGTCCTGGCTCTTCATCCTGAGACTGACGCCCTAATTCACTCACCACTTTGGCGTGCATCGACGCCCTCTTCTTGGACCTCCTCGGCCTGGCGGACTTCCTGGGCTACTCCGGGTAGCGCGCTCTGGTCGCTTTGGCTCCCCTTTAGGCCGTAATTTAGAATTTGGCGCGGCTGCCTCATCTCTTCACGGCGCGCGGTCGGGTAGCCCCACCAGCGTTGATACTCCAGACAGCTGGGGGCCCCTCTCGCTCCCCCCCTCATGAAGCCGGTCTACGGCGACGAGGTGCCCCAGGACTTCCGTTCCCCAGATTTCCACTGGAGCGGCAAACGGCTAGCTGCCGCGCGCTGGTGCACATCTCTGCGTCAACTCCCCAGACAGCAAGCTGCGCCGTGCCTCGGCCCTGCGCGTCAACGACACAGGCCCGATGCGTGGCTGCTCCCCCCCCGGCACGCGCTGGAACCAGTCATTGGGTTCCTGGGCCAAGTCGAGCCTGACTTGCTCGCCGCTGGAACTCTGCGCGAGCTGGCCAAGGACTGCCCCTTCACAGAAACCCATGACCTGTGCAGCCAGCTGGGCGCCGCCCCCGCCAAGGAACGCAGCGCGAACGAGGGGTGGCTACGATTCGGCAGTCGGTCCCCACCCGCCGAGGTCCGTTCTCTTACAAACCCCTCCTCGGATCTGCCTGACTGGGCTCCTTCAGCGCGCTCCCCCACGTCGCGCGCGCAGCGCGGGCGCAGCCCGCTTCAGTCCGCGAGGCCCAGCCCGCGCCAGTGGAGAGCTGCCCGGCACGGAGGAGCCCAATTGCTGGAGGCCCTGCTGTCAGGGCACCGTTCCGGGGCTCCGGCTCTTCCCCCCGCAGGGTCAGTGCATCGAGGGCCTCCCCCGAAAACTAGCGCCGCCCAGGCGGTCCCCAGCGACGCCGTCTCCGACGCCTCTGCTGCTGGGGCCCCCGAGGCTGAGTCCGCCCCCGCCCCCCCTGCGCCAAGGAAGGCGGCCGTGGTCGTCCTGGCCCTTGCCCCTAGCTCGGCTCCACCTTCGCCACCCAGGGGGACCGCCCGCAGCCCATCAGTTGGCTCCGACTACTGCAGCCCCACTTCACCGGCGGTTGAGTCAGGTGAGGGCCCCCCGCCGCGCGCGGCAGGCGATGCGGGCGCGGTCGGCCCGTCCGACAACACAGCCACATCCCCCACCCCGGACGCGCCCCTTAGAGCCCGCGCGCATGTCCCAGTAGGTCCCATAGAACCCGTATAATGTCCCAGTATGTCCTGTAGAGCCCGTATACATGTCCCAGCAGGTTGTAGATGTCAGAGGAGCAGCTCGTTCGGCTGGTGCGCACATCGAAATTATGCACAGGATCTCAGTGGGATGCTATTTGCCATTCGTTTACAAAACCTTGTGGTGGCAGCGGACGTTGCGGAGTTGCGGTTGCGCCCCCCCATTTGCAACTGGGGGCGTGGCACCAGGATCCCGGCTTTACCTTGTTGAACATTATTAATTCTAAAGAATAATTATTGTTGGGCCCCCTGGTGCACGCCCCCCCCGCCGCGCCTAGGCCGCAGCTACATTTTCATCATTTTCGTGAGGAAGCCTCAGGTAAACGATGTGATCCAAGATCCGGTTGTTTTGTTCCCCCCCGCTTTCCCTTGCAAAAAACACTATAAAATGACATTTCTTGTTCTAAAATAATCAAATTTCAAGAATCCCTTGCAAAAAATAAGGTAAAGTGGACATTCGCGCGCGCAAGACGAAATCCTTCCAAAACCTTAGTTTTCGTAGCGATTTTAACATAAAACATCAAAAGACCAATGGTTTTCCAAAAAAAAATTGTCAAAATTTCATCCCGCGCGCTCTTGCGGATTCGTAGGAAACCCAACACTTTTTAAACATTTCTGTCAAACGGGCTTTTGCGAGCAACTTTTTCGAACTTCTGCAACAACGGTTGCGCACCTGCCAGGGCCATCATCCCTGTCAAAATACCATGCGGGACACATTCGTTTTTTCTTCGCGCGCGCACGCCGAAATCTCCAAAAACCATTGGGCTTCTTAAGAATTCTAGCACCGCGCATCATAAAATCACACGAATCGCACCGTAGGTCCTCGAAAAACACCTGCACGACTTTTCAAAATTTCTACCCGCGCGCGCTGTCCGATTCCAAAAAAAACCAATGGTTTTCCAACATTTATGTTACATGAGCTCGCGCGAGCTACTGTGTACTCCACGCCAGTGTAGTAGCCACGGTCGTCCGCAGGCCACGAAGTGAAGTGTCCGAACGTCATAGGGCGGGAAGCTGGGTGTGGGTGGTGGCGAAGAGTCGTGTGATATTTGGTAGAGCTTGCACTGCCCCCCCACAAAGTGGGGGTATTGGCTGGCGTCGCATGAAAACCCAGGCACTGGTGAGAACCCTGAGCGTTCGGTAAAGTGGATTGTTGCTGTTGTTGTTTGTTGTTGTTGTTGTATGTTTGTTAGTTCGGTGTCGATGAAGTTGTTGTTGTTGTTGAACATTATTCCTTCTAAAGAATTATTATTGTTGGGGCCCCTGGTGCGCGACCTCTGCGCCGCGCCTAGGCCGCAGCTACATTTTCATCATTTTTTCGCGAAAGCTTCAGAAAAGTGGATGAGCTCCGGATCCGGTTTTTTGTTGACGCTCGTTTTCCCTTGCAAAAAACAATAGAAAATGAAAATTCTTGTTCTTACTTGATCAAATTGCAAGAATCCCTTGCAAAAAAAAAGGTAAAGTGGACATTCGTGCGCGCAAGACGAAATCCTTCCAAAACCTTAGGTTTCGTAACGATTTTAACATAAAAACATCAAAAACCCAATGGTTTTTTAAGAAAAAATTGTCAAAATGTCCTTCCGCGCGCTCTTGCGGATTCGTAGGAAAACCAACACTTTTTAAACAATTCTGTCAAACGGGCTATTGCGAGCAACTTTTTCGAACTTCTGCGACAACGGTTGCGCACCTGCCAGGGCCATCATCCCTGTCAAATAATACCATGCGGGACACATTCGTTTTTTCTTCGCGCGCGCACGCCGTCGTCGTCGGCCGCGGGGCCCTGAATAGTAGCCACGGTCGTCCGCATGCCACGAAGTGAAGTGTCCGAACGTCATAGGGCGGGAAGCTGTGTGGGTGGTGGCGAAGAGTCGTTTGGAAATTTGGTAGAGCTTGAACCGGCCCCCCCACAAAGTGGGGGTATTGCCCGCCTCCTATGAAAACCCTGGCACTGGTGAGAACGGAGTGCCCCCACGTGCTAGTAATTGTTGTTGTTGTTGTTGTTGTTGTTGTTGTTGTTGTTGTTGAACATTATTACTTCTAAAGAATAATTATTGTTGGGGCCCCTGGTGCATGCGTGTGGGTCACTTTACAACCAGAAGCGCACTTTACAACCAGATGGGTCACTTTACAACCAGCTTACAAAATCCGAGAAGGGCACTTTACAACCAGGAAGGGCACTTTACAACCAGGCAAGTAAAAACACACATTGAATGCACGCGTGCCTTTCCCTGAAATCTCCGTGGGCAAGCGCAAGGGTGGCTTTGGGCTCTTTGAGGAATGTTGGTTGTAAAGTTGCCCATCGCGCACGAAGAAGCACTGCGCACGAGTTGGCGATGCGGCGACCTGGTGCGCTATGGCATGTTGCGTGCTGGTGGGCGGGTTCGAGTTTTGACCTGCTCTCTAAGCTCTGTCGGTCAGTTCTGCCATTGCTTGCTCTGCCTTTTTCTGACGGGCGAAGGCTAGTCGCGCAGGACATACGAATAAACCATGATCCCGTCCAAGACTGGAGCTGCATGGCAGTGGAAAGCTGTAGTGGGAGATGTGGTGGTAGCGGGGGCTACAATGGGAACTGCGTGGTGTTGGGAAGCTGCGGTGGCAACTGTGGTGGTCGCCAGGCAGCGGTGGGAACTGTGGTGGTAGCTGGGCTGCAATGGGATTTGCGGTGGTAGCGGGGGGTCAGTCGGAATTGTGGAGGTAGCAGGGCTGCAGCGGTAAGTGTGGTGGTAGCAGGCACAGAGGTGGCGGTGATGCGCTGTCACGGTGGCTCAAGCTGCTGCGCTGGCAAGGTGGCTGAGGCTGCTGCCCGAGCAGGATACCTGCGTTGCTGCGCTGGCGCTGTGGCTGACGCTGGAAGGAGCGATCTTCGAAATAGTTGCATGTATTCGGAACGTTGAACCTCGATCTTCCAAGAAGAGGAGCAGCAGCGGGCCAACTGGAGCTGGGGCACTTAGCCCCTTGCAGAACACCGTGGAGCTTCAGGGGCCAACGTGGCCCAAGAGACCCGCGGTGCCAATGGCCTAGTTCCCTGGGGCGCTGGGCCCTTGTGGAGGCCACTGGGCTCGCTTCCTGTGAGTGTTCCCTAAAAGGGGCAGCGCGTCGCCCTGAGCCTTCCTACGTATGCTGTCGCCTTATTCCCGTGCGAGCACGGGGCCCTTGTTGAGGCCGCTTGGCCCCTGCTAGCAAGCCCTGTCTTAGCCTGCTGGGCTCAGAGCGCCAGAGCGTCCAGGCGCTCGGGCTCAGAGGCATCGCTGGGGCCTGCTCAGAGCGTCCAGGCGCTCGGGCTCAGAGGCATCGCTGGGGCCTGCGCAGAGCGCCCAGGTCCTCGGGCTCAGAGGCATCGCTGGGGCCTGCGCAGAGCGTCCAGGTCCTCGGGCTCAGAGGCATCGCTGGGGCCTGCGCAGGGCGTTCAGGCGCTCGGGCTCAGAGGCATCGCTGGGGCCTGGCGCAGAGAGTTCAGGCGCTCGGGCTCCAGAGCGCCCACGTGCTCTGGAGCACTTTTCAGAGCGTCCGCGCGCCCTGGAGCACTTTTGAGAGCGCCCACTTGCTCTGGGGCATTTTTCAGAGCGCCCACTTGCTCCGGGGCATTTTCCAGAGCGCCCACTTGCTCTGGAGCACTTTGCGGAACGCCCAAACACGCACGGCCACTCTGAGCTGGTTGTAAAGTGGTCCGTTCTGGTTGTAAAGTGGCCCGTTCTGGTTGTAAAGCGGTCCGTTCTGGTTGTAAAGTGGGCCGTTCTGGTTGCAAAGTGGACGTTCTCAATGAAAAACCATACTTTCCAATCCTATGTTGGTTGTAAAGTAACCCATCTGGTTGTAAAGTGGTTGTTCTGGTTGTAAAGAGATCGAATCTCCCTGGTGCATGCCCCCCTCGCCGCGCCTAGGCCGCAGCCTCATTTTCATCATTTTCGTGAGGAAGTCTCAGGCAAAACGGGTTGGTCCGGATCCGGTTGTGTTGTTACGATCGGTTTCCCTTGCAAAAAATAAGCTAAAGTGGACATTTCTTGTTCTAACATAACCAAACTTCAAGAATCCCTTGCAAAAAATAAGGTAAAGTGGACATTCGCGCGCGCAAGACGAAATCCTTCCAAAAGCTTAGTGTTCGGAACGATTTCAACATAAAAACATCAAAAAACCAATGGTTTTTCAACAAAAAAATGTCAAAATCTCATCCCGCGCGCTCTTGCGGAGTCGTAGGAAACCCAACACTTTTTAAACATTTCTGTCAAACGGGCTTTTGCGAGCAACTTTTTCGAACTTCTGCGACAACGGTTGCGCACCTGCCAGGGCCATCATCCCTGTCAAATAATACCATGCGGGACACATTCGTTTTTTCTTCGCGCGCGCACTCCGTCGTCGTCGGCCGCGGGGCCTTGAATAGTAGCCACGGTCGTCCGCATGCCACGAAGTGAAGTGTCCGAACGTCATAGGGCGGGAAGCTGGGTGTGGGTGGTCTCGAAGAGTCGTTTGGATATTTGGTAGAGCTTGAACGGCCCCCCCACGAAGTGGGGGTATTGCCCCGCCTCCTATGAAAACCCTGGCAGCTTGAGAAACGTTGTGTCACCCACGTGCTAGTAATTGTTGTTGTTGAGTTGTTGTGTTGTTTTGTTGTTGTTGCGGCTATCATTGTTTGTTGTTGTTGGTGTTGTTTGTTGTTTGTTGCTGGTGATTCTTGTTGACCTCCGGAAACCGATTCCCCCGCTCTCGCTTCGAATACGCCGGCCTACATTTTCACTGAACGAGGCAACTTCACCGCTCGTGAGGCGTTGGCTTGACCCTAACTGTGGGCCCTTGATGCCAGCTGCGACAACAACGGCTCCGCCAGATACTTCTACACAATTTTCCCCGTGACACCCTGGCCAGAGATGCGGCCGAAAACTCAGGAACAGCGCTCTCGCTCGAGAGCTCATCGCAACGCAATTAATTGGCGGAGGGCTCCAACTCAGAAACGGCGCTCTCGCTCAAGAGTTTCCCGTGATTCAGTCAAGTTGGTGGAGGCCCGGACATGGCGACAAGGGCTCCCGCTCGATATTTCTCCATAGGTATTCCGAGAGCCCCTGGCCAGAGAGGCCCCCGAACTCAGGAACGACGCTCTCGCTCGAGACTTCTTCGCACTTCAGTCAGTGGCCGACAAGGAAGAGATTCCCCACGAAAGGGGGTGCAATCGAATACGAAGATGGGCTGTTAATCGAACGATTGGGGTATACGGAAAATGCACAGACCCGTGCCACTAAGTAGCGAACAATCTTAAAATGATTGTAGTTGTCGTGACGTTGTTATTGTAGTTGTTTCTATTGCTGTTTGCAGATATAATTGTTCATTGATGTAGTGTTGCTGCTAGCAGTAGCTCGTTGTTGTAGTTTTTTAGATCATGAGTTGTTGTTGATTGGGCTGTTTTGGTTACTGTTGTTTTGGTATGAAATTTCCATTTCTGAAAGAATAATTATTGTCACCCCCCCCACCGTTGCATATTATATTTACACCGATCAATTGTGCCCCACGACGCTCGCAACCGTTTTTTTGACAGGGAAAGATCTTTTCATCTCAAACTGTGCCCCTGGCCCGGGTTACAACAACAACGGGCTCCCGCTGATTCAAATCTTCACAATAAAGCCAGGACCCCCGCTCCCGCCTGAGAATTCCTCGCATTTTATTCAGGAGTCGCGCTCTCGCTTGGGACTTGCTTTCAAATTATTTAGGAATCGCTCTCCCGGCGCTCTGGAATCGCGCTCTCGCTAGAGACTTGCTTTCAATGTGCTGAAGAATAGCGCCCTTGCGTTGGAATTTCTTGCAATTTGCTCAAGCGCCGCGCTCCCGACACCCAGGCACCCAGGAGTCGCGCCCGTTGTGGCCCATGTGCATGCCCTTCGTGGCCCCGCTGTCGCCGTTTGTGGCCCCCTCACTGTCCTGCGTGGCCCAATTGTTACCCTCAGTGGCCCCATCGTTGCTTTCTGTGGCCCCGCATTACCTGCCCTTCGTGGCCCCCGCTCGTTCGCGCTCTTCGTGGCCCCATACGCATTCCCTTCGTGTCCCCGCTGTCGCCCTTCGTGGCCTACTTCGTGTCCTTCGTTGCCCTGCTGTCGTTCTCTCTCGCTCTCGCTTTCGCTCGTCGTCGCCGTCGTCGTCATCATCGCCGTCGTCTTCGACGTCGTCGTCGTCGTCGTGGTCGGTCCCCTGTCCGTCCCTCTTGGGGTCGGGTCGACGGTCCGCGGCCGCCCCGCCGATCAGCGCTGCCGCTGGCCAGGCCGACGGTCCGCGGCCGCCCCGCCGCTTGCCGGGGCCCGGCCTGCAGGGAAGCAAGGTATACCCCCCAAAAGGGGTTCGATCGAAGACGAAGACGGCGGGTATCGAGGGTTTGGGAAATACGCGTAATTGGACACTCGAGCGGATAAGGGCGAACAGTTTTTAAATGACTGTTGTTGTTGTTGTTGTTGCTGCTGCTGTTGTTGGTGGTGTTGTTGTCGTCGTCGTTGTTGTTGTTGTGGTTATTGTTGTTGTTGTCGTTGTCGTTGTCGTTGTCGTTGTTGTTGTTGTTCCCTACCTAGGCTCTGCCTAGAGGGTTCTTACTCTCTTAGCTTAAAAGGGGCGGGCAGTGCAAAGCGCGCCGGGCGGTTCCCCCAGTCCCCGCCCCGCGGTTCCCCCAGGCACGTCCCCTTAGCTTAGCGTTGCTTATCTCATCTTAGCTTAGCTTAGCTTAGCTTAACCCAACTTAGCTTAGCTTAGCTTCAGCTTAGCTTTAGCTTAGCTTTAGCTTAGCTTTCCCTTAGCTTTCGCTTAGCTTTAGCTTAGCTTTAGCTTAGCTTCAGCTTAGATTCAGCTTAGCTTTAGCTTGGCTTTAGCTTAGCTTTAGCTTAGCTTTAGCTTAGCCTTAGCTTAGCTTTAGCTTAGCTTTAGCTTAGCTTTGGCTCAGCTTTAGCTTAGCTTTAGCTTAGCTTTAGCTCAGTTATAGCTTAGCGTTAGCTTAGTTTTGTCTTAGCTTCAGCTTAGCTTTAGTTTAGCTTTAGCTTAGCATTCGCTTAGCTTTAGCTTGGCTTTAGCTTAGCTCTAGCTTCAGCTTAGTTTTAGCTTCGCTTTATCGTAGCTTTAGCTTAGCTTTAGCTTAGCTTTAGCTTAGCTTTAGCTGAGCTTTCGCTGAGCTTTAGCTTAGCTTTAGATTAGCTTTAGCTTAGCTTTAGCTTACCTGCAGCTCAGCGTTAGCTTAGCTTTAGCTTGGCTTTAGCTTAGCTTTAGCTTAGCTTTAGCTTTTCTTTAACTCTTCTTTAGCTTAGCTTCGGCTTAGCTTTGGCTTAGCTTTAGCTTAGCTTCAGCTTAGCTTCAGCTTAGCTTTAGCTTAGCTTTAGCTGAGTTTTAGCCGGGCTTTAGCTGAGCTTTAGCTGAGCTTTAGCTTAGCGTTAGCTTAGCTTTAGCATTCGCTCAGCTTTAGCGTATCTTTACTGTTGCTACTAATGCTGCTTTCCTAGGGGCTTCAACTTCTAGGTAGGGTCGCACTGGGATAATTGTTGTTGTTGTTGTTTGTCGTCGCCGTCCCACCCGCGACCCACCCGCGACCCACCCCACGACCCACCCCGCGACCCACCCCGCGACCCACCCCGCAACCCACCCGCGACCCAACCCGCGACCCACCCGCGACCCACCCCGCGACCAACCCTGGACCCACCCGCGAACCACCCGCCATCCACCCCGCGACCCACCCGCGACCTACCCCGCGACCCACCCGCGATCCACCCGCGATCCACCCCGCGACCCACCCCGCGATAAGGAAAAACTGCCCGGACCTGACGATTGACGTTTACCACACGGCCCTGGGCGTTTACTAAACAGCCCCGCCCTGCTCGATTCATTCCTTGTGTGCGTTTACGAAACGGTTTCGCTTGTCGGGGTGATTATTATGGGGTGGATTTTCTCCCCTCTACCCCCGCGACCCATTCGCGACCCAACAGCGACCCACCCGAAACCCACCCGCGACCCATTTGCGACCCACCCGCGACCCACCCGCGACCTACCCACATTGGTTTAACGAAAAATCGGCGCCTGCGGCGGGCTCGTTACATAATTTGTGCAACTTTGGCGACTGCGGCGGGCTCCTCCAGAGTCTCGCAAACTGCCGACGTCCCCACCGCCCCCTCACTCTTATCCGCATCTGCGGGGCGCTCCGTAATATTCTGGCTTCCCGGGTGGCCGAAATATTACCACCATTATTGAAATCTAGGATCATCTTCCCCCTGTGGAGGCACCCCCCCCTGTGCTGGTGTTGGTGCCAATTTCCAGGCCTCCAACAGTCCGGGGGCGCTCGGAGGATTTTATTGGGAAATGTGGGGGCCCTCTTCGGTCGACGCGGCCATCATCAGGGCCTGCAGGGCTTTCTGGAATGGGAAGAAGCCCGAAACGATGCAGACGCCAAAATCTTCCAGATGCCCAAGACGGTGCTCGATGTGGGTCTCTTCGGGCCCCACTGGGGATCCTCTTGTGGCCCTCTTTGGCCGTCTTGGGGGCCTCTTGGGCCGCCCTGCGGCCACCTCTGGCGGCCTCGGGGCCATGTTGGACCGTCTTGAGGGCATTCGTCGTGGAATCTCGGGAGCGCGGACAAGATTTGTTGTTCGAGCAGGAGCGTTGAAGCATGGTTCTTCTTCGATGGGACGTGGCCCCGGGAGCTCGAACTTCTGACTTCCGTGAGGTCCCGGCCTCGACGGCACGGAGAAATCTGCTGTTGCGATGGAAAGGGGGGGTGCATGTGGGTGAGCGCTGCTCCGGGGGGGGGGGCGTCCCCTAGAAGGTTGATTGAAACCATACCAGACGGCCCTTGACATTCTTGCACGCCTCATCGTGCTAGGGGTCTCGATGTCTGATCTCTTTCGGCGGTCTTCGTGTAGATGTACTCCCCGCCTGAAAGGCATCGTCCGATCTTCGGCCTCGGCTTCAGACATATCGCGCCGCGACGCCTCGCTTGCGTCGAAGTGGCTATCAGTGTTGCTCCGTTTGGCCATGCTGGCTTGGGTCGTCATCGGGCGGAATTGGCTGCACGCGCATGCCTTGCTTGAGCAGACTGGTCCGAGGCAAGACTCAATGCCGCAGCGCGCTGCGCGCGGCCCTGCGCTGGGAGGTCCGCCCCCCGAAGCGGGGAGCCGTGCCGCACTCCTCGTTTGGTGGGGTCCGCGTCGGCGGCCGCACCTCCCGCTGCCAACTTGGCCAGGGAGGAGGAACGTATCCAGAAATCCAACGCATGGGAGCAAAAAGAAGACGGAGGCTTTCTCATCGTTTTCGGCCTCAAGGGGCCCTCGCCGGGCCCCGGGACTGTCGGACACCGGCCTTAAGGGGTCCTCGGGAATGGGTCGAGACCTCCGAGGACCCCGCATTGAAAAAATCACGGCGTCGGATCTCTCGGCAGGCGGTCGATCAAGAACCCGCTGTCGAACGCAACCATAATGCAGCTTTCGCGCCGGAGACCGCTGGAAGACCTCCGAATGCAGCGGCTCGGGCGGGCGGGCGGTCCTGGAGAGGGCCTCCCAAAAACGCGGATCAGGAAACGGGAGCAGAAGAGAGAGGAGGACAGCGACAGGGGCGTGTGGAGGGCGGGAGGGGGAGAGGAAGGGGGAGGAGGAGCGATAGGTAGGGTGGGGCGGAGGGGGGGATCTGGTAGCAGAAAAAGTAAGGCGCCGAGGTCGCCTGGACGAGAGGATAACGAGCTGGCGCGCTCGGCGGGCCGCTGCAGAAAAGTACAGATCGGCGCTTGTTATAATCTGCGGAAGCTGGGGCTGTCGGGCAGGCTCGTTGGTCCGATGTGTGAGGTGTAGAGCCAAGACGCAACAATCAGTTAAGCTCGCAAGTCCTTCGGTCTTAGGTAGGCGGTTGTTCCCAAGGCCGCTCGCTCATCCAGGCGCTTTGGGGGCCGAACACTTGGTCCGCTCCTTGTTCAGCGTTCCTTACCGCTCCTTGTTCAGCGTTCCTGATGGCGTATGGTAGTTGGAGGGTTAAACAGGAGGAGCGGAGTCCAGGAGATGTGCGGTGGATCCAAAGAGATGTTCGGGACACCTTGGAGGTTTGAAATGATTATCCGAGCTTTGCGGAAGTTGTGAAGTTAAGAGGAGCAGCCGCGCCGATGCGGGCGGATGTTCCTCAGCATTGCGACCCAATCGCATGGTCACATAAGTTGCACCCATGCGTCCCCCCTCTAGTCCTTTTCTCCCTTCATGGGGTTTTCTCTTCCACGTCTCCGAATGTAGACAGAAGAGTCCTGGATCACCTTCAGGGACGCGATGGTACGGTCAACACCCTCAATTCAAGCACAGTTTGTGGTCGGCTTGGGCTCGTTGTTCCGTGCTTATGGCCAGAGAGGGCCTTAGTTGATCGCAGTTTGATTGTAATCTGGCTTGGCGTTTCGCGCCCTGTGTCGGAGAGCCTATCTTCCCCAGTCAGTAGCCACTGACCGTGAAGGTGTAAAAGCGCGTTTCGCGCCTCGAGCGGTCTGCGAGGCGCGAGGTTTACGGTCTGTTTTTGGGGGTCGCGTGCCAGTCCGCCAGTTTTGGCCCACCACTCTTCGGCGCGCCACGCTGTCCAATCGCCGGCCGCCGGACCCCAAGTGTCAATGTCCAGAGCTTTTTCCGAACCTCCCTCGGCGGAACGGAGCGACACGCTATCCGCTCTCGAGTGATAGCCTGTCGCCTGGGCCGCTGCAAATGTTCCCGACCGTACGTGACGCAGAGATGATCATATTAGAGTGCTGTCTTGTGAACGCCACGACGCGCCCGGGATTTTCTGCCCTCGATCGGATGGGCGGTACGTGCAACAGGGGCAGAAGGAGAAATTACCAGCAGAGTTACCGATTGGCACCACGCGCCTATCCACGGAGTTTCATCCGGTCTTGCATCAGAGCGGGCTCCTATGACAGAATTCGGGATCGCTGGGCGACCCTGCAGCCATGGGTATTGGCCCTGGGCGATTCTCTGCAAACTTTGAAGACCCGTCTTGCCCCTAATAGGCGGGCACTCGCGGGCAAGGTGTCGACCATCAGTGGTGGCCGTGAGCTCCCAGTCAAACAGAAGCGTGGAGCAATCTGATGACTAGGAATAACCTGACGCACCCCGATCCAAACCTCTTTCCCCAACCGTCGAATCATGACCACAGCAATAGGGAGACAACTAAACATAGCTTTCGCCTGAATTGCACGCTCTCGTGCGCACGGAGCTTCATGGGCAGACGAAGTGATTGTTTCCATACACACCTTGCACTGCCATTTGCCACAGGTGCGATCGAAGCGGGGGTGGAGGAGGCCAGGGCACGATTGCGCCTTGAAATGTGAAGCCTGGAAGGAATGCCCACGGTATCCAAAAGAGCACGGTGGGCTCGCAAGCGCATGAGCGAAGCCGTGACATCTATTTCGTCTCTGCAGGGGGCGTCTCCTACAAGAGGCCAGCTCCCATGATCTTCCCCCGTCATGCGGCTCTGCTGGCCAGCTCGCCGGCAGCACCATTGCCTTGGGCGCCAAAAACCAGATGGGCGGAAGTGATGCGACCATCTGGGGTCTCGTCGAGGCGAGAGTGGGGGCCGCTCGAAAGTGGCGTCGGCTTGGCGGGCGATAAAAGCAGCACAGGCCTTCTGGGTGCCCCCGTCCTGCCCCAGCCTGGATCCCAGGCTGGAGGAGGAGGAGGGGGAGGAGGAGGAGGAGGAGGAGGAGGAGGAGGAGGAGGAGGAGGAGGAGGAGGAGGAGGGGCAGGAGGAGGAGGAGGAGGAGGAGGAGGAGGAGGAGAGGAAAATAGGAGGGAGGCGAAGGAGGAAAGAGACGGGAGGAGGAGGATGGACGCGAGCCTCTTTCGGGAGCCCCTTGCCTTCTCAGAGGGCCTCGGCCCATTTCACACACCCCTCTTGCCCGCCGCCGGCAGAGGGAGGCGATAGGGTGCATCCCTGGCGGGGGGGCGGAAGAGCGGAGCCAAGGAGGGGCCCAATGATTCAGGGTTAAGTGGGGCATGTCCCTCTACAGGAGAAATATTCAAACATAGGCAAACTATAGCCTGGAGACGATTTCTCCATGATTTGTTTTGACTCTTTTTGCATATGGTTTGACGACTTTTTATTTTCCGCCCAACATCCGCCTGTAGGTGGACATGTCCGACCTACGTTCAGGGGTGGAGTGCGACCAAGCAGAGTGTGGATACACACGGCGAGGGGAGCCCTCTTGCAGATGGGGATGGAGGGGGGGGAGGAGGAGGCAGGCGACGCCGACGGCTGTGACAGAGACGAGGAGGGCGAGGAGCAGGCCACCCGTTGCCTCCTCCTCCTCCTCCTCCCTCGCCCCCCTAGGCCCCATCTGCCCCTCCTTCTCCTCATCGGCACCTTCTTCATCATCGTAACTCTTCTTCTGGGCTCTCTTGCACTGCTGTTGCCTCGACTCTGGTCTCCAAAGTCCCAGGGTCAGGTTTCCTCCCTCTCTTCGTCCTCCTCACGATGAGGAGGATGAGGAGAGAGGAGAAGTCTCTTCTCCTCCGCCTCCCTCGTGCTTTGCTCCGTGCTCCTCGCAGGGGGGCGGGGACGCGCAGTCGCGCTCGGGCCTTCCGGGAAGCCCTCCACCCAGCCTTTGGCGCTCTCGGTTTTTTTTTTTATTTTTTTCTTTTATTTTTTTTTTTTTTTTTTCTATTTTTTTTTTTCTTTTTTTTTTTTTTTTTTTTTTATTTTTTTTTTTTTTTTTCTTTTTTTGTTTTTGATTTTTTTTTTTTTTTTATTTTTTTTTTCTTTTTTTTTTTTTTTTTTTTTATTTTTTCTTTTTTTTTTTTTTTTTTTTTTTTTGGCGCTCTCGGTTCGTCTCCGAGCCTGCCCACCTCTCGCGTCGTCGCTTCGTCTTCCTTTGTTTTTTATTCCCAACCCTCCTGTGTTGGGCACTCGTTTTGATTAGAGCAGTGTGGTCGCCCCGTTCTTCCTTCCTTCCTTCTCCTCCCCTCTCCTCCCCTCCTCCTCTCCTGTTTCCGGTGTTCCCCTCTCCTCTTCCCTCGTGCCGTCGGGCTGCGATTTGCGTAATTGTCGCCACTTTCGTAGGCTCCTGGGAGGCCCAGCGGAGGTGGGTCCCACGCGGATCACCACGGGACCTCGCCGCCCCCTGGGGGGCTTGCGATCTGCGCAACCGTCGCCACTTTCGCGGGCTCCTGGGAGGCCCAGCGGAGGTAGGTCCCACGAAGATCACCTCGGCACCTCGCCGCCCCCTGGGGGGCTTGCGATCTGCGCAAGGTCGCCACTTTCGTGGGCTCCTGGGAGGCCCAGCGGAGGTGGGTCCCACGCGGATCACCACGGGACCTCGCCGCCCCCTGGGGGGCTTGCGATCTGCGCAACCGTCGCCACTTTCGTGGGCTCCTGGGAGGCCCAGCGGAGGTGGGTCCCACGCGGATCACCTCGGCACCTCACCGCGCCTTGGGGGGCTTGCGATCTGCGCAACTGCCGCCACTTTCGTAGGCTCCTGGGAGGCACAGCGGAG
>CAUYUJ010015822.1:59498-96121 GCA_963575745.1 Prorocentrum cordatum | reverse complement strand
GAGGAGGAGGAGGGGAGGACGGGGAAGATGAGGAGACGGAGGAGGAGGGAGGAGGAGGAGGAGGAGGAGGACGAGGAGGAGGGAGGAGAAGGAGGAGGATGACGAGGAGGAGGAGGAGAAGGAGGATGAGGCGGAGGAGGAGGAGGAGAAGGAGGAGGAAGGGGAGGAGGAGTAGGAGGGGTGTACGGAGACAAAGAGGCGGTGGGCGAGGAGGGGGAGGAGGAGGAGGGTGATGATGATGATGATGATGATGATGATGCTGATGCTGATGATGACGATGATGATGATGATGATGATGATGATGATGGTGATGGTGATGGTGATGGTGATGGTGATGATGATGATGATGGTGGTGGTGATGATGATGATGGTGGGATGATGATGATGATGATGATGTGATGATGATGAGAGATGATGATGATGATGTGGATGAGCTGTTTGTGATTGCTGATGATGATGATGATGCTGGATCGATGCTGAGATTGAGATGCTGATTGCTGTATGATGATGATGCTGGATGGTGATGCCTGAATGATGATGATGTTGCTGATTTTGATGGTGGTGGTGGTGATGGTGATGATGATGATGATGATGATGATGATGGTGATGGTGGTAGTGGTGATGATGATGCTGATGCTGATGCTGATGATGATGCTGATGATGCTGATGGCGATGAAGATGATGCTGATGGTGATGATGGTGATGATGATGCTGCGAATGCTGCTGCTGATGATGATGATGAAGATGACGACGACGACGACGATGATGATGATGACGATGATGATGATGACGCTGCTGCTGCTGATGATGCTGATGATGATGGTGGTGGTGATGATGATCCTGATGGTGATGATGATGCTGATGGTGATGCCGATGATGATGATGATGATGATGATCATGATGCTGATGATGATGATGATGACGATGACGATGGTAATGATGATGATGCTGACGATGATGATGACGATGAGTATGATGATGCTGATGATGGTGATGCTGATGATGATGCTGATGATTGTGATGCTGATGATGGTGATGCTGATGATGACGATGGCGATGTCGATGATGATGCTGATGATGCTGATGCTGCGGCTGATGATTATGAGGATTCTGATGATGAGGAGGGGGAGGAGGAGGAGGAGGATGGTGATTGTGATGGTGATGATGGCGATGTTACCAGTACACGGTGACTCTTGTCGAGTGGGCCCCGAAGCAGTAGTGATCCCTTCCCAGTGCTGCCCCACGCGGGCCTCAGACGGCACTTGCTCCTTCCTTGCTCCTGCTCCCTTCCTCTTCCTTGCCTCCTTGCTTCCTCTTCCCCTCCTCTTCCTCCTCCTCTTCGCCTTCTCCTCCTGTTCCTCCTCATCCTCCTCCTCCGCCTCCTCCTCCTCATCTTCCTCTCCTCCCTCCTCCAGTATCTCCCTTCTTCTCCTCCTCCGCCTCCTCCTCCTCCTCCTCCTCCTCCTCCTCCTCCTCCTCCTCCTTCCTCCTCCTCCTCCTCCTCATACCTCCTCCTCCCCGATCCCCCTCCTCCTCCCTTCTCCCCCCCCTCGACGCATCCCTCGAACCGAGGAGCCAACCCGCGCGCAGCCGGCTGGGTGGCGCCCGCCCCGCGAGGACCCGTGGGGAGGCGGGGGCAGGGGGAAGGGGGGGACAGCAGTGAGGAGGTGGGGGCCTGCAGTGGCGCTCCCCATGGGGCCACGAAGCGCTGAACTCGGTAGGGGTGACGCATGCGGGCGGTGCCCCTGGCGCCTTCGGTGGAGTTCCCCATGAGGCAACGAAACGTTCTGCTGGATGGGGGTGACGCATGCGGGCGGTGCCACTGGGGCCTTCAGTGGAGCTCCCTATGGTGCCACGGAGCGCTGTATTAAGTGAGGGTGACGCATGCGGGCGGTGCCACTGGCGCCTTCGGTGGAGTTCCCCATGGGGCAACGAAACGTTGTGCTGGGTGGGGGTGACCCACTGGGGCATTCCGTGGAGCCCCCTTCTGGGGCCACCAAGCGCTGTAGTGGGTACGGGTGACGCATGCGGGCGGCGCCACTGGGGCCTTCAGTGGAGCTCCCTATGGGGCCACGAAGCGCTGTCTTTGGTGGGGTTGACGCATACGGGCGGTGCCAAGGTGGCCTTCGGTGGAGTTGTCCATGGGGCCACGAAGCGTTGTATTGGGTGAGGGGGACGCATGCGGGCGGTGCCACTGGGGCCTTCGGTGGAGTTCCCTATGGGGCCACGAAGCGCTGTACTGTGGGGGTGACGCATGCGGGCGGTGCCACTGGCGCCTTCGGTAGAGTCCCCCATGGGGCCACGAAGCGCAGGTCTGGGTGGGAGAGGATGGTGATGATGGATGAGGGAGGCGGAGGGGGAGGAGGGAAGAGGAGGGGGAGGAGGAAACAAGGTGAGTGACGCGGGGCGCTGTCTCTTCAAAACGAGGACCCAACACCACAGGATGGCCGGCAGAAATGATCGGTCGTAGTCAGCTGGTGATGTTGACAGTTGACATGCACAAGCACTGTATTTGGGAAATCCTTTGCGCAGTGGTCGCAGATAACAAGGCGCCTGCAGTTCAAAACACCGGACTTAATGTGCATGGTCGACATGACACGTATTCAAGCCAGTTTTCGTCAAGAAGCGAATGTCATTGAAGATGCGCTTGAAGTTATGACGCCAACGGCCATGCATTGTCTTGCAACATCGCCGCTTACCGCACGATATAGCGGACAAAAGCCAGTGCTCGGGCGCAAATGCTCCGACGGATTGCAGGGTTTTGCAAAGTTGATCTCGAGTCTTGGAAGGCCGCTGAGCATCGATGCAAAAGTAAAGTGGAACGAGCAATGACAGTTTACAAGGTGTTTGGCTCAAAGTGATAGACACACCGCGTTGGAACATCCTGAAGAGGGTGTGCAACGACAGGCGTGGATACCCGTCTCTAGCACTGTGTTGGCGTCCAGAACTGTTGTCGACAAGTTGTTCTGGGATCGTTTCGACACCAGCTTAGGGCGTGAGTTGCACAATGCGAGCGTGCGGCTGTCAGATGATTTTCGGGTTGGGCATGTGTCATACATGTACACACTCG
Source organism: Prorocentrum cordatum (assembly GCA_963575745.1). Taxonomy (NCBI): domain Eukaryota; class Dinophyceae; order Prorocentrales; family Prorocentraceae; genus Prorocentrum; species Prorocentrum cordatum. The sequence goes on along the minus strand of CAUYUJ010015822.1, from coordinate 93,051 downwards.
TGTAGCCCATGTCTTGAGGTGTGTGTTGAATGTCTGGTTATGACCGATGCCTGCGTTCATTATTGCATGACTCACGCAGCCCCCGCAAGCGGGACGAGCCGTTTTAGGGCGTTCGATCGGACGCTTACGTTTGGACCTCCCAGGAGTCCACGGAAGTGGCGACAGTTGCGCAATTGGCAGCCTCCCAGAGAGCCGCGAGGTCTCGTTTGCCCATCGCGTCCGCTGGATCCCCCAGAAGCCCACGAACGTGGTGACAGTGGCGCAATTGGCAGCCTCCAATGGAGCCGCGATGTCTCGCTTGCCCATCGCCTCCGCTGGACCTCCCAGGCACCCAACAAAGTGGCGACAGTTGCGCAGTTGGCTGCCTCCCAGGGAGCAGCGAGGTCTCGGCTGCCAACCGCTTCCGCTGGATTTCCAGGAGCCTACGACATTGGCGACAGTTGCGCAGCTGGCAGCCTCCCAGGGAGCCGCGAGGCCTCGCCTGCCAACCGCCTCCGCTGGACATCCAAGGGGCCCACGAAAGTGGCGACAGCTGGCCAGTTGCCTCGCAGAGAGTCGCGAGGCCTCTCCTGCCCACCGCCTCCGCTGGAACTCCCGGGAGCCCGCGAAAGTGGCGACAGTTGCGCAGTTGGTTGCTTCCCAGGAGCCCACGAAAGTGGCTACAGTTGCGCAGTTGGCAGCCTCCCACAGAGCCGCGAGGTGTCGCCTGCCAACCGCACCCGCTGGACCTCCCAGGAGCCTGCGAAAGTGGCGACACTTGCGCAGTTGGCAGCCTCCTAGGGAGCAGCGAGGTCTCGGCTGCCAGCCGCAGCCTCCCAGAGAGCAGCGAGGTCTCGGCTGCCAAGCGCCTCCACTGGACCTCCTGGGAGCCCACGAAAGTGGCGACGCTTGCGCAGTTGGCAGCCTCCCAAGCAGCCCCCCAGTCGGAAAGGTACGATCGGGGGAGGCAATGAGGCAGGGGGAGCAAGAGGAAGCAGGAGGAGGAGGAGCATCAGGAGGACGAAGAGAGGGAGTAGGGGGTGGGGTAAACGCGCGAGCAGTGTTTTGTTTGGGACGAGAACCCACCAAGGGAGGCTTTGGAAAAAACAATTGCGTAGCCAACGCAGTGTCCTGTGGCAGAGGAGCAGGTTTGGCCAAGTGGAGAAGTGCGGCGTGGGTGCGCATGCTGTCGCGCGGCCACCTGCACGAACTGTAAGAGTACGTGAGGAGGCCATATGTCCAAAGCGACGGCAACTTGGTGATCGTGATTGTTATGCATTGTTTTTTGCCAATCGGCGCGGGCCCTCGCTTCCCCTCTCCCCCCCCCTCCGTGAAGTAGGGCCTGGCTGGTTTGGGCGTATGTGTCTCGAGCAGGGGGAGCAGGAGTATCCCCCAGAGGACGCACGGTTCCAAATAGCCGCATAACGCAGAGGTCCAGAGCCAGACCCCACCCCCCTCCTCCCCCCTTCCGCCCAATGTCGAAAAGACGGATAAGAACACGCTCGCAAGAGCTAGCAGAGAGGTCATCGCGTTCTTGGGTCGATAAAGTTGCCACAGTATTGGCAGTGCGCGCTACGAAGCTTCGTTCAAAAGTTCTGGCCAGCGTTTCCATACGTTGCTCCATGTCGCTCAGCTTGGCCAGAGCCTGGACATGGCCCAACAGTGGGCGGTGACGAGAGCTGGGTGGGGTCAGCGCGCCCACGTGCCAGCAGCATACCACGGTTGCAACTCAGGCGACCTCACCTGAACAATAGCATTGCGGACCGATTCCCGAACTCGAGAACCATGGGACGAGTTGAGCCGCTGTCGAAGCAGAAGCAGAAAGCGAAATTGCATACGCATGAACTCGCAGAGCTCCGCGCGAATTCCCTGAGTCGGCGCTGGGCCTGTTTGGCGACGCCTCCGGCGCCGCCCATGGCGCGGTCTCGCGCCGATGTTCGCGCGGATTTCCGGCATGTTGTGTTTCTGGCGTTCTCTTGTAAATTACGCACGCCCCGATCAATCAATTCCTACAACTTCTTTTACGTTGTTCTACAAATTCTTTTCACTCCATATACATTCCTATAGATTCTGGCGTTTCCCTTTACATTCTGGCATAATCGTGTTCCTACACATCCATATAGATTCCTACAACTTCTCTGAATGCCTATAATTCGTATTAATTGCTATATTTTTTTCCTTTTGCTATACATTCCTATAAATTCCTAGAACTGTCTCGCACGCCCCGCAGGCACAGGGGCGCGCCAGCTGGAGCAGGAGAGGGAGCAGAAGCCCACGGCGGGCCCCGCGCCGCCATCGCGCGGCGGCGACCCCGCCGCGGGCGTTCACCAAGGTCAAGCGTGGCCGGTGGCCCAGAGTCGGCCTATGTGGAACGAGTCGTCCTCCTCTTCCTCCTCCTCTTCCTCCTCCTCCTCCTCCTCCTCCTCCTCCTCTTCCTCTTCCTCTTCCGCGGGCCCTGGACGAACATTTGAGCCAGAAGTTGGGGGGAGGAGGAGGAGGAGAAGGAGGAGGAGGAGGAGGAGGAGGAGGAGGAGGAGGACGAGGAGGAGGAGGAAGAGGAAGAGGCGGTGGAAGAGGAAGAGGAGGAGGAAGAGGAAGAGGAAGAGGAGGCCGCCGATCGTTCAGGGTCGAACGGTCTGCGCGGTGTCGGAAAGCAACACCGAAGTCGCTTCGGCGTGGGCTGGCCGTAGAAGGGGTTAGCGGTGGCACATCATCAAGCGCGTGAGGCGTCGGCTGCCCCACTGCCGAGCTGGCGGGTGCAGTCTGCAGCAGGAGGCACCCCAGCGAGGGGGGAAAACGGGGTCGAGTGCGCGGACATTCGGGCGTAAGCTTCTCGCGTAAGGTCGCGCGTGCGCGCCCTCTTCTCCACGCGGTGTGCCGCGCTGGCGGACCGCGTAGGCCGCAGCGTAAGGTCGTTGTGAGCTCGTGCGTGAGACCCGTTCTTCGTTCGCCGATCACTCGGGTTGGAAGAAGGACGTGCTGAAGAGAAATCACGCTTGGCAGGCCACCTGGCAGGGGGGTGTGGTGTGGAGGGGAAGGAACAGGGGACTATGGCCAAGAATACACGCGGAAACGTCGTGCCGATCTTGGTCAGCGTCAATGCGTGCACCATCCTCGCGAATCGGCGACGGCCGACATGGACCATGACCAAGATCGGCATGGACAAGATCCCGCGACATCCTGGCCATGGTCCCCGGTGTTATTCCCTCCATGGTGGTCGGAACTTGTGACATCTTCCGCATCACCGAGCGGACGTGCTTCCAGGTTACCTCCAAACTTATTCTGGGACGTGGCCGTCGCAGGCAGAAAAACGGGAGGGTGGAGGAGCGAGGATGGGAGTATGGAGGATGGGATGAGGGAGGTTGGAGATGGAGGGGAAGGAAGGAGGTAGGAGGAGAAGGGGGGGAGGGGGATGGGAGGATGAAAGGCGGGAGGATGGAGGTGGGAATGGGAGGAGGGAGGATGAGGAGGAAGGATTGGGGGAAGGAGGATCGAAAGAGAGAGGAGGGAGGAGGGAGGAGGCAGGAGTTAGGAGGAGGGTGGGCGAGGGGGGGGAGGATTAGGGAGGATGTAGGAGAAGGAGGGGGAGGGGAGGGGGACGACGACGACGACGGCGACGACGAGGACGACGACGACGACGACGACGACGACGACGACGTGGCTGCTGTCGGGAGGATGTGCTGCGGCTCAAGCTGGACGACTTCTTGGCCCCCGGCCCCGCGGTGCAGCAGCCGCAGCAGGATCTCTCTTTGCTGTCGTGCATGCCTCCCGCCACGCCGCCGCGCCTCCGACGCCCACGACGGCCACGACGGCCCCGACGACTGCGACAGAGGACGGTCACGACGGCCGTGATCACGACGACGGTGGCGACGACAGGGAGCTCGCCGCGGACGTACGGATTACATCGAGGGTCCTCTATATATAGGTCTATGATTATATATAGTAGCGGTTCCGTCGCCGCAGCCGTCGTCGTCTACTTCGATCGTCTTCGGAGAAGGAAGACAGGGAGAGAGGAGGGGGAGTAACAGGGTGGAAGAATGCTTGGCTAAACGGGATCACCACGGGACACCATCGGGACACCACGGCGGGACACCCCACGGCCACCGCCGCCCAACCCGAGGGGCCGTGAGCGGTCTTCGGGGCCAGAGGGGGAGGGGGGAGGGAAAGAGATGACAGAGGGGAAGACACAGTCGGCCCGGATTAGTAGGTCGACCCTGTGTCCTGTGTCCTGTGCCTTACGACACGTGCCTTCTTACACTCCTATGGTGATGTTGCCCTCGGAAGGGTATCGTGTCCTCTCGCATGTCCTGTCCACTCGAGTCCGACTGTATGGGGGAGAGGAAGAGGACGACGACGTCGAGGAGGACGAGGCGGAGGACAGCGACGAGGAGCACCAGCAAGGGGAGCCACTGGGGGGCATCACTCCCCCCCCAAGGGGCGCCAGGGTACACGGCTGCCTCGCCCCGTGGTGGCCAGGGCCGTCCGTCCGCATCCGCCGTGGCGTTCCCGTGTTGTTGTTGCAGGCTCTGGCTCGGGAGGGAAAACAAGAACACAGACACACTTGATCGTCGATTCCCCGGAAAATATGGGAAAATATGGGAAGTGAGGGGGAAGACAAAAGCTCAGAACCTATGGGAAAATGTGGGGAATCCTGTTTTGTTGTGTCTATGTATTTGTGTGTCCTTGGGCCCCTTCATCTTGCTTGATCCCCCCTCCCAGGGGCAGTGACCCCTGGGCCTAAGTCGCGCGTGCCCCTCCACAGGATGAATAAGATTCAAGAACAGTAAAAACTTGGTCTGGGGACGATGTGTCGCGCGCTGTGTTTTATATCATTTTGGCTATTGTTGATTCTTCCTCCGCAACCTGCCTGTAGGAGGACATGCCCGACCTAACCGCACCCAGGGGCAGCGGCCTATGCGTGCGGGGACAGCTGCGTCCGACCCGGGACCGTGACGCCTACGGCCCGAGGGGGAGCCAGGGGGCCGGCTACACGTAAGAGTGACTTTTCGCCGGAGTGACCTCTGGTGTGGGCCCATTGAGGTCCCCCGATCGCCGAGCGCGATTGTGCGACAGAAGCGGCTTGCGCGCCTGTGCTTGGTCCCCCCGCGGCCCCCCAAAATCTGGACCTCCTAGATGGGGTCGGAGTAGATGGTGTCGGAGGATCGCGCCGCATCGCCGACGCATCGACGATGCATCGGCAATGCATCGGCGATGCGGCTCGATGTGGGGCCCAGTTTTCTCCACGCCGACGTCGCCGATGCACCGCCGACGTCGCCAGTGCATCGGCGATGCATCGCCGATGTGTCGACGATGCGGCGAGATTCTCCGACCCCATCTACTCCGACCGCATCTAGGAGTCCTCTAGTTTTAAGTCAGCCACGTCCCTCTGCAGCAGGAATATTCAAGAATAGTCAAACAAGAGCGGCTGGGAGGCCTCTGGTCGTGCCCAGGGTCACTCTTGGCGTGCCGCGTGCAGCCCAGGGGGGGGGCACCTCGCCTCCCTCGTCGCGCCGCTCCCCCTTGCACTTGGTATCGCTCGGACGTGTGCATTTTTTCTCGGCGGGGATTCTTAAGGAGCATCCTGGACCACCCTGCGAAAAACCCACGCGCGAACCCGAAAAAAGCACCGGGAATGGACGTCCGAGAGGACGGGGAGCATCGCTCGGACGTGTGCATGTTTTCTCGGCGAGGACCCTGGAGGAGCATCCTGGACCATCCTGCGGCAAAAAACACCGCGCACGAAGTCGAAAAAAAGCACACAGGGAGTGGACGCCCGAGCGACGGGGAGCGCATGCAGCGGCTCGCCCCTGCTCCGGGGCCGGGCCCACCCCACGGAGCGGCCGCGGCGGTCGGTGCGCGTTGTGCTCTCGGCGCTCGCGGGAGGAGGAGGAGGAGGAGGAGGAGGAGGAGGAGGTTGAGGAGGAGGAGGAGGAGCGGGAGGAATCTCATGAGGACGCGTGCGAAGAGGGCAGTGCCACGTCGGGCCCGCTCCTCTGCCGGCGTGAAATATTCCAAAACAAATCAAAAACAAGATAGCTTGGGGACGACGTTTTGACTCGATCTGAGTATGTTTCTTAATTTTGGGGTATTTTTAGTTTTTCGTCCAAACTCCGCCAGTATGAGGACGAGTACGAAAATCAGGCGATCGCAAACATGGAGCGAGGGGCCGTGGATTAGCGACGGGTCCCGTTTTCATGGGACGTCGCGGATTGCCGCCGCCGAGCGAGGCGGCACCGGCCGCGTTCTGCACCTCCCCCGATCCATGGATTTGGCGACCGCGCGCCAAATCCATGGATCGCTAATCCATGTTTGCGCGCCCGCGAGCAGAGAGCGGCGCCTTGGCCTCAGCGGCAGCATTGGGGGAGCTGGGCTCGGGGGGGGAGGGATCAACCCCCCACATCGCCCATTGATCGCCGAGGGGGGCCCGACAGCCCCATCCGGCCCAGGAACTTTCGGACTCTCCCCCCTGAGCTGCTCATCTGCCCCTCACCTTCCCCCCTCACGACCGCATCGCAACCGCGACGAATGCACGAGCTTGAAGGGGAGTGGCGTCAGGAACCTGGAGCGTCAGGGAGTCGGACGGACCTCCGTGCCGCGGTGCGACCAACAGAGTTCGGGACCCGTTTTCACAGCCTGGCAAGGTATTACAGGAGGGCGCGGCGTGAGTGGAATTTGAGCGCCCATGCACATTGTTTGAAAACGGCTGCCCGATGCCACCGCTCATAACTCATCCTCTGTGTCCCCCTCATCCTACTGCGATATTCTTTATACGTCGCCCCTTCCCTCTTCTCCTTCTCCGCCCTCTCCTCCTCTTCTTCCTCCTCATCCTCATTATCATCCTCATCCTCCTTTTCATCAGTCATTGTCCTCTTCGGCCTCCCTCCCCCTTCACCCTCCTGTTTCCGTTTTTCGCTTAGTCGGCGTTCGATGCAGAAAATAATGAATGTTCTCTCAGGGTGACTTCCAGCAGGCGGCGGGAAAGCCCCATCAAAGCAGAAAGTCGGGAAGCAAGAGGAGAAGTTGAGGAGAGGAGAGAAGGGATCGAGAGCAGGATGAGGGGGAGAAGGAGGAGGAGGGCGATGAGCAGTTGCGGTGAGGAGGAGGAGGAGGAGGAGAAGAGGAGGAGGAGGAGGAGTAGAGGAGGAGGAGGAGGAGGAGGAGGCGGAGGTACGTTGGAAGAGTATTGGAAGGAGGAAGAGCGGGAGGAGCGGAGAGGAGCAGCAGCGCCATGAAGGGCGGTGGGCAGAAGGTTCTTTGCCAGGAGAGCGACGTCGCTCTGGTGCCCTGGGGCCTTGAGCGCGTGCCTCTGGGCTCTTGGGGCTCTCGATCGTGATGAGCCAATTTCCCACCACCACTGACATAGGCAGGACGGTGGAGAGAGGAGGATGGGGAGATCCTCCTCCTCCTCCTCCTCGTCCTCCCCCTCGTCGTCCTCCTCCTCCTCCTCCTCCTCCTCCTCCTCCTTCCCCTCCTCCTCCTCCTCCCCCTCCTCCTCCCCCTCCTCCCTCTCCTACCTATGGTAGCGGTGGTGGAAAACAGGCCCATCAGATCGGGGTGCATGCTGTGGAGGACGATCGACGAGGCGTTACAGTCAGCACCAGTTTAGCGTCGGTTGGCGTCGATTTGGCGTCAGTTAGCGTCGATTGGCGTCGGCAAGCGTCGCTTAGCGTCGGCCAGCGTCGGTTCGCAGGACCCAGCAAGATGGTATGGGAGGCTACCATGAGTTGCCACAGGAGGTCGTTTATCGCGTCGATGCCGCGTCGCTGCGCCCCTCTTGGGCTGCCTGCGGACCGTCGGATTCGACTCCCTTGGACCTGGCATCGCTCGGAGGTGTGCCTCTTCCTCGGCGAGGACCATCGAGGAGCAGCCTGGATCCGCTGGCGCACGAGGCCGAAGCGGGCACAGGGAACGGGCGTCCGAGCGGCGGCAAGCTCCTCTGGGGGACGCCGGCGGAAGTGCGGCGGGGGCCGCCCCGCCGGCGGAAGCTGGTGGAAGGACGGCGGAAGTTGGTGGGAGTAGAACTGGGGTGAATCCTCCTCCTCCTCCTCCTCCTCCTCCTCCTCCTCCTCCTTCTCCTCCTCCCTCCTCCTCCTCCTCCTCCTCCGAGAGGGGCGACGGGGCGCCCGCAGGCCCGTCGCAGCCTGGCGCGCCCCCCTGGCGCTCCGAGGATGCCGCGGCGCCCGGCACACGTTCCAGAGCCGCCAGGCTTCCGAGGTCCCCGGCCTGTCCCGGTCCGATGTTGCCCCATGTCTTGGCTTCGTCGGACACGAGATTCTCAGGAGGGAAAAAAGCAAACAGACACAACTAATCGTCGATCCCCAGGAAAATACGGAAAATTAGGGGAAGTGTGGGGGAAGACAGTTACCCAGAAGATATGGGAAAATACTGGGAATCTGGCTATTTGTGTGTATTTTGTTGTGTGTCCCAGTTTCCCTTCAGATGCGCCCGCAGGAGATGCCAACATGTTCGTATGCGGAGGTGCCCGAACCCGGCAGAGCGAGCCACGGTCTTGGTCCATCTCCTCCTCTTGGTGTGCATGGGGGGGCGCTTTGGGGCCTCTTTGGGCCGCTCTGAACGCCCTCTTGGGCCATCTCGAACCCATCTTGCAAACTGAGCAGCTCTCGTTGCGCTCCCCAAAAAGAGCTTGCACTTGGGGGCTCTTCTTATCTTCGTCGAAAGAAATTGCATCGGTCTGGCGATAATTTTCCACGTTGCCTTCAGTGGCCGCCACGTGGCCGCCGTGTGCGTTGGGTGGGTCCTGCGAGGTTTCGCCACGTTGCCGCCCGTGGCCGCCTCCACCACATACTCCGGGTTTCTTAATAAGCGTGTGGGTACCCCCCCGACGGGGATAAACCTCGCATCGTCGTCGAGCCGCGACGGGGGTCGGAGCGCCTTCGGCGCGCGGTGGCTGCCCGCGGCGGGGGCCGATGTGGGGCCGTCGGCGGGGGTGACGCCCCCCCACGACGCGTATTCAGAAACTCGGAGTAGCTTACACCACATAGCTTGCACCACGTAGCTCATTTTGATGGGCCTGTTTTCCACCACCACCATCAGAAGTTGGAGGGGGAGGGGGTCCTCCTCATCCTCCTCGTCCTTCTCCTCATCCTCCACCTCCCTCCCCCCTCCAACTTATGGTGGTGGTGGTGGTGGAAAACAGGCCCATCACACCTGTTCGCAGTGCAGTAACTTGCTGTCTGGGGCCCTCGCCGGCTAGCGGCTGGTCTTGCTGGCAAAAGAAAGTGCCTGGCGAAGGCGGGCGGCATGTCCGCCTTCTCGGAGGCGACCTTGGGGCCACCCTGGAACAGCAGAGGGCAGTTTGTGTAGCCTTAAGTCGGGTCTGTCCCTCTACAGGAGGAAGATTCAAAGAAATAGTCAAAAAATAATACGGGGACGATTTGTTGACTATGAGCATTTTTACAGACTTTTGGTATGTTGTCCCACATCCGCCTGTAGGGGGGCACGCCCGACCTAAGTGTAGCCCCTCGCGGCGCCCCTGGCCCCTCTCCGAGCCCCTAGGCCCCCAGGGGACCAGAAGAAGAGGTGGTCTCCCAAGAAGCAGCACTCCGAGGCACTCTCGCCCAGAGGAGTGCTTGGATTCTGCACACAGCCCATGACACCGCACAGGAAGACCGACGCCCGCAGGACCCTCCAAACGCCAACGGCAGTGTGCTCGTCGGGGGGTCCTTTGTATGAATATTGGCGGCTGGGCGCAAGTCGGTCTTCGCACGCGCGAGCTGCGCCTGTCTTTCCCCTTTTCCCTCTGTCTATATGTATATGTGTTGGTTCTTTCTCTCTCTCTCTCTCTCTCTCTCTTTCTCTCTCTCTCTCTCTCTCTCTCTATATATATATATATATATATATATATATATCACACGTTCTATGTCTCTCTGTCTCCTTCTTCCTCTCTACTACTCTGTATATTTGCATATGCTCATATACATCTACTGATACATATATACCTATATATATATATATATATATATATACATAACTCCCTGCGGCAATCCCGCTACCATGACTGAGCACGAGCGCGGCCGGAAGGAGGCCGAGCGCATGAACAGTGCAGGTCCGATTAGTGGTCTGCTACAGGACGTGAGTTCGACCTCGTCTCCGTTCGTCCGCGCCGTAGCTGCTGGCAGCGGTGGGCAGGTCATGGATTCAGCTACTTGGATCAGTGGAGACCTTCATCGTGGACGACGAAGGAAGGATGTCCTCCAGGTACTTTGTGGAGGGGAGCGGGAGGAGAGGAGCCCAGGTGGAGATCGGGGCTCCACGACTACACACTCGCTTTATAGAGCAACGTGGTGCAACCTTGCGACACGGACGGCACACCACCGAGAAGCAGCTGGATCGCGAAGGCACCACCGCCAACTTCGATAGCATGCTGGCCCACGCCAGCATCATTCACTTGAGCGGCGTTGCACAATGCAACGTCGTTTTTGGCTGGATACCCTCCATGCTGCCACCGGTCGAAGCAGACGAGGAGGGCGAGGGCGACAACATTGCTGGAGCCCGCCCCGCCGCGGGCCAACCCAGCCGGCTGCAGTGGCGCATCCGTGATATCGCCCTGCAGCATATGATCGAGGCTACTTCGATCGCCCGCGTTAGCCGCGCCCTCCGGACACGCGCCACCGAGACCAGAGAGGGACGGCTCAGCGTGGTTGATCAGGTTGGGATCCACCGGCCTCCCAGTACGAAAGACGTGTCGGTCTGGGCAGGTTTTGGTTTTGTCTTCTCCTGTGGACCCGTCCAGAGGCAAGGCCACGGCCAAGTGCCGCAACGCCGAGATTTCTGAGTGCAGGACATGCGGACCTTCATCGGCGCCGTGTGCAACGACATGGGCACGGGCATGGCGCGAGCAGGCCTGACCTGGGATCGCGCGGGGGGTCTTGTTGGAAATATCGCGCTAGGCTAGGGGCCAGGACTTTCGGCATCTGGGAGGCGGAGCGCGGCAAGCAGCTGACCGAGCAGGCTCGGCAACGCCCTGGTGTCCATGATGCTCTGCGCCACTTGGCCCGCAGATGCTTCCAACTACCAGACGTTCGTGCCGTGCGTCTCGTAGGCGGTCAGAAATCTGCGCGCGACTGGCCGGGCTGCAGGCGCAGTCTGGCCTGCGGTGGTCCCATGCGATGTCCGCCAACTGCGCTTGGACGGCGCTAGGCTCGACGCCCACAGCTTCATCGGCGAGCACTGGAAGGACGCTCGAATCATCCAGTTCGACCTGGGCGACGAACAGCCACTGGCAGCCGACGCAGGGGAAGACCGAGACGGGATGTCCAGCGCCTGTGTCATCGACATCCCCGGGGACGCCGCCAACGCCACCGAGGGCGGTTCACCATCGACCCTGTCGGTGACACCCGAGGAATTCGACTGCGACTTCCCGGGCCGCATCCAACAGGCGACGCGGGCAGCTTGGCAGAGGGTCGAGGGCGCTGAGGATCTGACCCATGAGCTGCAGGTGGCGGAAGGCCCCGACAGCGAGCAGATGGTTGACGCTGCCGTTGAGCACGCGGCCGCCAGCGCAGGCTTCAGGCCGCGCGAGTGGCCCAAGCACCTGGATATTCAGCACCAAGGTCAGCACATCCACGCGCGGCGTCACAACAACCTGCGCGGCGCGCGGCGCCACTGTAGACGACTGCGCCAAGCTTGAGGAGGAGGGGGCCAGGAGTGCGAGAAGCATTTCTAAGCATTTCTAAGTTGCCACGGGGGCAACTACCTTGCCGGCGGGCCAACCACAGCTGCGCTCAAGGTCTACGCCGCCGTCGAGACCGCGGCAATCAAGCGCGACGCCGATCTCCCGCCCAAATAGGAGATGCCAAAGCTGACCAAAGACGTGGCCGCCGCCATCTTCAAGGAGCTCTCCATCCGGGTCAAGTACAACTGCTTCGATTCACGCCCACTCAGAAGCAGTCGGAACGTCGCGGGCTCCAGGCGCGCGTTCACATGGAAGCGCCGGAAGAGTTCAGATGGCTACACCGCCCGGATCGCCCGGCGCCGCGGGGTGCTGAGGGGCTTCCGCGACAGGGGCGCAAGAGCCCTGAAGACGTTCGCCAGCGCTGCGAAGCGGGCCTTTGAGGCCATTATGTTTGCAGAGGCGGCCTGTCGCGCCGCGTCGAGCCGGGCGCGGGCTGAGAGGGCGCGCCCAGGAATTTCCCCTCGAAGCTCGCCTGGGCCGCGCGATCGCCCGAGCGCGGCGCCGGGCCGGCGCGGCGGGGCCAGGGGCGCGAGATCAAGCGCGAGGCGTCCGGCGCTTGCGGCGCCGGCGGCTCAGGGCCACTGCTCGCGCTGAGCCCGTCGATGACATGGGAGTCGCTGGGCGCAAGGAGCACGCAGGCTGGCTAACAGGCCACACCGAGATTGCATTCGGCACAGGTCAAAGTGGCCACGACGATTTCACCAATTGCGGCGCCCACGAACACCGCAGCGCGGACGGGGCAGCGACGCTCGCACATCGAAAAGCTGGCCTCTGTCAGGCACGTCGACAAGGCGAAGGCCGACGAGCCGAACCTCGTTGCCTCCTCTCCGCGGAGCGGCCGCCCGCGCGCTGCTCGCGCGGCGCCGCGTGCAGCGCCGCGCGCAGCGCCGCGTCGCGGCGCGCGCGGTTGCTCTGGGGGGGTCCAAGAGCAAGCTGCTCATCAGGCACGTCATGCAGCTCTACTCCGCTGCTGTCGCCACGCAGAATATCAAAGCGCGCGTCGTCTTCCCGGCGACGGGCCGCGCAGGCCAGATCTGCGCGCGCGGCGACAGCTCGCCCAAGCGCGAGGGGGAGACAGTGCTCGGCATGCGTGGCGCCGTAGACATTCGTCTAAAGCGCCGCAGTGCCACTTGCTCGACGCTGTGAGCCGATCACGCAAACTGGCGTGTTGAGCCTCATTTGGCTCCGAGCTGCGCGCGGCACGAGGCTGGGCAGACGGCCCGCAGGCGCGCCCCCGACGCCCCGCGAGACGATGCGCGGACACGCTTCAGCAGATGAGGTCAGAAGGCTGAAGGAAGAGGGAGGTTACGCTGCGCTGGCCGAGCTGGTCGCGGACGGCGCGCCCGTCTTCCCCGCCCCGGCCATGGGCCGCGCGCGGCCGCCATCAGAGAGCAACGCGGCAGGCCGCCCACGGTGGCGCGCAGACCAGCAGCGCACCAAACGGTCATCCGAGACGCTGAAGCGCGACATCCGCGACACACCGACAGACCCCACGACGGCCGGGGGAAACCATCGGCCAGGAGCTCACCCCCTCGCCCACGCACGCCCAATGGCGACGTTGAGCGAGGAGCGACTCAAGAAGACGGCGCCGATCTTTCAGAACAGCGACCTCAACGGGGAGCGGCGGCGCCCTTGGGTGACCCACACGGCGTCGCATGTCCGAACTGCGTTCGCGAATGCAGCGACCGGCGCGCACGCTGCGATTCGCGATCCCAGCGCATCAGGAAGAAGGGTTCGATGGCACCCGCGCGTCGCGAGAGCGACGCAGCGAGCCACGACGGCGAGGGACTGCTTGAACGGACGATGTTCGTGGAACGGCAGGCCGTCGAGCGTCGCGCACTCGAGCATGTATTTCTGCGCTCCACCAATAGTGCGCTGCCAGTCTTTCCACTCGGCCGGGGCGCAGTTTCCCATGAGGGACTTGGCCAGCAGGAGGCCCTCCGCGCAGTGCATTGTTACATGAGAGGGGGAGTTCGTAGAACCCCTTCCTCGCCCTGCCCCGTGCTGCAGCGATTTAGCGCGGCAGGCCTGTCGGGCCTCGGTGGCGGCGTGGGCGGATTGCGCCCAGGGGCCAATGAAGCACGGCGGGCGCGCGGATTGCGCCCCAGTTCACTTTTTCTTTTAGCAAGCATGTCGGGCGTGGGAGGGAATGGTTTTCCGCTGCAGCCTGGTTTGCAGGCGCGCCTCCCGCGCCCGCTATAATGCTCGACCCGCGCCGCTTTACATCCTTCCATTAAACAAAATCGCGTTCATCGTTTTACGTCATAGCGCACTCTTCCCCCCCAGCTGCTGGGGGCCTCCGTCGGCGAGCGAAACGGCGACCTTGCGAGGATGCATCGAGCGAGGGCCCCGGGCTGGGACACTTCCGGCGCGCCTGGCGCTCCAGGTGTTTTCCTTGGAAATGGCCCCTGGGAGCGCGGCGGGGCCTAACATTCTCGCGCGCTGGGGGGGGCGACTTTGCGAGGATGTCTCGAGCGAGGGCCCTAGACTGGGACGCGCCTGGCGCGCCCTCCTGACATGTTCCCCAGGGGCGCGGCGCGGCCTGACTCTCTCGCGCGTCGGGGGTGCGACTTTGCGAGGATGTCTCGAGCGAGAGCCCTGGACTGGGCCACGCCAAGCGCGCCCGGCGCGCCGGCGTGCCACCTGAAGTGCACCCTCGGGGCGCGGCGGGGCCTGAGTGCAGGTCGGGCATGTCCCATTACAGGCAGATTTTGGCAGAAAAATGAAAAATATCAAAAGGATATTCAGAATTAGCAAAAATATTAGAAACATCGTCGCGCTATTTGTTTGCAGATGTTTTTTTTTTTTTGTTTTATCATTCCTCCTGTAAAAGGAAATTGTAGCCTGAGTCTTTCACGCGCCAGGGGGTCGACTTTGCGAGGATGTCTCGAGCGGGGGCCCCAGACTGGGGCACGTAACGGAAATGGCCCACGGCGGCGCGGCGGGGGTTAAGTACTTCATGCGCCAAGGGTTCGGATGGAGTAAATTCCACCGAAAGTCTGTCAGGTTGACAAATCGTATCATCATCGTTATTAGTAGTATTATTCGTATTTCTTATCGTTACTCATTATCATCATTTGAATTTACATTAGTAGCATGATAAACATGATTCGTGGCATTTATAGTATTGTTCGTCGCGTGGCATGTCTATCATTATTGTTCGCCCACCACCTGCCTTCCCAAACAATGCTTTCCTCTTGTCCCTGCCCTTTGGATAAGTAGATCCGCCCCCCCTCCCTTGCCTCATTTCTCCTCCTCTTCCTCCTCGTCCTCTTCCCCTTCCCTCTGCCTCGCATTACTCCCCGCGTGGCGCCGAGGTGTTTACATGGCGCATGTTTATCGTCGTAACAGCATGCACGTCCGCGCCGTGGAATGTTGATGTTATTGCCAGAGCTCGGGGCCATTTTTATTGTTCGGGGCCGTGAGTACGAACCCCGATTGATAGGGCACGAGTGTGCCCCCCTCCCTCCCGTTCCTCCTCACGCTTCTTTCTCAGATTGCCAGTCCGAGTCCAAGGCCCGAGTTTCAGCCACGTTCGCGGGACAATCCTGCCATGCAGCGTGGGGCGCGCGTGAATAGCGTTCCATGTCTTATTGGCGGCACGGTCGTTGAGGCTTGCTGGGGGGACTCTCTTGGCCCGCTCCCGTGTCCTCCTTCCCAGAAGCAGAAACCCAGCAAAGCACTCGAATAGCAGCCTGGACAGGTGTGAGAAAGAAAAGGTGCAGCTGGGCCAGTGGTGTGAGAGCACGGCCGCATGCACTCGTGCGTATTTTGAACCCGATATCGTAGCCATCCGGACCAAACGTGCAGCCGGCATAGAGGCGGGAGCACGATTCCCGATTGAATTGTGGGGAGTTCTCGGGCTCCCCGTCCCCACTGTCAGAACCCTGCCTTTCTCAGCGCCACGCTAGGAAGGACTCTTCCCCCCGTGCCCACCCCCCATGGCCCAGGCCATGTCCATGGAGGAGCAGATGCAGATGATGCAGTGGATCTGCTCGGTCGGGATAGGCCAGATGCAGACCGACCCCAGCATGGGCGCCGCGGGCTTCCTGCCCCAGCCCGACGGCCAGGCGTGCGGCATGCCAGCGCAGGCGCCCGGGGTCAGCCGACCACCGGGTCCCCCAAAACGGTGTGGGGACCACACCGCGTGGTGAGTCGGTGAGAGTCCGAGGCCAGCACGCTGTTTGTTCAGGAGAATCGGGCCGCTCCTCGAGGACGTCTCGGGCCGGGGTCCCAAAGGCCGTGCGGTGACGGACCGCGCGGTGAGGTCGTTGGGGGTTCCGAGGTCACCACGCGGTCCTTCAGCACACGGCTTTGGGGCCCCGAAGACTGCATGTTGGGGCGACCCTCCTTGGACTGTTTACGATTCGATCAGGCTCGACGGCCCGAAACGCCGCGGGGGGTTGCTGCGCAATGGGGGAGACACAGTTTGGGGAAAGGTGCACCTTTTGTGTCCTAAAGGGGCACGAAAGGTGCACGCTTCTCCGCCCCCCGCAATGCCCAAGCCGTGGCTGCCGATTCGATTCGGGAAGTTTCCGGCAGCGACCTGACCACGTTTCCGATGATGCGGAGTTCGCGCGATTCGATTCCGGTCTGACCCGAGGCGGCGACGATCCGATACGGGTTTCGGTGATCCCCAGGACGTGTGTTAGCCCAAATGTATGTTTGCCTTCTTCGGCCTGTGTCGGCCACCGTTATATCACCTTCGTCGTATTGAAGGGCTTCGGTGGACCAGAACGCGTTGGCGTTAACACACATTCAGAGGATCATTGAGGTTTACGATCCCGTCTGGCAGCCAAAGGTCACTCCCGCGAGGGCTTCGCCAGAGTGACCTCTGTTGCGGTACCGGCGGTGTCCACCACATTCGCCGAGCGCGGCACGACGGCAGAGGGCCGCGTTCTTGGGATTGTCCCTTTCCGACGCCCCGTCGAGCCGCACATTGGAGGCCACTCCTTGCCGAGGGTCGCTCCTGCGCATGGTCGAGGGAGGAGGAGGAGAGGGAGGCGAAGCGGGAGGGAGGAGGAGGAGGAGGAGGAGGAGGAGGAGGAGGAGGGGGAGGGGGAGGAGGAGGAGGAGGAGGAGGAGGAGGAGGAGGAGGAGGAGGAGGAGGAGGAGGAGAAGGAGGCGGGAGATGGAGGGAGAGGGATAGAGGATGACTGGGGAGGGAAGCTCTTTGACTGAAGCGGGCCTGGCCATGGCGCGCGCCTGCTTTGAAAGCAAATGATGTGCTCACCCCTCGATTTCTGCGCGTGGCAGCCTTGCGCAGGGTCGAGGCTGCCATTCCATCACGTATGCGCTGCAGCTGTGGGGAGGGAGGGGGAGGGAGGAAGAGGGCGCGGGAGGGAGGATCGCCGATCCTCTGCAGCTCGGCAGCCGCTCCTCGAGTCTCGACCCGTCGACCCCTGAGCAGGAGGAGGAGGAGGAGGAGGAGGAGGAGGAGGAGGAGGAGGAGGAGGAGGAGGAGGAGGAGGAGGAGGAGGAGGAGGAGGAGGGAGGAGGAGGAGGAGGAGGAGGAGGAGGAGGAGGAGGAGGAGGAATAGGGGGAGGATCGAGCAGGAGGCTGGGGTCGGACGAGGGGGAGGGGACAAGGGGGAAAGGGGGGGGCGACGAAGTCTGCTGGCGTGCGGCTGGTCTCGTCCCCGCCGCGGGTCGCCTGCCTTCGATGCAGAGGCGCCTCTGGCGCAGGGGGGCGGCAGGAGAAGCGGCTGCGTGAGGGGATCGGCCACCCGTTCTCTCCCGACCCGAAGGAGGAGCGAGCAGGTGCAAGGAGAGGGTGGTCGTTGCCAAGTTCCATCGGGGTGGAGCCAGGGGCGATTGGCCCCGCCCCACCGGCCTGGGGGCCCTCGATTTGACGCTTGCTCACACCTCTTATTCAGTTCGCAAGCTCGGGGCGGGAGTCCCTCACGTCATCCCTCCCTCCCTTCTCGTCGCCCTGTTGCTCGCTGGCCACTCCGTGACGCGGTCGCAGCTTGTCAGTGATTCGAGGTTGCAAAGACATGGAGGAGTCCGTGCGTGGATTGCCTTGTATTGGGGGGGAGGGGATGGCGAGGATGAGGGGGTGAATGCGACGACTGTTTGCGAACGCTTTATGCTGTCACTCCTGGTCGTGGACATGCTGGTAACCAGAACTGGCATGATGGCTTGAAAAGGGGCATGTTCTAGAGACGTACACGTTCACTGATCTTCGAAATCAGATCTTCTGGCGAGCGCGCGGGATACGCGTCTCAATGTGTTTCTCCTGACGTCAGTGCAAGCGTGCATGCGAGCATGGTCACTACGACCACGTCCCCGTGTGGCGCGTGTCGGTGCGAGGGGCGTGCTCTGATTGCGTCTGCCGGCTGCCGCTTCTGGTGCTGCACGTGTGCTCCCAGTCGCTGGGATCCAAGAGCGTCTCGAGGATTGTCCCAAAACAGTGCTTGTACTTGACGGCGTACTCCTTCCGCCTTGACTGGGTAGCTGACCCTGCGTGCCGGGGTTCGGCATCCGTCGCTATGGGCCACGGGGTTGCGCGGCGAGTTGCGCAATGCAGCAGGCTCGGCGGCGAGCGAGCGAGGGGGAGAAGTGAGAAGGAGAAGGCCTTCTCAGATGGCGGCGGGGCTTCTCAGAAGGCCTCCGGCCTTCTGAGGGTTCTTCTGCGTGTTCGGGGAGGGTTCCGAAATTAGTTGACGTTTCGCGCATCCCCACCAGCCCATCCAGAAACGATGCCCAGGGGAGTTGAGGTGATCAGGGCAGTGGGGGAGCATGCAGAAGAACAAAGGGCGGGGGAAGCTGTCCGATACCCCAAGAGGGGGAGGATGGTGGAGGAGGAAGAGGAGGAGGAGGAGGAGGAGGAGGAGAAGGAGGAGGGTGAAGAGGAGGAAGGAGGAAGAGACAATGGACAAGGAGGAGGAGGAGGAGGAGGAGGAGGAGGAGGAGGGGCATCTTGGCGAGCCCAGGCCCGTCTTTGAGCGTCTCGGGTGCCTCGGGGATCCTCTCGAAGCCTCTTGGGGGCATCTTGGGAGCCTCTTAGAGGCATCTTGGGCGCCTCTTGGGGCCGTCTGGGCGCCTCTTGGGGCGCTCTTGGGAGCCTTAGGACCGCTCTTGGGACCATCTTGGAGGAGATCGATCAAAGAAGAGGGGTTCCCTAATTCGCCTCCCCCCCACCCTGGGGAGCCCCAAAAGTCGCCTCATGGAGCGCTCTTGGAGCGCTCGTGGGCGCTCTTGAAGCCGTCTTGGGGCTCTCTTGGGTCTCTCCTGGGGCCCTCTTAGGCCATCTTGGAGCCGTCTTGAGGCCTCGGATGGCCATCGGAAGCGAACAGGCGAGACAGGAAAAATTCGGCGGCGAGCGAGGGGGAGAAGTGAGAAGGAGAAGGCCTTCTCAGAAGGCGGCGGGGCTTCTCAGAAGGCCTCCGGCCTTCTGAGGGTTCTTCTGTGTATTCGGGGAAGGTTTAGAGCATATCTCGGAATTCTGGGGGACTTCTGAGAAGGTCCGCCCCTTCTCACGCCCCCCTTCTTCCCCCGGGCTCGCCGCCGACAGGTGCATCAAATAAGAAGCCTTGGCGCCCCTGGGGGAGCTCCAAGATCATCGACAGGCGTGCCCCTGGATTTCTTGGAGCGAGGCTTCCTTCGTATCTGATCTATGGTAGATTCGCGTCCTGTCTTTCAGCGGCGACCCCAGCGTGGGCGCTGCAGGGTGAACGCCAGCGGCGGCCCCGACTCGGCCAATCGCCAAACGGTCCGGCGTCTCTCACGCGGCCGATCGTTCAGGCCCGAACGGTCCCCGCGGTCCCGGACCCCCGACGTGCTGGTTTTTCGTAACGCGACGTTTTCTGACGGCCCCGAGGCCAGGTGGGGGCCCCCAGAGGCCGAAGATGGCGAAACATTTGCCGTCGCGATTGTTCACGCCTCGAGGGAGTCTGGCGTGATGGACCCTTTTTCCAATCACCGCTACCATAGGCAATTGGGAGAGGGAGGAGGAGGAGGAGGAGGAGGAGGAGGAGGAGGAGGAGGAGGACCTCATCATCCTCCCTTCTCGCCCGTAGCCTATACCTATGGTCGCGGCGGTGTGAAGATTTGCCCGCGATTGGGATCGGCACGGCGCGAGCCCGAGGCAGCCGTGCTCGGTGCCGCCGCGCGCGGTGCCGCTGCGCGCGGTGCCGCTGCGCGGCGGGGGGCTGCGCGCTGTCCTCTTCCTCTTCCTCCTCCGCGCGGCAGATCACGCGGCGGCTTGGCCCGAGCGGTGGGCCGATGAACCACCACCACGACCACAGGTGAGGCAGAGGAGAAGGGAGAGTGGGGAGGACCTCCTCCTCATCCTCTTCCTCTTCCTCCTCCTCCTCCTCCTCCCCCTCCCCCTCCTCCTCCCCATCCTCCGCCTCCTCCTTCTCCTCCTCCGCCTCCTCCTCCTCCTCCTCCTCCCCCTCCTCCTGCTCCCTCTGCTACCAGTGGTAGTGGTGGTCGAAAATGGGCCTATCATCGAGGGGCTCCACCCAACGTAGGTTAAAGTCGGGCCTGTCCCTCTACAGGAGGAATCTTCAAAAGCAGTCAGGAAATAGGCTGGGCCCGACTGTTTGATTATGTTTGGCCACTGTTGAGTATTGTTTTGACTATGTTTTACTTTGTCTCCTCCAAAATCCGTCTGTAGGAAGACATGCCCGACCTAAACGTAGGTTCCACATTCGTAACAGGCACAGACAATGCCACACACACACGACACACACACACAACACACACAACACACACACAACACACACACGACACACACACACACACACACACGACACACACAACACACACACACAACACACACACACACACTTGTTGACACTCGTGGCCTCGCGCGCAGCGGCGAGGCGAAGACGATCGGTCAGGGAGCAAACGACGAGCGCGCGCAGCCGGCCCGTCAGAAGATGGGGCAGGGATCCACTCAAGCAGTGGCGAAAAGTGCTGGTTCGCCAATCGGCCTACCAAACAATGTTCTAAGAACCTGTTGTGGTTTGCACGAAATGGTCTTAGAACGTTTCTGACTGGGACTGTCTTGTTGTATCACATCGGGCTTATGTTCTAAGAAAATTGTTTGTGATATTAGAACATTCCTGGGTTCTAAGAACATGTCGTGGTAGGCCTACAGAAATGCCGGGACGATCGGTCCCTGCTCAATCCACAGATACGCACATTCGCAGATGAGCGATGCTTGCATGCTGGGGGAGGCTCTTATTTGGTCCGGCCGCGGCCAGGTTGCGCGGTAAGGCTGCGCAACGGTGCGCAACTGGCTCTAATCATGCGCTGGGGTCTGACCGCGGCAGGGTTGCGCGGCGGGTGGCGAGAGCGCAGCTAGGTAAACCGCGCAGCAGGCGTGTAGGCAAAGGTAGGCAAAGAGGGCGCATCTGGATGACGATGTGGCGATGGTCTCCTTCGACACTGAGGCGCAGGCCTTGCACGCATGCGTCGATATCTCAGCTCGCGCCTTGGTTCGCCAAGGGTAAGCATGACCGCGCGCCAAACAACATTCAACTGCCAGTTCTGGCTGGCCAGGCACGGCTTTATCCGGCGGCGAGCGAGAGGGGGAAGTGAGAAGGAGAAGGTCTTCTCAGAAGGTTCGGAAGTCCCCTGGCCTTCTGAGAAGTTTCCTGAGCCTTGTCAGAAGACGAGAAAACTTCTTAAAAGGCGCGAGGGCTTCTGAGAAGTCCCGCCGCCTTCTGAGAAGGCCTTCTCCTTCTCAATTCCCCCTCTCGCTCGCCTCCGATGCACATCGAAGAAGAACAAAAACACATAAACATAAACTGCTTGCGCTCCGTACGGATTTGTTGGATCCGCGCCTGGGCCCCCCCGCGGCGCCTCCGACGCCGCCCCTGGCGCGCTCCGCGCGCCAGGGAGGGGGGTCCAGCGCGAATTCAAGAAATCCGCTCGGAGCGCCAAGAGTTTATGTTTGTGTGTTGTTTTCTTCTTCGATAATCATCGGAGGCGAGCGAGGGGGGGAATTGAGAAGGAGAAGGCCTTCCATGGAAGGAGAATCGAGAACAGGCAGCACCGCGCCCCGCGCTCGCCGGCAGGCCTCCCTGGTCGCCGGCCAGGTGTTCGCCCCCCAGGACTACCTCGGCCAGCTCCACGTGAACCCGAGCGCGGTGCCGTCCCGCGCCCTCCGCGCGGCCCGTCTTCTCTCCTCCCCGTTCGGGCAGTTCGGCGGCGAGCGAAGGAGGAGGAGGAGGAGGATTCTCCTGGATTCTCCTATAACCTCCTGAGGGCCGAGCGTGCTTAGAGCCTCAGAGGATGGTGTACAACATGTACGTCACGTACTCCACAAAGCACTGTGCACTGCAGAGCCACCAATGAACAATGAGTGATTGCCCACCAGTGTCGATAATCTTGCGCCCAAGCCAACTAGCCGAAGGCGAGTGCGCTCCTTTTCAGACTATGCTGGCGCTGCGTGACCAAATGTACGCTGAAAAGTATACGAACACAGCCCAATCCAATGCATTGAAAGAGAAAGGTAAAGTGTAATCCATGCATGAGCCCTCAGGCGGGTGGGTCAGTGCACTACCAGGCTCCCCCCATCTCCTGAAAAACGGACATTAGCACAGAAACACGGGCCCGATGTACTGGGCGGCTTCCGTGAACGTGTACATCTAGGTGAACTGCCGAATCGGTCATCTTCACCACCGCCACCCCACAGCAGTTTAGACTCCTATGTCCCACTGTGGGCCCCCCCGTGCCTCGTCGACCGTCCGCATGCTGGCCTGCGCGTCGCCCGTCACGGACACGGGGGACTTATTCTTGAGGGAGCACGGTAAAAGCAACACCTCCAGCCCATCGCATTCGCTGCCTCGCACCGCAAACGGCAATGCGAGACGCCCCCCCTGCACATTGCATCTGGCCCCCGCCGGCAGGGCCACTCCCAAGTTGGCCGGCGGACCTCGGGGCAGGGTCCCGGGCGGCGCGGCCCCCCTCCCCGAGAGGAATGGCTGAGGAGGAGGAGGAGGAGGAGGAGGAGGAGGAGGAGGAGGGGGAGGGGGAGGGGGAGGGGGACAAGCTAGGTGCGCTCGCGTCATATCTGACGTCCTACCCCTCCCTCCCATCCCTTACCATGGCGCTGATTTTCTCTATCCGCGGACGCGTGTCGTAGCGGACCTGTGGCTCCGCGCGCGCGTGCGTAGTGGGTGGTGGTGCGCGTGCGTGCGTGCGTGCGTGTGTGCGTGGTTGTGGTGGTGGTGGTGGTGGTGGTGGTGTGGTGTGGTGGTGGTGGTGGTTGGTGGTGGTGGTGTGGTGTGCTGGTGGTGGTGGTGGTGGTGGTGGTGGTGGTGGTGGTGGTGGTGGTGGTGGTGGTGGTGGTGGTGGTGGTGGTGCGGCGCGGTGGTGGCGGGCGGATGGGCGCGCGAGAAAGAGGCCCGCGCTGGGGCGAGAACGCCATCCTGAACGACGGAGGCCAAACACCGATCCGAAAATGAGGCCCACGCTGCAGCGGGAGCACGATTCGGAACGATTCGGGAGCAGAAATGAGGCCGGCGCCTCAGCGAGAGCAGCATTTTAGAAAAAAACACAAGCGAAAACCCAACTCCGGGGAATCCTGTGTGTAAAAAAACAGTACGCGGGGGGGTGCCGAATATCTTCCGGACGCCATCAGGGGAAGTGGGAGAGTATTTTCATATTGTGTAATTGTGGAGGAGGAGGAGGAGAGGGGAGGAGGAGGAGGAGGAGGAGGGAGGAGGAGGAGAGGAGGAGGAGGGGGAGGAGGAGGAAGAAGGAGGAGGAGGGGGAGGAGGAGGAGGAGGAGGAGGAGGAGGAGGAGGAGGAGGAGGAGGAGGAGGAGGGGGAAGGAGGAGGAGGAGAGGAGGAGGAGGAGGAGGAGGAGGAGGAGGAGGAGGAGGAGGAGGAGGAGGAGGAGGGGGGGGGGAAGTGAGAAGGAGAAGGCCTTCTCAGAAGGTCTCATTAGCTCCCCTCGCTCGCCACCAAGCACTGGCAGCGGGGGTCGCCAGTACGGGGCCCCATATCGATCCGATCGATCCGATTCGATCTCGATTTGGGCCAGCCCGATCCGACCCCACGTTCCGACATACCGGCGATCCGATGCTGCCCGCTAGGCGCTCCCGCCGCGCCACTCCCCCCCCCGTTCCTCCATTCCCCCTCGTTTTTGGCCCCCCCCCCATCCCCCCCCTCCTCTCTGCCGAAAAGCAGCCCTCGCGCTCGTGAAAAGAGTGCATCCTGCATCCGGGCGCGGCCGATCCGATGCGATGTGGACTCCGAGCCGATGCAGCGGGATCCGATTCTTCCGTTGCGGTGGTGGCCACCTTGATGGCAGCGGACCCTTCGATGTCCGCTCCCATCTTCTTCCTCCAAATGAACCCAGTGCGACCCCGATTAGGGGAAGCTGCCTACTGCATGGGCGCAGTGTTTGGCATTGCTTGGCGTAGCTCGGCATTGCTTGGCATTGCCTGGAAACTGAGTGGCACTGCCTGGCATTGCTTCGCAGTTTTTCGCGCTGCGCAGTATTCTGCTCAGCACTGCTTGGTATGGCTCGGCACGAGGCGCTGGGCCAGGGAGCCTGGGGAACCTCTGGGCAACGGGCAGCGTAAGAATCGGAGGCACCGAGGGGGGGGGAGCTCAGGAACTGCTCTCCCCCGCTGGGTCAAGAGGGGCGCGGAGAAGTCGCGTGCCAGGCGCCTCCCGTATGACGATCTCAATGAGGTCGTCTATGTTGCTGTCGCTTCCGCTCATTACCCCGTGCGGGGTGGCGGATTCTTCGGTTACAAACGATGAAGAAAAACAAGCGTCGGTCCTGGGCCAGGAAAAATGGGGGAACCCGGAGAACCCGAGGAATCTCTGAGGAACGGGCAACGTAAGCCTCCGAGGCACCAAACCAAGTAGGATCCCCTCGGGCAGGCCTTATTGGGAAGAGAGGATCTGGTGTTCGGTCCGATCCGATCCGATTTCCCGACGCCGTTCTGACCGATATTGCTGCGAGAGGAGGTCGGCGTGCTCTTTCTGAGGCTCGAGGCTCGTGGATCGAGAGCGGCTTTTGAGCGACCTGGATTACTTTGAAGGCAGGTTTTCACATGTCTCCGAATGGGGCTGTAGATAAAAAATCGGCCCGTTCTTTGCAACCCAGATATTTGCCGGGGATGAGAGCGGAACAACAGCCGGACCCCTCTATGGTTTGGGTTATCGTAGGCAGGTTCCGGAGGTGGTTGGGGTCCCGAGATGACCTCCTCGACGAGGTGAGGACCCCCAGCTGGCCTTCCCTTGGCGTTGCCTGGATCACGCTCCTCCTCCTCCTCCTCCTCCTCGGGCCTCCTGTCTCCTGCTCATGCGCCTCTTCTCTCTCTCCCTCTCTCTCTCTCTCTCTCCCCTCATTTCCTCCTGCTCCTTCTCGGGGAAGAGAAGAGGACGACGAGGAAGAGTGGGAGGGGGCGCGTCGCGCCGCGCCTCGACTTCGAGACCTGGGGGCCCGTTTCGGACCCTATGGCCGTTGGAAGTTCATCCGGGATGGAGAAGCGGCCAAGGTGGACTCCAGGGACCCCCGGACCAGGTTTGTCACGGATCTGGGGTCGGACTTGGATCTCCACGGGGGATTTGTTGAGATGATAGAGGGGGACAAAAGTGGAAGCCAAGGTGGGTTAAGTCTGGTCTATCTTGGTCAACAAGTGACTTACAGGTGACCCGGTCAGGGCGCCTGTAACCCCTAGATAAGTTAGATTAGGCAAGATCTGACCAAACGTAGCATCCAGTAGTTAAGCATCCCCTCGTTCTCTTAACAACCCCCGCGGTGATCCAGGGAATCGAATGAGGAATATATGTGAGGGCGGTGACGGTCGCGGACCCGGGTTGTTCGATGCTCCTGCGTCCTTTTCTCGGGCCCTCCGCGGACAGGTTGGAGACAGGAGGCTCGCGGAGCAAACGTTGCCGTCGTTTCCCGAACAGGCTACCAGGTTTCTATGTGTTGCTCCTATGGTCATTCGGGCCTGTTCCTCTACAGGAGGAATATTCAAAGATAGTAAAAAAGAAAACCAAAAGAAACAGCAGTCGGGGATGATGTGTCGTCCAAAGCCCACGTGTTGCTCCCAGGGCTGGGTGTGAGCCCCTCCAGATCGAGAGCCGGTGGCTCGTGGACGCCCGTGTCGTGTCGCGCGGGTGAATCCCCGTGGTGGTTACCAAGGGGAAGAAAAGCAGGCCCTGGGAAAAGTCGGAGGAGGAGGAGGAGGGAGGAGGAGGAGGAGGGAGGAGGGAGGAGGGCGGAGGGAGGAGGGAGGAGGGGGAGGGGAGGGGAGGAGGGAGGAGGGAGGAGGGAGGAGGAGGAGGAGGAGGAGGAGGAGGGGAGGAGGAGCAGAAGGAGCAGAAGGAGCAGAGAAGCAGGAGGAGGAGGGAGGAGGGGAGGAGGGAGGAGGGAGGAGAGGAGGGAGGAGGGAGGAGGGAGGAGGGAGGAGGGAGGAGGGAGGAGGGAGGAGGAGGGGAGAGGAGGAGGAGGAGGAGGAGGAGGAGGAGGAGGAGGAGGAGGAGGGAGGAGGGAGGAGGGAGGAGGGAGGAGGGAGGTAAGATAAGATAATATAAGACCGATCGCGAAGCGAGTTCAATAGATTAGGAGGATATGGCCGCCTTCTCAGCTCTGCTGAGAACTTTGGGCATGAGACCTCTTGAAAGACGGTCGAGATGTTCTCGCCGTGCTTTGGTAAGTGGGGCTCTTGGGGGGGCCATACACTCATCAGCCAATCCTCGGAGCTGCTGCTGATGGTAGCACCCACAGGCCGCACAATACCATACGGACAGGGATTCATGATAAAACATTTGGTGAGAGCTGTGGACCCACCCCCCAGCGAGATGCAGACGCTGCCCCCGAGGAACCCTCAGAATCCCCGTTGACTGAAGCTCAGGCTGGAAACACGCTGACTCGAGAAACTCTTTCTTCCCAGCCACAGTCGTGGATCCCCTACAGACAAGGCACCTTTTTCCACACTCCGAGATCCTATGTGCCGTGCAAAAAAGGGCCACCGTGGCTGGGGCAGGAGGTGAAACCCTGGGGGGCTTACAGAGCCTTCGGGGAGCCTTCTTTTCCTTCTCACAGGCAATGGATTCGAGCGAAGCTCTGAGCAAACGTTGACGAATGAGGGCAACTTCATGCTCCGTCTGCAACACTCGAGCACGCTGATCCTGCGGGACCCTCGCACGCAGTGCCGCCTCTCCTGCCAGGTGGTCAACGAAGACATTGCCTGCGATGAGAGGCCCTGCCAACTGCCGAGAGATGACCTCCTCACCTGAAACATGAGACGGGACTTTGATGACAGCGATGTGATACGGCTCCCGTCTTTGCTGTTTGAGTGTCTGCCCAACTTCACGCCACAGATCTGAGTTCGCGCCTTGTGGGGCGATGTACAGTCGCTCCCACCATCCTCGGCACACCTCCTCATTGTCCGTGACGAATGTCATGAATCTTGCCGACCACCGAACGCCCAGGAGGAATGCCAGCAGTTCGCCCCGAGGGACGGTTTGCCTCACTCCTGGCAGTGGTCCAAAAACGAAACGGGAATCTGGTCCAGGGAGCTCGCCGATTGCTGATACTGCTAACCCTACCCGACGAAGTCGAGGATCATGTGTATCGCTGCCGCCCGAAGCGTCACCGTGGATCACAATGGGGTGGACTCGTCGCCCTCGCCGAAAAAGCTCTGATCCAAATCGTCGTTGTGACTGACTGTCCAGGTCTCCTCTTGCGTGGGCGGGTCCACAGCCGTGAGGTGAGAGGGTGTGAGCCCTCGATACCAATAACATTCCATACTGTCACCTTGGGTCAGCGCTTTGTGGCATAACTCCTGGGACAAGTCAAAGGCTGCCGACCCTTGGTTACATCGGCAACTCCAGAAACGCTGCTTGGGTGTCTTTGGACCCTCCTCGCAGCGTGCACACTGCGACGGAATATCATATCCTGCATCGGCCTTGCGAGACGCCGTCCATGCCCCGCCGACCGTGATCGTAAGTAAAAGATGTGCCAGCCTGCGCCCGATCTTGGGGATCTGCTCAAGCTGGAGCAACTGCTTCCTGAGGCTGAAGTTGTCGACTCCTGCCTCCATGCCGCCTCCACAAAATGTTGAAACTGCTGCCTGCTGCCACTGCTTCCGTTGAATTGACCTGGTGAATGCATCGAGGAGTTCGACGGCCTGATCGTGAGCTTGGAAGTCGGAGCCTGCGAAGTTCCACCCGTCCTGGTGGCCCTCTGCATCAGCGGCCTGGTACCACAGCGACGGCTCTGGGATGTCCCAGCCTGCGTCGAGGAGGTAGTGAATCACCGCCGTGAGGGGACCACGAATGTGCCTCGCGCGATGGCGAGGTTCACACTGCTGGAAGAAAGAGACTGTGGCACCCCAGACCTTCGAGATCGGAGACCGAACCCGCGGGACGTCCAACCATACTCGTAGCCATTCGGCCAAGCATTGTCGAGGCAAGGCATACCCAGGATCGGCTCCTGGGGCTCGAATGTCTAGCAAGGTGGTAAGGCACCGACCTCGCCTAGGAGGAGGGGGGGAGGAGAAGCGGATGCGCAGGAGCTTCTAGCTGGCCTGGCGCAGCCTCTGAGTATCGCCGAGCGCGTTCCGCTACTCGCAGCGTGCCTACTCGCAGGCGTTCGAAATACACACGTCTTCCTCGTCTGCAGTATATTGTGGATCCCCCGTGGCGGATCCACGCAATTTGCGAGTAATTGATTTGCGAGTAGTGGAACGCGCCGGATCCGGGCCAAGTGGGTTCCGCCGACGTGACGGGGTCAGCGGACCCACCCAAGCCACGTCAGGCACCTCTGACACACTTGTGTCGGGGGCGGACAGAACCCCCACCTTGACACGTCGATTAGCGAATTGTCTGTTTTCGATTCTCGAGAGGGCGCCGCGGCCATCATTTTCCAGGCTTGCGCCCGTCAGGTTTGGGCCCGAGGTCGTTTTCACTAAACCACGTTTTACTAGGGGGGGTCCTGTCCATCCCTGATTGTGAGCTAGGTCTGGCACTCCATAAGCCACCTTAGCATCCACTTATACCCCCCTTTTCCATTTAGCACCCCCGCGGTGATCCCAAGTATAGTCTCATGTATGACTTCCCGCATGTACGCTACATAGTACGATGTCCTCTCTACGAAATTGTTATGTTGGATTGATTAGGGCATTCTGCCGCCAGGGCGTCGTGCCATTTTTGTCCAGCGACCGGGCAGGAGTTCTCACGGAAGCCGCCGAGGCTCGTCGAAATTTGCCGCTGCAAGGCCAATTCCAATGCGACCCACCCGATTCGATATCGATTTTGGCCCGCTCGATCTGATTCGATTCCAGAGCCACGGCGATGCGATACGGCCCGATGCTTGCATGGCCGTCGCTGTGCATCTTGGCGCGGCAGGTCCGATCCGGCTTCGGTGACGACGTGGGCCGATCCGCCGCACGCTCCGACCCGATGCGGCTTATCGATTTGGCACCTCCCGCTCCTGCGGCTGTTGGAGGCCGCATCATGGGGGAGGGGATACATGGTTGGCTTGGTATCGCTCGGACGTGTACACTTTTTCTCGGCGGGGATTATGAAGGAGCATCCTGGATCATGATGCGTAAAAGCCACGCACGAAACCGAACAAAACGCACAGGGACCGAGCGATGGCGAGTTTGGGGGCAGCGAGGGCAGCGAGAACAAGGGCCCCCCTTCAGGGCCCCAAAGTGGGCCTGCAGGGCCCGAGAATGGCACCTTTCTTTCAGTCGGGCCTGTCCCTTTTGGTATTTCGGGGCATGTTTGGAGCATGCTTTGACAATGTTTTGCATTTTTCGTCCAAAATCCCCCTGTCGGGGGAACCGCCCGACTTAAACCGTTCTTCCCGCTCCCCCCCCTCCCATCTTCCCGCTCCCCCCCCCCCGCAGTATCGCCCCCCCATGAAGTCGCGCCCAAGGCTGCACTCACCCGGTGCACAGTCCGCCCGCACAGGAAGGATGGGCAACCTTCCCGAGAGTGCCTTTGCATCCCTGCCGACCTTGGCGACTCGCGCTTGCCGCGCCCCGCTCGAAAAATGCTCACATGTCCTTCCAAGGCCCGTGCATCCTCAGCGCGCATCCTCATGATACCGTTGAGTCGGGCATGTCCCTCTACAGGAGGAGTATCCAAAATTAGCCTGGCGAAGGACCCAACCATTTGCAGTTGTGAACACCGTCGTCGTATGCACCGCATTAGGAGGAGCTCCCTGTGGGGCTACCAAACGTGAGAGGGGTGTGTCCAAATGGATGCGGTGGGCGCATGCGAACGCTGGCATTTGGGCCTTCGGTGGGGCTCCCCGAGGGGCCACGAAATGTCTGAGGAGTGTGTCAAAATGGGTGCGGTGGCCGCAAGCGAACGCTAGCATTTGGGCCTTCGGTGGGGCTCCCTGAGGGGCCGCGAGACGTCTGAGAGGTGTGCCAAAATGGGTGCGGTGGCCGCATGCGAACGCTGGCATGTGGGCCTTCGGTGGGGCTCCCTATGGTGCCGCGAAACATGTGAGGGGTGTGCCAAAATGGGTGCGGTGGCCGCATGCGAACGCTGGCATTTGGGCCTTCGGTGGGGCTCCCGATGGAGCCGCGAAGCGTCTGAGGGGTGTGCCAAACTGGGTGCGGTGGCCGCATGCGAACGCAGGCATGTGGGCCTTCGTTTGGGGTGTGCCAAAGTGTGAGGGGTGTGCCAAAGTGGGCGCGGTGGCCGCATGCGAACGCTGGCACGTGGGCTTTCGGTGGAGCTCCCTATGGAGCCACGAAACGTGTGAGGGGTGTGCCAAAATGGGTGCGGTGGCCGCATGCGAACGCTGGCATTTGGGCCTTCGATGGGGCTCCCTGAGGGGCCACGAAACGTCTGAGGGGTGTGCCGAAATGGGTGCGGTGGCCGCATGCGAACGCTGGCATGTGGGCCTTCGGTGGGGCTCCCTACGGAGTTTCGAAGCGTGTGAGGGGTGTGACAAAATGGGTGCGGTGGCCGCGTGCAGCCGCTGGCATTTGGGCCTTCGGTGGGGCTCCCTGTGGGGCCACGAAACGTGTGAGGGGTGTGCCAACATAAGCCTCAGACCTCCCCCCCAAGAAACCACCGAGAGTCTTCCGAATGGCCTCAAGAAGCATCCACTGGGGCTTTCGGTGGAGCTCCCTATGTGGCCACAAACCGTGCGGGGGGTGGGCCGCAGTTGGTGCAGCGGGCGCATGCGAACGCAGCCACTAAGGCCTTCGGTGGAGCTCCCCACGAGACTACGAACCGCGTGACGGGTGTGTCGAAATGGGTGCGGCGGGCGCATGCGAAGGACCCACCCATATGCAGTTGCGAGTACCACAAGTCAGATTGGACGAACGAGAAGGAACTCTCCATGGGGCCGCGAAAAGTGTGAGGGGTGTGCCGACCTGTGTGCGGCGGGCGCATGCGAACGCAGCCACGGGGGCCTTCGGTGCTCCTTATGGAGCCACGAAACGTGTGAGGGGTGTGCCGACATGTGTGCGGCGGGCGCATGCGAACGCAGCCACGGGGGCCTTCGGTGGAGCTCCCTGTGGGGCCACGAAACGTGGGAGGGGTGTGCCGACATGGGTGCGGAGGACGCGTGCGAACGCAGCCATTGGGACCTTCGGTGGAGCTCCTTATGGCGCCACGAAACGTGTGAAGGTGTGCCGAAATGGGTGCGGTGGGCGCGTGCGAGCGCAGCCACTGGGGCCTTCGGTGGAGCTCCTTATGGGGCCACGAAGCGTGTGACGGGTGTGCCGAAATGGGTGCGGTGGGCGCATGCGAACGCAACTATTGTGGCTTTTGGTGTAGTTCCCTAAGGGGCCACTAAACATGTGAGGGGTGTGCCGACATGGGTGCGGTGGGCGCATGCGAACGAAGCCACTGTGGGCTTCGGTGGAGTTCCTTATGGGGCCACGAGACGTGTGAGGGGTGTGCCGAACTCGGTGCGGTGGGCGCATGCGAACGCAGCCACGGGGGCCTTCGGTGGGGCCCCCTTATGGGGCCACGAAACGTGCGAGTGGTGTGCCGAAATGGATGCGTTGAGCGCATGTGACCGCAGCCACCGGGGCCTTCGGTGGAGCTCCCTGTGGGGCCACGAAACGTGTGAGGGGTATGCCGACATGAGTGCGGTGGGCGCGTGCGACCGCAGCAATTGGGGCTTTCGGTGGAGCTCCTTGTGGGGCCACTAAACGTGCAAGGGGTGTGCCGACATGTGTGCGGCCAGCGCATGCGAACGCAGCCACTGGGGCCTTCGGTGGAGCTCCCTGTGGGGCCACGAAACGTGTGAGGGGTGTGCCGAAATGGGTGCGGTGGGCGCATGCGAACGCAGCCACTGGGGCCTTCGGTTGAGCTCCCTATGGGGCCACTTACGTGTGAGGGGTGTGCCGAATTGTGTGTGTGTGTGTGCGTGTGTGCGTGTGACGCATGCGGGCGGTGGCACTGGGGCCTTCGGTGGAGCTCCTTATGGGGCCGCGAAACGTGTGAGGGGTGTTCGTATTGGGTGTGCGTGACGCATGAGGATGATGACGATGGGAGGAGGGAGAAGGGGGAGGAGGAGGAGGAGGAGGAGGAGGAGGAGGAGGAGGAGGAGGAGGAGGAGGAGGAGGAAGAGAGGAGAGCAGGAGTGACGCGGGGCGCAGTCTCTTCAAAACGAGGACCCAACACCGCAGGACGGTTGGGAATTAGTCCAAAAAATAATATGGGGGACGATTGTTTGGGGTATGTTTTGACTATGTATGAATATGCTTTGAAGTATTGTGAAATATTCGTCCAAAATCCGTCTGTAGGGGCACATGCCCCGACCGAATGATACGGGTTGCCTGTAGCCAGCTATGTCAGCCCTGCACCACCACCCGCTGCGCCGCCGCCGGGCCTCCTCCGC
Organism: Prorocentrum cordatum; assembly: GCA_963575745.1. Taxonomy (NCBI): domain Eukaryota; class Dinophyceae; order Prorocentrales; family Prorocentraceae; genus Prorocentrum; species Prorocentrum cordatum. The sequence continues at coordinate 60,568 of CAUYUJ010015822.1, read as the reverse complement.
GCCCCCCCCCCCCGGGCGCGTCCTCGCAGGTGCCGCCCGTGGCCGACGCCCCGGCCGTGCCCTTCGTGCCCAGCGGCGCGTTCGACGTGGCCGCCGGCGCGTTCCAGATGCCGTTCATGCCAGCTCAGGAGGGGCGGGGCTCATCTCGGCCCCTCCGATTCCATTGGATTCCATGTCGGCGATTCGATGCAACTCGGGGTTCGATGTGGGTTCCGATTTCAGGCCAGCCTGCCGATTTGCGCCGATTCGACGGTTCCCAACTCGGCTGCCGATGTCCGTCGATCCGATTCACGTCGATCGCCGATCCGACTTGTCGATCGGTTCGATTCTGGGCTCTCCTGGGAGGGGCGGGAGGCCGAGCTGATGTCATCTGCAGTCGAGCATCTGATCAGGGAGCCTCCTCCCGAAAGAGTTGGGCCAGCGTGTTTCTGCACGAACTTGCCGGGAAGCGGGCCCAGTTCCTGGGGCACGTCCGCCCCTTCAGCGTGAGCAGCAGAAATGGGACGACGTTTCACTTAAGACACTTCCAGGAAGCTGGCCCAGATTTCTGAGCTGATGATTTTCAGAATCGTAATTTCGGCTGTGGGCCTCCCAGATGGGGTCGGAGTAGATGGGGTCGGAGGAGCGAGCCGCATCGCCGATGCGTCGGCGGTGCGGCGCCTGCGTCTCCTTGGAGTTCCGTCTTTGGGGTGCACCGGCGTGCGCCAGCGTCCGGTGATCGATGAGGGCGCCGACTTCGCGTCGATCCAGTGCCGATCAGCGCCGAGTGGCGTCGATTCGAGTCGGTCGGCGTCGATGCGCAAGAGTCGGCAAGATGGCACGGGAGGTCCCGTGAGTTGCCCTCGTCGAGGGCGTTCCTGAAGCGGGCCGAGCCACGGCCCGAAGGCCAGACGACCCGGCTGGGAGGTAATGGGCATAACGGCCTCAGGGGGGAGGAGGGGGAGGAGGGGGAGGAGGAGGAGGAGTAGGAGGAGGAGGAGAGGAGGAGGAGGAGGAGGAGGAGGAGGAGGAGGAGGAGGAGGAGGAGGAGGAGGAGGAGGAGGAGGAGGAGGGGGGGAGGAGGACGACGG
>CAUYUJ010015822.1:44498-56998 GCA_963575745.1 Prorocentrum cordatum | reverse complement strand
CAGCCGGTGCCCGCGCTGTTCGCGCAGCCGGCGCAGGCGCAGGCGACGGGCACCGTGCTGCAGGCGGGGGCCCGCTCCTCGAGCGGGTGGCCCGTGCCACGTCTCGCTCGTCGCGGGAGGGCAGCCCCGAGGTCCTGGCGTTGCCACTCTTTCGCAACGGGCGCTGTCGCTCCTCAAGTTCGGGCCCCGGGACCCTCACAGGTCGATCTGGCTCGCAAAACGACGCGGGAAGATTGGGTCTGGGGCTGCGGTCGTGATTTCTTGCGATGTTGCTTTTTTTTGGCAACGGTGGATCTCAGGGAAGGTCCCCCCAGGCCCCCTCGAGTCATGACAAAAATCACGACGGGGGGGTTCCCGATGTTCGGCCTCTAGGGGCCGTCCCCGAGCGTCGGGGTCGTCGAAAAACGACTCGGGACGAGAAGCCGGTCCGGGGGAGTGGGTTCAGACCTTTGCAGAGGGTCGCGTCATGACAAAAGCATGACGTCGGGGGCCTGGGGAGGAGGAGAAAGTACCCATGCCGCTACCCTTTTTTTTCGTCTTCCCCGTTGTAGGCCTCCTGGGAGGCCCTCCTCGCCACCGCCGGATTCGCCTCGAGATCCTGGTCAGAACGCGCCCCAGAAGAGGTCCGGGGAGCGGCGATAGGGGTACTTTGTTGTCCCACCAGCTCATGGGAGCCCGAGGATGTTTGTTTCACTCTGGGGCCAAGGACAATCAATTGGGCGTTCCAAAAGGGGCCTTGCCTTCGGGAACCGAAAGAGTTGCCATATCTTCCGCGGCGGAAGGTCGGCGGAAGTAAAACGAGGCCGAATAGCCGGCGGAAGCCAGCGGAAGGCCAGCGGAAGGTGGCAGAAGTGAAAAATTCTAGACGCTTCGCGTATCCCCACCAGCCCGTCCAGAAATGAGCCCCAGGGGAGTGGAGGTGATGAGGGAAGCGGGGGAGCATGCAGAAGAACAAAGAGCGGGTTGAGCCGCCATACGCCCCAAGAGGGGGAGGATGTAGGAGGAGTCGTCGTCGTCGGAGTAGGAGGAGGAAGACGAGGAGCAGGAGGAGGAGCAGGAGGAGGAGGGGGAGGAGGAGGAGGAGGAGGAGGAGGAGGAAGATGAGGAGGAGGAGATGGAGGAGGGCGAGGACGAGGAGGACGAGAAGGAGGAGGAGGAGGAGGAGAAGGAGGAGGCGGAGGAGGGGGAGGGGGAGGAGGGAGGAGGGAGAAAAAGAGGAGGAGGAGGAGGACAATGGCGAGCTTGGGGGCCTCTTGGGCCGTCTTTGGGGCCTCTTGGCGGTCCCGGAGGCCTCTTGCGTATCTCGGGGAGCTTCTTGTGGCCTTTTGGGAGTCTCTTGGAGGCCTCTTGGAGGCCTCTTGGGGGCCTCTTGGGGCCTCTTGGGGCGCTCTTGGGGCGCTCTTGGGAGCTTTCGGGGCGCTCTTGGGGCCATCTTGGAGGAGATCTATCAAAGAAGGGGGGGTTGCTTATTAGCGTTGCCCCTCTAGAGTGCCTCGAATCGCCTCTTGGGCCTTCCTAGAGGCCAAATTCCGTCCAAAACCTAAGGAAAATCAATGTTTTTTGCTTTCTCGCCTTTTCGCTCTTGGAGCCGTCTTGGGCCATCTTGGGAGCATATTTAGGCCTCTTGGGGATCTCTTGGGAGCCTCTTGGGGGCATCTTGGGGGCCTCTTGGGGCCTCTTGGGGCCTTCTTGGGGCGCTCTTGGGGCGCTCTTGGGGCGCTCTTGGGTGCCTTCGGGGTGCTCATGGCGCCATCTTGGAGGAGATCTATCAAAGAAGGGTGGAGCTTTAATTAGCCCCGCCCCTCTAGAGTGCCTCGAGTCGCCTCTTGGGCCCCCCCCCAAGAAGCCAAAACCCGTCCAAAACCTACAGAAAATCATTGTTTTTTGCTTTCTCGCCTTTTCGCTCTTGGAGCCGTCTTGGGCCATATTGGATTCTCTTGGGGCCTCTTGGGAGTCTCTTGGGAGCCTCTTGGAGGCATCTTGGGCGCCTCTTGGGGCCCTCTTGGGGCGCTCTTGGGGCGCTCTTGGGGCGCTCTTGGGAGCCTTCGGGGCGCTCTTGGGGCCATGTTGGGAATATATATCAAAGAAGGGGGGAGCCTCAATTAGCCTCGCCCCTCTAGAGTGCCTCGGATCGCCTCTTGGGCCCCCCCAAGAGGCCAAAATCCTTCCAAAACCTAAGGAAAATCAATGTTTTGTGCTTTCTCGCCTTTTCGCTCTTGGAGCAGTCTTGGGCCATCTTGGGCGTCCCAACGCGTCGCGGAACGCCCCGTCCAGGTCAGTGGGGAGGGGTAAGGGGAGGGGTAAACCCCTCCCCGAAGGGAAAGAAGGGGGGTTGGCAGAGGAAACGCTCTAGACCACCTACGCCCTAAAGGGCTGGTGGGATACGTCCCCGAGAAATGAAAACCCAGACCCTCTCGAGTCATGGAAAAATCACGATGGGAGGTTTTCGCTATTTTCGGTTTTTCTGGGGGCCCTTGCCGGCCTCGGGGCCGTCAAACAACGACCCAGGATGACAAGCCGGTCCCGGGATGAAAAGCCTGGACCTCTGGGGGTCGCGTCCTGAAAAAAACACGACGTCGGCGGAGTCTGGGACCGGCTTTGGGTTCACGGCTTCCGAAACTCGCCCAGGAATGCTCGAGCTGCCCTTGGTCGCTTCTGGTCGGCGTCCGCTTGGACGGCCGCCCCCTTCCCCTCTTTATTTCCCTCCCGCTCTCGTGCGGCCGAGGGTGCTCCAGGGCTCGACCTGCACGGTGTCTTGGCGATGCCGTGCCCCGTTTTCGTCCTGATGTCGTTTTTCGGCGGCGAGCGAGTGGGGGAAGTGAGAAGGAGAAGGCCTTAACAGAAGGCTCGGATGTCCCCCAGCCTTCTGAGAAGTGTTTTAAGCCTCCCCCAAATACACAAAAAAAAACTCAGGAGGCGCGAGGGCTTCTGAGAAGCCCCGCCGCCTTCTGAGAAGGCCTTCTTCTCAGTCCCCCCCTCGCTCGCCGCCGAGCTGTGCTGCAAAGGCGGGCTTGAGACAAAGCGAGGGCCAGCGAAGACGGAACGAGGAACACTGTCTGGGTCGATCCCCGGAGTGACCCGTCGACGGCTCCCAGGCGCGCGCTCTCTCTCCATGTCCTGCTTTTTGCTCGTGCGGGTGGGCGGCCCCGGGCCCCACGCGCGCCCCACGGCGGAAGCACGCGACTGCGACCGGCTCGCGGGCGTCGCGTCGGGTCGAACCGCCGCGCGGCCTGCTGCACGGCAGGTCCCGGACTGCTGCCTGGGAGCCGTCGACGGGTCACCCCAGGGACCAACCCAGGCAGTGCTCCTCGTTCTCGTTTCGTGTTCGCCGTCCTTCGCTCTGTCTCAAGCCCGCCCCTGCAGCCAAACGACCTCAGGACGAAAACGGGGCACGGCATCGCCAAGACGCCGTGCAGGTCGAGCCCTGGAGCACCCTCGGCCGCACGAGAGCGGGAGGGAAGTAAAGGGGGGAAGGGGGCGGCCGTCCAAGCGGACGCCGACCAGAAGCGACCGTGGGCAGCTCGAGCATTCCTGGGCGAGTTTCGGAAGCCGTGAACCCAAAGCCGGTCCCAGACTCCGCCGACGTCGTGTTTTTTTCAGGACGCGACCCCCAGAGGTCCCGGGCTTTTCATCCCGGGACCGGCTTGTTGACGGCCCCGAGGTTAAGTGCCCCCAGAGACCGAAAATAGCGAAAAACTCCCCGTCGTGATTTTTTCCCGACTCGAGGGGGTCTGGGTCTTCACCTCTCGGGGGCGTATGTTTTACATCTGCCACCTTCCGCCGCCCTTCCGCCGGTTTCCGCCGGCGGAGGCGGCCTCGTTTTACTTTCGCCGACCTTCCGCCGCCCTTCAGCCGCGGAAGATGACAACTCCTTCCGTCCTCGAAGGCAAGGCCCTTTTTGGAACGCCTCACATGCGTTGCTAATGCGGGGGCGCTGGCCAGGGGCCGCAATACCGAGGGGGCAAGAAGAATGCACCCCTTGCCCCAGGGAGAGCCCTGACCTTCCAGGAGGACCTCGACGTTTAAATTCCTGTCGAGGTTTTAGGCAGTCCAGATAGGTCTATAGGTCTGGAGGGCTAATCCCACCAGCCCTTTAGGGCGTAGGTGGTCTAGAGAGTTTCCTCTGCCAACCCCCCTTCTTTCCCTTCGGGGAGGGGTTTACCCCTCCCCTTACCCCTCCCCACTGACCTGGACGGGGCGTTCCGCGACGCGTTGGGACGCCCAAGATGGCCCAAGACTGCTCCAAGAGCGAAAAGGCGAGAAAGCACAAAACATTGATTTTCCTTAGGTTTTGGAAGGATTTTGGCCTCTTGGGGGGGCCCAAGAGGCGATCCGAGGCACTCTAGAGGGGCGAGGCTAATTAAGGCTCCCCCCTTCTTTGATAGATCTCCTCCAAGATGGCCCCAAGAGCGCCCCGAAGGCTCCCAAGAGCGCCCCAAGAGCGCCCCAAGAGGGCCCCAAGAGACCCCAAGAGGCCCCCAAGAAGCCTCCAAGAGGCTGCCAAGAGACCCCCAAGAGGCCCCAAGAGAGTCCAAGATGGCCCAAGACGGCTCCAAGAGCGAAAAGGCGAGAAAGCAAAAAACATTGATTTTACCTAGGTTTTGGAAGGATTTTGGCCTCTTGGGGGGCCCAAGAGGCGACTCGAGGCACTCTAGAGGGGCAACGCTAATTGGGGACCCCCTCTTCTTTGATCGATCTCCTCCAAGATGGCCCCAAGAGCGCCCCGAAGGCTCCCAAGAGCGCCCCAAGAGCGCCCCAAGAGCGCCCCAAGAGGCCCCAAGAGGCGCCCAAGAAGCCTCCAAAAGGCTCCCAAGAGACCCCCAAGAGGCCCAAGAGGCTCCCAAGACGGCCCAAGACGGCTCCAAGAGCGAAAACGCGAGAAAGCACAAAACATTGATTTTAGCTAGGTTTTGGAAGGATTTTGGCCTCTTGGGGGGGCCCAAGAGGCGACTCGAGGCACTCTAGAGGGGCAAGGCTAATAAGCAACCCCCCCTTTTTTGATAGATCTCATCCAAGATGGCCCCAAGAGCGCCTCGAAGGCTCCCAAGAGCGCCCCAAGAGCGCCCCAAGAGGGCCCCAAGAAGCCCCAAGAGGCCCCCAAGAAGCCTCCAAGAAGCCCCCAAGAGACCCCCAAGAGGCCACAAGAGGCTCCCCGAGATACGCAAGAGGCCCCCGGGACCGCCAAGAGGCCCCAAAGACGGCCCAAGAGGCCCCCAAGCTCGCCATTGTCCTCCTCCTCCTCTTTTTCTTCCTCCTCCCTCCTCCCCCTCCCCCTCCTCCTCCTCCTCCTCCTCCTCCTCCTTTCCTTTTCCTCCTTCTCGTCCTCCTCGTCCTCGCAGTCCTCCATCTCCTCCTCCTTATCTCCTCCTCCTCCTCCTCCTCCTCCTGCTCCTCCTCCTGCTCCTCCTCTTCCTCCTCCTACTCCGACGACGACGGCTCCTCCTACATCCTCCCCCTCTTGGGGTATATGGCGGCTCACCCCGCCCTCTGTTCTTCTGCATGCTCCCCCGCTTCCCTCATAACCTCCACTCCCCTGGGACTCATTTCTGGACGGGCTGGTGGGGATACGCGAAGCGTCTAGAATTTTTGACACTGGAAGGTCAGGAGTTAAGATGGGGGGCTCCTCCGTTTATAATGCCAGGGCTGCTGTTGCCCAGGCCCCCTCGCACCGTGGAAAAAAAAACACGATGGCTGGTTTTTGCTTGCCGGTTTCGATCTACGCGGGGGCCCTCGCTGGGCCCCGGGAAAAACTGGTCCCGGGGAAGGGGTCGGGGTATGTTTGTTCGGGATCGGCGTGAAAACAAACACGACAGCGCGTGTCTCGCAAAGGCTCGTGCGCGTCTCGCTGCGGCTCGCGCGTGTCTCGCTACGGCTTGCGCGTGCCTCGCTACGGTTCAAAACCAGGGCCGCCTTTCGAACGAGAAAGGCACGGCACGAACCTGAATTCTCAGAGGTCCGCACCGACTGCTTGGATCGGTGCTAGGGGCGGCCAGAGGGGCCCGGCGCCGATCCAAGAAACGCGCGCGGACCTGCGATGTGTTCTGCTTATGTTGTGTTTGTTCCTCTAGTCCCAGAGCGGGCGGGCAAGGTTGTTGAAGGATTACTTGGATCACCGCGGAAAAGGTGTTGAGGGGCTCGGGGAATGCTAGTGGATGCGAAAGTGAGCCATATCCAGCCGAACCAAGCTTATAAGTGTTGCACGTGCCTTGAATGGCGCAAGATTGGTGGATAACTCCGCCAAGTGGGCGAAGCCCACTCAGCTTGGTTCTTCATCCCTGCAAAGTCACTTTGGACTTAGAGCACTGGGAACCAACCTAGAAGCCACAAGGCCAGGTATGATTCACCTTAGCATCCACTTAGAGTACCATTTCCCCTTAGCAACCCCCGCGGTGATCCAAGTATCCCCGCCATGAAGCAAAGAGGTCATCAGGTAAACTGGTCCTGGAAATTTCCTGTCGCTGGGCATTCCCAGTCCCCAGGAGCATCAAGAGACGATTCAGGATGAAGAGCTGGTTCAGGGGGAAGGCCTCGGGGTCCAGGACTCGTTTCCCTCGAGAGTCGTTTCCCGTTTGGGATGCCGCGGCAAGGTTCGGCGCTGCCGGCGTTTTGGGAGGTCTTCGCGGTGTCCGGGCGTGTCCGGAGATTTTCGGAGACTAGAGCTGCTTCCATCGGCTGCGCCTCGTCGAGAGACCTCTGGGGAGACCGGAGGTGTCCCGAGTTTGGCACCCGAGGCCCGAGCTGTGGACCAAGGACCAGCCAGAGGACATGGGGGCGCAGGAAATAGAGGTCAGCGCACACGGGGTCAGCGGGTCCCCTCCGATCACGCCTGGTGAATCCGGCCTTTTTTTGGCGGATGCGCGGGCATGGCGTCCGCACCGTCGCCGCGTTGCCTTCCGAAGCGAAGCCTTTTCTGCAGGCAGGGGACGTCCCCGGAGGGCTTGCACGCCTTGTCCTCCGGCGGGCACGCGAACTTCTCCTGGAGCTGACCCTTCGTTGCTTCAAGCAGAAACTCCTGGCGAACCCGGGCTTGGGAGCCGCGTGGAGCCAGCGCCACCTCCCCGCCCTCCGCCGGCGCGGGTGTCTCACCGTTGTGGCCTCCCGGAGACAGAGAGAGTTCGTGTATCATTTGCTGTTGAAAAGCAGCGAGGCACGGAACACACCAGGCATCCAGAGCACGCCCAACAGAGATCACAGCAAAAGTGGAACAAGCATGCTGATTAACATTGCTCCCCATGGAAGCACAACGGAGTCTGCGCCGACAAATGGTGCAACTAATGTGTTCTGTGTGTTCGTGCTTTTGTTTCGCTTTTTGTTGGTGGATACTGGTTCGGGGGATCCCAGTCGCGAGGTTCAGGGGAGCTGCGTGGCCGGCTGGGTCTTGCGAGATGGCCTTGGCTGACGCGGGTCGGCGTTGACCCGCGCCGGGGGTTAGCGAGTCCCCGAGCAGTGTTCAACAAGCGCGGTGGGGGGGGGGGTTCGCATCGGGTGTAGGACCGTGCTGCCGTTCACGGAGCGTGGGGGGGGGAGGGGGGTTCCGCGCGCGCGCGCGGGGAGCCAGAACGAGCCGCCAGGCGGGGTGACCCAGGGGGGAAGGATTGTTCAGCAGCGTGGAGGAAGAATGGCAGTTTCCGTGGGTTGATAACCCTTCTGGTGGCCTTCAGGAGCCTTCTCGCCGCCACGGCTGGCTATCAGCCCGAACGCTCTGTCAGGGAGGTCTGGCGGCGATGCTTGATGTGACCAGACCAAGGCCCTCCGACATCGTGCAAAATATAACGACGGGAGGTTTGAAGCAATTTCGAGCCTCCGCGTGGCCCTGAGCGGACCCCTGGGGTAATCAAATAATGACTCGGGATGAGAGAACGGTCCCCGGGAACGAGTCGAGACCTCCAGGTGCCTACGCTGGGAGAATATCGCAACGTCGGGAGTCGGGGTTCCCCTCAACCAAGTTCAGCCAAGCCAGACGACATCAACACGATTCAGTAGTATTAAGTCGGGCATGTCCGTCTACAGGAAGAATTTGCAATGGTAGTCAGAGAAGAATATGTTGACGATTGTTCGTGCTCTCACTATCACACAGAATCCGCCTGCAGTAGGACATGGGCGACCTAACATTAACATCCGGGGAGGACGAGGAGGAGGGTCCTCCCTCTCTCTCCCCTCCCTTCTGTCCTCCATTCCCCTTACACCCCTCCTGCCTCCTCCCTCACCTCCTATATCCTCCCTCACTGCCCCCGTTCCCCCCCCCGCCTGCCCAACCCCCGACCTCCCGACGCCCCCGCCCCTCCCCCCCTGATGCCCCGATCCCCTCCCCACGCCCCCCCTGCACCCCTTCCCCCCCCATGAAAGGGGGAAGGAGGAGGGAGAGGTGTGTGTATGTGTGTGAAGTTGTGGCTGCTTCAGCTGGCTCTGCGCCAGGGAGAAGGAGAAAAGGAAGAGGGCGGAGACGCAGATTAGTATTTCACCTCCCCACACCTCGTTCATACGATTTTGTACATAAGAATACATGTGTGTGTGCATGTATGTATGCATGCATGCATGTATGTATGCATGCATGTGTTTATACATATATATACATATGTATATATACATATGTATATGGATGTATGTGTGCATACATGCATGTGTGTGCGTATTAGTGTATGGATGTGTGTATGTGTGTATGTATGTATGTGTATGCGTGTAAGTAGATGTGTGCGTGTGCGTGTGAATGCATGTTTACATGTATGTATGTGTATGCATATGTACATGCATGTATGTGTGTTTGTATGTGGTCATGTATGTTTGTATGGGAGTGTATGCATATAGGTAGGGAGGCATGAATGTGTGTATGTCGATATGTGTGTATGCATATGTTTGTGTACGTATGTATGTGTGTATATGTATGCATGTATGAATGCGTGCATGTGTGTATGCATGCATGAATGTATGGATGTGTGTATGCATGTGTATATGTATGTGTAGGCATGTGTTTATGCATGTAGATATGTGTATGTGTCTATATGTATGCATAGATGTATAGTTTTGTGCATGTGCGTATATATATATATATATATGTGTATGTATGTGTGTATGTGGGTGTGGATGTATGTACGTGGTGATGTATGTAAACATGCATGTTCGTAATCAAGGTAGGTGTGCATGTATGGATGTATACGTGTATGCATGCGTGTATGAATCTAGGTGTATATGTATGTATGCATGCACGGATGCTTGTGTGTACGTATGTGTGTATGGATGGCTGGCTGGATGTACACAATGCTACACATACAGTTAGATGGGGCGTGTTATAATACGTAGCGTCGCGTAACATGCTCATGCTAGAGCTGCACACTACAATATTGTATACGGTAGCGTAACCGAGCACGTTGTTATGCACTGCCATATCGATTCCTATAGGTTCAAAGAATGTGCTGTACTCGCTGTGCCACAATACCTATACCAGCGTACCTGCATACGCATATGTGTGCGCATACATGCATGCATACATCATTTCGTCGTCACCATCAGCATCGTCAGCAGCATCATCATAATTACAATCAGCATCTTCATCAGCATCATCATCAGCAGCATCATCACAACCATCACAATCATCAGCATCATCGTCATCACCATCATCATCAGCATCATCATCATCATCAGCATCATCATCATCGTCATCGTCATCGTCATCGTCATCGTCATCATCGTCGTCACCATCATCATCAGCATCATCCCCATCCCCATGCCCATGCCCATCTGCCCGTCCCCCATTATTGCTACATCTTCTGGTCATCCCCCATTATCGTGTCATTGTCACCGTCACCCTCGTCTTGCTCATCCCTTCCCTCCCCGGCTCATTATCCCCCTTTTTTTGCCTCCCCCTATTGATCATTCCCGTCATCATCATCATCATCATCATCATCATCATCATCATCATCATCATCATCATCATCATCATCAACATCAACATCAACATCATCATCATCAGCATCATAAACATCATCATCATCAGCCTCGGTATCGTCCTCCCTTCTTGCCCCTGTTCTCTTCCCGTTATGCCACCTCTTCATCCTCCCTCCCCTCGTCCGCCTCCTCTCCCTCCTCCTCCTCCTCCTCCTCCTCCTCCTTCTCCTTCTCCTCCTTCTCCTCCCCCTCATTCCCCCTTTCCCCGTTCTACGCGGGGAGGGGTGCTTTCGTTCTTGACGCTGGGGCCGTGGAAACAGGGGGGGGGCCGCGTGAGCAGAGGCCCTCGGGCCTGACCCGCGACCCGCCGCGCTGACGAGAGCACATCGGCACGACGGCTTCAGCCTGGCCCGACCCAGCCCCCTGGCGCTCTGCACGACTCGCGACGGCAGGTGGTTTTCGGCAGCGTCCGGCTCCGAGGGCCCCCGGCTCAGGCCCCCGGGATCCTGGAAACACGGCCTCGGGCCGCCGAGCGCGCTCCACTACTCGCAGAGTGCCTACTCGCAGACGTCCGAACAACCTGGGCCCTCTCCCTGATGTAGTGGTACGTGAATCCTCCGCGGCGGATCCAGGCCATTTGCGAGTAGCACATGGTGCGAGTAGTGGAACGCGCCTGTCCATCGGGGCACGAAGCAGAGGAGCGCCTCCCTCGGGGAGAGGGGCTCCAGACTTCGAGGGGGGGGTCGCACAAGGGTGGGCGACGAAGAGGGGGGGGGGGGCGGCCGTCGCCTTACAAGCGGGGGGGAGGGGGGGGGAGGGGATTCGACGGCGAGGGGGGGGGGAGGGAGTAAGTAAAGAAGCGAGGGGGTTTCGACGGCGAGGGGGGGTTCGACGGCGAGGGGGGGGGGGGGTCGACGGCGACGGGGGGGGTTGACGGCTGAGGGGGGGGGGGGGGGGGTTCGACGGCGAGGGGGGGGGAGAAGGCGGCGGGACTTCTCAGAAGCCCTCCCGCCTTCTGAGAAGTTGTCTCTGCGTCTTCTGGGAAGGCTGAGGACACTTCCCAGCAGGCCCGGGGACTTCCGAGCCAGCCTTCTGAGAAGGCCTGCCCCTTCTCACAAAGCGCCTCGTGGCTTCTAAGACGGCCTTACGGTGGGTGGACAACAAGTGTCCACGCCCATGGCGCCAAGACAACGCCACGACGACCTGCATCCCAAAGCCACTATGGGATTGGGGGGAGGGGGCGGGACATACGTCCTATAAGATGTTGTTGCCACATCGCGTGGTATGGTCTTCGTGCCACGGGGGCGGACACTGTTTGTCCGTCCACCGCAGAAGTTGGGAGGGCTTCTAAGAGCGCGTTTCGTAATTTTCGGCGGCAATGGGCATTACAGGGAGGGGGGGGGGAGGAGCCAGGAGGGAGGAGTATAATGGAACGCCTCCCCCCCGCCGTGCGCACGGCGGCAGTGCCCGGAGCGCACTGGGGGGGGGTGGGAGGGCGTTACGTTATAGGGACGGGGGGGAGAGGGGGCCGGGGGCTATAGTACCCACTATGTCCCATGCAATAAAGAAGCGCACTCTAAGAAGGACCCCGCCTCCCAAGAGATGTCCCCCCCCCGCCGCCTCCGCAAGGGGGCCGCCCCCCTCGCGGCACCCCCTTTTTGGGTGCGCGCCGCCGCCGCCGGGCGACGGCGCGGAGCAAACTTACGCAGAGCAGGGTGCGGTCGCAAGGGTGCTCTCGCGGTTCGGTCGGCTCGGGTCCCGAGCATCGGCCAGGGACGTTGCTCGGGGGGCATCTGCCGCGGTCGATCGCCCAGGGGGGTTCAGCTGCCGCCCCTGCGCGCATCGCTCCCGCCGGAGTTCCCCCCAGAGGGGGAGCTTCGGCGGGGGCTTCTCTCGTAGGCGCCCCCGCTCGCCCAGGGGGGTGCGGGGGGTCGCCGTCGCAGTCGGCCTCGGCTCGAAAGGGCGAGAGCCCGAACAATTGTCGAACGCCCTACGGAAATCCATGGTTTTGGCCTCCCGAGGCCCTCTCGAGGGCCTTCTTGGGTCTGGTCGCTTCTCGCGCGCCGCCGCCGCGCCGCTGCGCGCCCCGCCCTGGCGGCGTGCGGCCCGTCGGCGTCCGCTCCTCGCTGCCGGTAGGTCGGCTGCCGGCTCTGGTCGCGGTCGCCGGAGACGGCCTCGGCCGCGGTCGCTCTCCTCGGCGATTGCAGTCAAAACGTTGAAATAAGGAACGATTTGAGTTCGGAAGGGGCTCGATGTTCCTTAGGCTCCTCCACCGCTGTTCCTCCTGCCCTCCTCGGGCACGGCTGCGGCTTTACGGCCAAAATGGGGCTTCGTTCCTTATTTGGCGTACCTCCTTTCAGCGGCCCGACTGTACAAAGGGTGTGATTACGCCGGGGTATGGTTTGCGATCGGCGCCGTTGGGGCCTGTGGGGCACGACGCTGTCCTCGTCGGGCCTCCTCGGGGCGCGGCGGAGAGCTCGGTCGAGGTCCTCGCACGCACCCCAGGGTGTCCCCCCGGGTGCCGGTTGCAGGCCACAGCCTTCGCAAACAACACCCTTCAGAGTCGCCGATCCCCGCCGGAGGCGCCAGCGCAGCCTCCGCAGCCACAGGCAGCGGCT
>CAUYUJ010015822.1:12500-44398 GCA_963575745.1 Prorocentrum cordatum | reverse complement strand
GGGGAGAAAGGACGAGCAAGGGGCGAAGGGTCGTTGTTTCAACGATGGGGCCTCGAGGGCTGGGGCCCTCAGTACGAGGGGCCTGAAGCGGTGCAAATTGAACCTGCGATCCCTTCTCTATCCTTAGGGGCCCATCCCTCAGGGCCCCATCTTTGAACCGCCGAGAGAGGGAGAAGGAGGGAGGCAGATGTCGCCATGAAGCAGGCGGGTCCTGAGAGAAGCGGAACCTAAGTTTTGTCCATTGCCGCTTCGGGCTTCTCTGGGACCTCCACGGGCCCTGGGGGCTTGCTTGCAGACGGCTCAGGACGAATAGTCGGTTCTGGGGGGGAGGTCCCGGGGTCCAAGACGCGTTTCCCTCAGGACCGTTTCCCTCAGGAGCTGTTTATTTCATATCCAGGCCCCCATTTGGGGCCCGAGTAGATGCGTTCGGAGGATGGTGCCGCATAGCCTATGCATCGGCGGTTCGGCTCGATGTGGTACCCTAATGGCTCCGCTCCGGCGGCGCCGACGCATCGGTGACGCGGCGCGATCCTCGGACCGCATCTGCGCGGGCTCCGTCTGGGAGGCCTCCGTCATACCAGAGGGAGGAGCATGGGGAGGAGCGAAAGCACATGTAGAAACTCTGCGCCAGTTGCTATACCTGCGCAGCTTTGCTGGGAAGTTGCCGACCGTGCATCTTTGTGGTTCGCATGGCTCCCCACCTCCCTTGGGCAGGCAATGCAGATCCAGAAGCTCTTGCAGATGCAGCAGCCAGGGCAGCCTGTGATGCCACTCGCGCAGCCACCTGGGCCACAGGCGTTGACGAGCTGATTTTTGTCGTCGTCGACGATATCGCAATGGAGGGAAGGGTACGGTCTCGGAAAGGTGCACTCTTTCCTATCTATCTGTATGTTTAGAAATATATCTCTCTCTCTCTCTTTCTCTTTCAGCCCCGTTCCACCTCCGTATCTTCCTCGGTCGCTTCCTCCGTTTCCACATGCTCTTTCTGCATATCTATCTCTACCTTCTCTCTCTCGTGTTCTGTCGCTCGATACGCATATATATATATATATATATGTATATATATGTGTGTGTGTATTGTTATACAGCTAGTGTTTATTATGTCTCTCTCTCTCTACCTCTGTCTCTCTCTCTCTCGCTCTTTCTTTCTCTCTCTCTCTCTCTTTTCTCTCTCTCTCTCTGTTTGTTATATGTCTCTCTCGTTATGTATATATGTACATGTAGAATGTGTATGTATAAAATGGCCTGCGGCCCATACCGCAACCGTGGCTGGGTTATGGGCATGAAGCCTCTTAGGCGTTCGTCGGGAGTTCGTGGGAGGCCCCTCGGGGGCCTCTTTTGGAAGCACTTCTGAGGCCTCCTGGGGGGCCGTTGTGCGGCCTGCAGGCGCCAGGAGGAGGAGGAGGAGGAGGAGGCGGAGAAGGAGAAGGAGGACCAGGATCAGGACGAGGAGGAGGACGAGGAGGAGGAGGAGGGACCTCTTGGGGCCTCTTGCGCGCCTCGTGAGGCATCCTGGGGGACTCTTGGGCAGACGGCTAGAAGTTTCGGTCCGTGCTCCCTCTCTTGGGCCGGGGAGGAGGAGGAGGAGGAGGCGGAGGAGGAGGAGGAGGAGGGAGGGAGGAGGGAGGAGGAGGGAGGAGGGAGGAGGGAGGAGGGAGGAGGGAGATGGGACCGTCTCGGGCGCCCCATGGGCCTTCTTGGGGGGCGCCATTATATTCACGTGCCACCACCCGGGGAGCCTAGGGGAACCGCGGGAAGCCCCAAACGATTTCGGACATTGGGGCCTGGGTCCCTTACAGACTCCTCAGGACTGAAGACTGAGGCTGCAGGGATTAGGCAAAGGACCTGGGTACACGGCCACTCCGTGCCCAGAAGCACGGTGGCGGATCTCTCTTTCTCTCTCTTTCTCTCTCTCTTTCCCTCTCTCTCTCTCTCTCTCTCTCTCTATATATATATATATATGTATGTTTTCCCCCTCGTCTCTCTCTCTCTGTCTCTTTCTCTCTCTCGCTCTCTCTCGCTCTCTCTCTCGCTCTCTCTCTCTCTCTCTGTATCTCTCTCTCTCTCTCGCTCTAGTTGCTTATTTCCTCTCTCTCTCTCGCTCTCTCTCTCTCTCTCTCTCTCGCTCTCTCGTCTCTGTCTGCCAACTTGTCTGCGACCCACCAAACGAACAATAACGTCAGTCCATAGCGGCTGAAGGAAATTGCACGATATCAGACGCACTTCTACAGGCTTGGAAGTACTGCGAAGGCCTCACGGCCAGTGCCGCCGACCCTGAATGGCGACGACGACGACGACGACGACGACAACGAGCGCTCTCGGGGGCCTCTTGGGGGTAGTTTTGGGGCCTCTTGGGAAGCTCTTGGTGGCCGCTTGGAAGCCTCCTGGGGGGCCTCTTGGGGTCTCTGGGGTTCTCTTGGGGGCTTCCTGGGGCTTTTTGGGGGCTTCTTGGGGACCGCTGGGGGCCTCCTGAGCGCTTCTCAGGCCGAGGGCTCGAAATGTCCGTTCGGGTCCCCCGTCTGGGCTCCTCCTTGGAGCCGTCTTGGGGGCCTCTTCGGCTGTCGTGGAGGCCTCTTGGTCGGTCTTGGGGCCCTCTTGGGTCGTTTTGGGGCCCTCTTGGAGGCCTCTTGGGCCATCTTGGGGCGGTCTTGGGGGCTTCTTGGCTTGTCTTGGAGCGTCAGGAAGCTGACACGGCGAGCATGTCGAAACCTTTCAAAAACTTACGGGGATCGATGATGTTTGCCCCGTGGGACCCTCTTGGAAGTCCTCTTGGAGGCCTCTTGGGGCGTTTTGGAAACCTTTTGAGCCGTCTGGAGGCTACTTTGGCGGCTTGGACCGATACTTCGGCGATTCGGGGCCTTCGAGGACCGTCTTGGGGACATCTTGGGGCAGTTTTGCCGCGTGCTGCGGCATTTCTTGGCCGCCCAACCGCCCGAGGGGGAGTCGTATCTGCCCCGGGACCCCCCTCCGCGGCGGGGAAGGGATCAAAGGGAAGGGGTTTCCCTTCGACTCAAAGGGAAGGGGCTTCCCTTCGCCTCAACTACAACGTTGCTCGATCTCGCTGTGGCTGGCGCGCTCGAAGAGAACACGGTGAAAGTGGGGGGGAACGGCGACGGGCCTAGGGAAGGGGGGGGAAGCGAGCGGCGAAGGCGACGACGACGACGACGACGACGACGCCGACGACGACTCCAACGGAGCAGCCTCTTCCACACGCCGACGGGGTCGGCGGACTTCCCCCGAACGCCACACCCGGGCCCCAATAAACACCCGAAGGGCACACGAATGCTGCTGCCCCCAACCCTGGCCGCATCCGCGGCCGCACGGTCCGAACGCCCCCCATAAAATCCTCCTCCTCCTCCTCGTCCTCCTCCCTCCTCCTCCTCGTCCTCCTCCCTCCTCCTCCTCCTCGTCCTCCTCCTCCTCCTCCTCCTCCTTGTTCTCCTCCTCCTCCTCATCCTCCTCCTCTTCCTCCTCCTCATCCTCCTTCTCCTTGTTCTCCTCCACGGGTTTCCGCCTGCGCGGGTCCCTTGGGTGATCCATTCCTTTAATCATTTATTAGGGAGAATGGGCGGAGCCTGATTTGGGCGCTTCTGTCTGGGACGTCCTCAAAAAACCTGCCTGGTGTGGCTCTTGGCCCCTGGTGTTGCCTGGTTTGGCCCAGCTTGCCCTGGTTTGGCCGTGCGCCCCGCCTGAGACAGCCGCACAACTTGCCTGGTTTGGTCCCCGGTTTTGCCTGGTGTGGGCCCGGTTTCATGTGAGACGTCCTCAAGATTTGCCAGGTTTGGCCTGGTTTGGGCCCGGTTTCGTTCGAGACGTCCTCAAATGTGCTTGGTTTCGCCCTGGTGTGGCGTGGTTTGGGCCCCGTTTCGCTTGAGGCGTCACAAGTTGCTTCGTTTGGCCGGCTCAAAGAAGCCTTCACGAGGCTCGCGGAGCGAAACATCTACGAACGCCCGTACGATCCATGGTCGCTACGCGGTCCAAATGCACAACACGATGTGTCACGTTTGCTTCGACACTGTACGGGTAATTGACACACGTCGTGGTGAAGTGGTGGCACGGTGTCGTCCACATGCAACACGACTGCGCTACAAAATGGCGGGTGGCATGGGCGTGGACATCCCCCAAATACTGTGCGGATCGGCATGGGCGTGTGTGGCGGCGTTGGAAGGAAACCTTTTGTGAGGCTGTGGTCTGTAGGCATCAGTGCTGAGCGGCCTCCTATCTGCATCGTTCCACATGAGGAAAGATGATCGTATTGGAGCGCATTCTTTAAATCATCCCGCAGGCGCTGAGCCAGATTGGAAAGGCGCGCGTCATTCTAATAGCGTGACTCGTCCGTTGCTGACACAAAATGTTGCGTTTTGAGGTGCATGTGTTAGTCCACTTCATACAATGAGGTGGATCGTTCTTTCATGCGTTTGTCCGAGCGGACCGGAACATGGTAGAATCACGTCTGCCGCCGTCCTGCACCGCTTGCTTTTGTAGCCTTTCTCCGAATACAGTGGGCACACGAATCAATGCATCGTTTGTGTTTAACCGGGGTTCCCCGGGATTCCTATTTCAAGGTTGGAAATGAGATCAGATCCCCAGGGGGTCCCGAAGGTTGGACATAACAGAACCGCTGGATTTCATGGTGTGGGTTTCTTGTGGATGTCCCTCGTTGCCGAAGTCCCACCGCAGCTCGATGGAGAGGAAGCGGGAGAATGATTGACCACTAGTCTGCGGAGAGTCGAGCGGAGTTGTTGGGCCGGAGCCATACCCCGCCCCCCTCCCCACACCCCTTCACCCCCTCCCGTCGCGCGGGGCGCACCCGCGCCGCCAAGGGTGGCTGGGAAGGGGTTCCAGCGCCGACTCAAGAAACCCCGAAGGTGTCTGTGTGTGCAGCTCGTTTGTGGCTCTGCCTCACATCGGCGACGAGCGAAGGGGGGAAATGAGAAGGAGAAGGCCTTCTCAGAAGGCGGCGGGACTTCTCGGAAGCCCCCCTGGCGCCTTCTGAGAATTGTTCTGCGTCTCTGGGGAAGGTCCCGAAAACTTTTCAGAAGGCCGGGGAACTTGCGAGCCTTCTCAGAAGGCCCGCCCCTTCTCACTTCCCCCCCCGGGCGCGCCGCCGATCCGAGGAGCCAGAGAACATGATAGGATGGGGGTGCGTTCCAGGACTTCGGCGTCCCCTGCTGCTCCGCAAGGGCTGCACCGACGAGGGCCGCTATACTCAGGTCAGACCTGTCCCCCTACAGGCGGATTTTGGACCAAAAATGGAAAATATTCTAAATATAGTTTGTAAAAAGTCAGAAATAATACAAGAATCGTCCCCAGACTATTGTTTGACTATATATGAGAGAGCGTGGTCCACCGCCGCTTTACTGTGGAAAATTGCCAACCTTTTCCTCCGGAACCCGTGGGTCGCCCCCCCCCCCCTCCGAAATCCCCCCCCCCCCCCCCTGCTGGAACCCCTCCCCCCCCCCCCCCCTCCCCCGGCAAAACCCCCCCCCCCTCCCCTAACCCCTCCCCCCCCCCCCCCCCCCCCCCTCCCCCTCGAAAACCGGGGGGGTCACTACCGGTTCGAACCCCCCCCACCCCCCTCCGGATCCGGAAAACCGGGGGGGGTCACTACCGGTTCGAACCCCCCCCCCCCCTCGAAAACCGGAGGGGGATCACTACCGGTTCGAACCCCTCCCCACCCCCCCACTCACCGCCAGCAAACGACTCCCGGTCCCTACCACCGTCCGCATCACATCCTCCACTGTTGTTCCCAGCACCACTGTCCTCACCACCACTGTCCCCACTGTGTCCCCACCAGTGCCCCCACCACTGTCGCACTGTCCCCACTGTCCCCACCACTGTTCCCACCACGGTTCCACTCTCCCCACTGTCTCCACGGCCCCAACCACTGCCCGACTATCCCCACTGTCCCCACTGTCCCACCGACTCCGCCGCTGTCCCACTGAGCTGTCCCACTGTTCCACTGTCCCCACTGTCCCCACCACTGTCCCCACTGTACCTCTGTCCCATTGTCCCACCGCCGTCCTCGCCACCGCCTTCACCACTGTCCCCACCACCATTGTACCCTCCACTGTCCCATTGTTTCCACCTCATTCCCACTGTGCCCACACCATTGTCACCACCACCACCGTCCCCACCACTGTCCACTGTCCCCCCTGTTCCCACCATTGTCCTCACCACTGTCCCCACCACTACCGGCCCTCTACTGTCCCACTGTCCCACTGTCCCCACCACTGTCCCGCTGTCCCCTCACCACTGTCCCACCAACACCGTCCCCACCTCTGTCCGCACCCCCACTGGGTTTTCGAGAGGGGGGGGGGGGTTCGAACCGGTAGTGACCCCCCCCCCTTTTCATGATGAGCTGGGGGGGGGGAGGGGTTCGAACCGGTAGTTGGACCCCCCCGTTTTCCAAATGGGGGGGGGGGAGGGGTTCGAACCGGTAGTGACCCACCCCGGTTTTCCGCCAGCAGCGGTAGAACACGCTCTTTCCTATGTTTGAATATTCCTCCTGTAGAGGGACAGGCCCGACTTAGCGTTATAGTTACTCTTGGAATTCCAAAGTAACTATGGCGAATCGCTGGAGCGTGTCCTGAGCCAATCGCATCATAACCTCATCCTCGTCCCGCCTCGGCGGCGCGCCGAGGGGGGGAAGCGGAGAGAGGGCCAGCCTGATCAGAAGGCGGCGGGGCTCCGCAAAAGCCCTCCGACCTCTGAGAAGCCCTCCTTGCGGTTTCGGAGAAGGGCCCGACCGCCCCAGCATTCTTATAGACCTACCATTAGCTTCATGCTGACAGCAGGATGCTCCCTGTTCTCATAACATAAGGCAGACGCAACAAAAAAACGGTCTCAGCCAGAAGTGCGTTGGTATACCCATCGGTCGTTGAAAGTGGTTGTTTGCTTGGGATTCCCAGATTCCAGTGTACTTTAAGCGCTTGCCTATTTCAATGGTCGAGTGGCTTCCCCTCTTCCCGCCTCTTCAGGGGGCGCGCGGAGACCCAATCTACTCCCAACGCCCTCCTACTTCGTGTTTCGACCTACTTTTTCCGACCGATGGGTAACATTCCGCGCAAGCCGCGAAAGATTCTCAGGACGTTCCCTGGTGGCTCTATGGGAAGACCAGGGCGCCTCGCCTCTGCCTTACCGCCGGGCGCGCCGTCGACGACTGCTCCTGAGGCATCTGCCTCGCCTCCGCGGCCCCCCGCGCCGCAGATGCCGCAGATGTTGTCCGCAGCCGACGCCGCGGTCCTTGCCGCGGCGTTCCCCGCTGTGGCAGGCGGGCTTGTCCACGCCCAGCCCCTCCTGCTCGGATGCTGCGAGAGCTAGCCGCGCCCTTTTGTGGGGTCCCTTCTCGGGCCTCGCGAGAGGTGCGCCCCAGCCCAGATTTCCGACGATCTGACTTTCTCGGCTGGCGGTTTGTCCTCAAGTCGGGTCTGGGGACCGTTGTCCGGCCCGGGACCATCAAACATGGATCGGGGCCGGAAAATTAACTCAGAGGAAGGCGTCGGGACCTTTTGGGACCGCGCATTGAATATACGTGTATCTAAATACATGAATCTATATTTCTATATCAGAGTGAGGGGGCCGAACGGTCATTCATCGTCCCTGGGTGCGTGGCTGAATAAGGGATTCGTGGTGAGAATTCTGCTAGTTGCGTTGTTGTTGCTGTTGTTGTTTGTTGTCGTCGCACCCCGCGACCCACCCCGCGACCCACCCCGCGACCCCCCCGCGACCCAACCCGCGACCCACCCCTCGACCCACCCCGCGACCCACCCGCGACCCACCCGCGACCCACCCGCGACCGACCCCGCGACCCACCCGCGACCCATCCCGCGACCCATCCACGACCCATCCGCGATCCACCCGCGACCCACCCCGCGACCCACCCGCGACCCACCCCGCGACCCACCCTCAAGGGAGGAAAAGCTACCCGGACCCGAGAGTTGACGTTTACTGAACGGCCCTGGGCGTTGGCTAAACAGCCCTGCCCTGTTCGATTCACTCCTTGTGTGCGTTTACCAGACGGTTTCGCGTGTCGGGGTGATGATTACGGGGTGGATGAACGAAAAAATCGGCACCTGCGGCGGGTTCGTTGTATGATTTGTGTAAATTTGGCGCCTGCGGCGGGCTTCTCCGGAGTCTCGCAAACTGTTGACTTCCCCACCGCCCCCTCACTCTGATCCGCATATGCGGGGTGCCACGTGTGTTTATATATATATATATATATATATCTATATATATAAATTATAATACATATATACACATATATATATACATACATATATATATACACCTATACGACCACCCTGCGGGTGGTAAGAAGGTTGTGGGGGGGTGGGGGGAGGGGGGTGGCTCATGACGACAACTGTGTTGAACGTGGTGCTGATGGGCGATGATGGTGTGCATGACGTGGCGGAGTTTTTTTTTGTTCCTTCGCTTGGCGATATCACAATCGATCTCACAATCGATCTCACATTCGGTCTCACTATCGATCTCACGATCGATCCCACTATCGATCCCACTATCGATCTCACGATCGGTCTCACAGTCGATCTCACTATCCATCTCACGACAGGACACCGACGGGACACCGACGGGACAACGGCGAGCCACCGACGGGACAATGCGGGCATCTCACTATCGATCTCACGATCGAACTCACTATCGATCTCGCGATCGGTCTCACAGTCGATCGCACTATCGATCTCACGACAGGACACCGACGGGACACCGACGGGACACCGACGGGACAACGGCGAGCCACCGACGGGACAATGCGGGCCCCCGCTTGACAAGGCCGGGGGGGGGGGGAAACATTTGTGTTGGCGGGCCCCTAGCGACAGCAGAGTGAATTCCTCTCGCCCGCCCACGCAGCTTCGCCTCGCCCGCACGCACGGCACGAGCACGAACTCGAAACTCGATTTCCCGGTGGGGGGACTCCGTTACACTGCGATCTGACCCCCCAACCTCCGATCTATATATATATATATGATGTATATCTATATCTATATATATATATATCGATTCATTCATTCATACAGTCATACAGAGATACATACATGCATGCATACATACCTACGTACATACACACATGCATGCATACATGTAAAATACATGCAGACGTTTACATTTATATACATTATATGTGTATAGATACACATCCGGTTGTCTGCAGTTGCCTCCCAGGAAATCCTGGGGACACCTCGGGTTCGCCGCCCTCCTCTCCCTCCCTCCTCCTCCTCCTCCTCCTCCTCCTCCTCCTCCTCCCTCCTCCTCCTACTACTACTACTACTACTACTACTACTACTACGACTACTGCTGCTACTACTACTACTACTACTACTCCTTCTCCTACTCTATCCTTATTCCTTATTAGAATATACTCCTACTCTCCCCCTCAGGCCGGCAGATAGCGGGCGCATCCGGTGATTTTACCTAACAGCGAAGACTGATAGGTTTCTACAAGACTCAAAAGAGAGCAGCAGATGACTCCACAGGGGGGTCTGGGCGGGTGCCGGACAGGGTGCCGCAGAAGTCATTTTAAGCCAACAGTCACACACTTCGTGCTCTTCGACCTCCCAGAACTCCATTCCCGGGCCACATTCTGAATGCCCGGAGCCAACTGTAGGCCACTTCGTGCTCTTCGACTTCCCAGAACTCCATTCCCGGGCTACATTTTGAATGCCCGGAGCCACCTGTAGGCCACTTCGTGGTCTTCGAGTCCCCAGAACTCCATTCCCGGGCCACTTTTTGAATGCCCAGAGCCAACTGTAGGCCACTTCGTGCTCTTCGAGTTCCCAGAACTTCATTCCCAGGCCACATTTTGAATGCCCGGAGCCAACTGTAGGCCACTTCGTGCTCTTCGAGTTCTCAGAACTCAATTCCCGGGCCACATTTTGAATGCCCGGAGCCAACTGTAGGCCACTTCGTGCTCTTCGAGTTCCCAGAACTCCATTCCCGGGCCACATTTTGAATGCCCGTAGCCAACTGAGGCTGAGGCAGGCTGCTGCTGAGGCAGGCTGAGGCTGAGGCTGAGGCAGGCTGAGGCTGAGGCAGGCTGAGGCTGAGGCTGAGGTGAGGCTGAGGCTGAGGCTGAGGCAGGCTGAGGCAGACGGCTGAGGCTGAGGCAGGCTGATGCTGAGGCAGGCTGAGGCTGAGGCTGAGGCTGATGCAGGCTGAGGCTGAGGCTGAGGAAAAGGTTGAGGCTGAAGGCAGACTGAGGCTGAGGCTGAAGCAGGCTGAGGCTGAGGCTGAGGCAGGCTGAGGCTGAGGCTTAGGCAAGCTGATACTGAGGCAGACTGAGGCTGAGGCTGAGGCAGGCTGAGGCTGAGGCTGAGGCAGGTTGAGGCTGAGGCAGGCTGAGGCTGAGGCTGAGGCTGAGGCAGGCTGAGGCTGAGGCAGGCTGAGGCTGAGGCAGGCTGAGGCTGACTGAGGCTGAGGCTGAAGCAGGCTGAGGCTGAGGCTGAGGCAGGCTGAGGCTGAGGCTGAGGCTGAGCTGCTGAGGCTGAGCAGAGGCTGAGGCCGAGGCTGAAGGCAGACTGAGGCTGAGGCTGAAGCAGGCTGAGGCTGAGGCTGAGGCAGGCTGAGGCTGAGGCTGAGGCAGGCTGATGCTGAGGCAGGCTGAGGCTGAGGCTGAGGCTGATGCAGGCTGAGGCTGAGGCAGGCTGAGGCTGAGGCCGAGGCTGAAGGCAGACTGAGGCTGAGGCTGAAGCAGGCTGAGGCTGAGGCTGAGGCAGGCTGAGGCTGAGGCTGAGGCTGAGGCAGGCTGATGCTGAGGCAGGCTGAGGCTGAGGCTGAGGCTGATGAGGCTGAGGCTGAGGCAGGCTGAGGCAGAGGCAGGCTGAGGCTGAGGCTGAGGCAGGCTGAGGCTGAGGCTGAGGCAGGCTGAGGCTGAGGCTGAGGCAGGCTGAGGCTGAGGCAGGCTGAGGCTGAGGCCGAGGCTGAAGGCAGACTGAGGCTGAGGCTGAAGCAGGCTGAGGCTGAGGCCGAGGCAGGCTGATGGAGGCTGAGGCAGGCTGAGGCTGAGGCTGAGGCAGGCTGAGGCTGAGGCTGAGGCAGGCTGAGGCTGAGGCAGGCTGATGCGGAGGCAGGCTGAGGCTGAGGCTGAGGCTGAGGCTGATGCAGGCTGAGGCTGAGGCAGGCTGAGGCTGAGGCCGAGGCTGAAGGCAGACTGAGGCTGAGGCTGAAGCAGGCTGAGGCTGAGGCTGAGGCTGAGGCAGGCTGAGGCTGAGGCTGAGGCAGGCTGAGGCTGAGGCTGAGGCAGGCTGATACTGAGGCAGGCTGAGGCTGAGGCTGTGACTGTGACTGCCGTTGCCGCTGCGACTGTCATCGCGAATGCGACTGCGACTGCGAGAACAGGAGAATTCTACAACTGGATTCTCATCTGGATCTTAAGGGGAATGTTTCCATATATGCTTCTACACATCGCTGTTAGGTTGCTTTGCCGGGATAATTATTTTTTCCTCTCGACATGGATTTTTACCTAACAGCTTGTTCTGATAGGTTTCTAGTGGGGTCAAAAGAGAGCAGCAAATGACTCCACAGGGGGGTCTGGGCGGGTGCCGGACAGGGTGCCGCAGAAGTCGTTTTAAGCCAACAGTCACACACTTCGTGCTCTTCGACCTCCCAGAACTCCATTCCCGGGCCACATTCTGAATGCCCGGAGCCAACTGTAGGCCACTTCGTGCTCTTCGAGTCCCCAGAATTCCATTCCCGGGCCACATTTTGAATGCCCGGAGCCAACTGTAGGCCACTTCGTGGTCTTCGAGTCCCCAGAACTTATTCCCGGGCCACATTTTGATGCCCGGAGCCAACTGTAGGCCACTTCGTGCTCTTCGATTTCCCAGAACTCCATTCCCGGGCCACATTTTGGATGCCCGGAGCCAACTGTAGGCCACTTCGTGCTCTTCGAAGTTCCCAGAACTCCATTCCTGGGCATGATTTTGAATGCCCGGAGCCAACTGTAGGCCACTTCGTGTTCTTCGAGTTCCCAGAACTCCATTCCCGGGCCACACTTTGAATGCTGAGGCAGGCTGATGCTGAGGCTGAGGCAGGCTGAGGATGAGGCAGGCTGAGGCTGAGGCCGAGGCTGAAGGCAGACTGAGGCTGAGGCTGAAGCAGGCTGAGGCTGAGGCTGAGGCAGGCTGAGGCTGAGGCTGAGGCAGGCTGATGCTGAGGCAGGCTGAGGCTGAGGCTGAGGCTGATGCAGGCTGAGGCTGAGGCAGCCTGAGGCTGACGCCGAGGCTGAAGGCAGACTGAGGCTGAGGCTGAAGCAGGCTGAGGCTGAGGCTGAGGCAGGCTGAGGCTGAGGCAGGCTGAGGCTGAGGCTGAGGCTGAGGCTGAGGCTGTGACTGTGACTGCCGTTGCCGCTGCGACTGTCATCGCGAATGCGACTACGACTGCGAGAACAGCAGAGTTCTACAACTGGATTCTCATCTGAATCTTAAGGGGAATGCTTCCAGATATGCTCCTACACATCGCTGTTAGGTTGCTTTGCCGGGATAATTATTATTTTTTCCTCTCGACATGGACGTCCTGTCGTCCTCGGCGATAATCCATTGCAAAAATACCACAAAGAGCACACGCGCGCGTTCATGTCAGAATCCTACCGAACACCGTGTTCTTGCAAGCATTTCAACATAAAACATCAAAAACCAAATGCTTTTGTCACAAAAAAATGTACAAATTTCCCGCCCGGGCTCTCTTGCTGAAATCATAGGAAAACCATAGGAATCTTAAGAATTCTGTCAAATCCAGCGATTTCACGTCATCGCGCGGTGCACTCGCGATGCTCTGTCATGCACCCAGGCCGCGAATCCTGTGCAAAAAATATTGCAAAGAGCACACTCGCGCGTTCATGTCAGAATCCTACCGAATACCGTGTTTTTGCAAGCATTTCAACATAAAAACATCAAAAACCCAATGCTTTTTCACAAAAATGCTTTGGGGTGTCCTGTCAGACCGTCGGGCTTCCTCCGGCCACCTCTGGCTTCCTGCGGTGTACCGGGCCATTCTCGACTCGTCTGGCAATGCGTGCGCGGCATTCAACACGCGCTCGCCAGTTCCCGTCGGCAACCGCCATCGCGGCCGCATCAGCTGTACCAAACCGGCTGGCCGGTGTGACTTCGGCCCCCAGTTGTGCCAGCTTTGCTTCTTATGTTGTGGGAGGGCGGGTGGGACTGGGCATGCCATGCTTGACTCGCTCGAGCTGGCTAGCTTGACTCCTACTCCTCCTCCTCCTCCTCCTCCTCCTCCTCCTCCTCCTCCTCCTCCTCATCCTCCTCCTCCTCCTCCTCCTCCTCCCCCGTAGCCATTTTGGCTCAAGATGTTTCCGCCCCGTGGCAGAGTACGGAGACCCTTGGTCCAGAGACAGCTCAGGACCCGCTTTCATAACCCCTCTTTCCACCGCCCCTGGTGGTCGAGCTTCATATTCGGCACAGTTGCCTCCAGGTGTTACCTCCGCGCGCGATGGACAGAGGCTGGCGCGGGCCTCATTTCTCGGACGACGATAGCATGGGAGGCAAAGGCGTACCAGTCCCTGCCACTGCCGACGATGCACTCGGAGATGTGGACGGCCAGCGCCAACAAGACCCTTGGCACGAAGGAGCAGCACTACTCGGGAACAAGCTTGCCGTGCATGACCTGCCTGCACATGTCCGCAAGCAGCTGGAAGAGACCATGGCCGCTCAGATCGCCGACGCCAGCGCCAAGTTCGAAGCTACCGCCCGCGCCGTCACAGCCAAAGCTAGTCAAGACTTCCTCGACAGCCTCACGAAGATCACTTCCGACCTCAGCCACGAGGCCATTGAACGCAACATCACCGAGGTCAAGCAGCGCACATCCTCCCTGGAGAAAGAGAACATCGACCTCAAAGCAGCCGCCGCCAGACTCGACGCCATCGTCACAGCTGCAGAAGCACGAGCGCCTGCCCTCAACCTGGACGGCCTCGGCACGTGGGACCGCGATCCCGACCCAACGACTCTCTGGTGCAGCAGCCCGCAGGAGTTCAACCAGCCCGAGCTCGAGAAGAGCCTTGCCGACTGGTTCACCGCCGCAGGCATCGACAAGAGCCACATCATCTTCAACACCGTCGGCCCCGCCAAGCGCCACTCGTTCCAGGTCAGCGGAGGAACCGTCGTGGCAGAACCTCGAGCTCAACGACTCCACGGTGCCCCCCGCAATGGAAAGGAATGGCGCACTTTCAGTACACTTCGGAGCAATGGCCGTCTTGCTCCTCTCTATGCCTCCGCCGACAAAAGTCCGAAAACCGTTCGAACAGAAGTGCAGATCAAGCGACTATCAAAGATCATGCAGAATGCCGTGCCTGACATTGACATTCGCACTCATCGGACTCTTGACTACATTAGCTATCGTGGTGAAGCTTTGGCCCGCTTGCTCGTCGGAGCCCACGCTGACGCTCCCACCCGCATTCAGTGGTCCAGCGCCGCCATCACTTGCGGTTTCGACGAAGCCAAGCAGCGGCAGATCAACGCAGAGTTCGCCTCCAACTTCGCAGACGCCCTCACCTCCGCGCAGTGGCCTTAGCTATCGCTGGAGCCCATGACTCCTCAAGCCCTCGCAGGAGGGCCTCAACGTTGCATTCTGGAACACGCAAGCTCTACTCGGACAATCTGACCAACGTCGTGGAGACAAACGCCGCGTGGTCCTGCCATATCTTCGTCAAAGAGCACCAATCGCCTTCCAGGAAACGCACGGCACGATCGACGACCTTTCCCTCCTGGCCAACTCGACCCAGCGCCCGCGCAAGCCGCTCCACTCCCCCGCGATGGCAGACAACTTCCCCGCCACCAACGCAGGCGGCGTGGGCTTCCTCGTCCCGCACGACAAAGGCGAAGAAATACTCCCCCCCTGCGCTACGTCCTCGCATCAGGTTTGAGGTCGTCATCCATGGCCGCGCCGCCTGGCTTCGGGTCACGGATGCCAGCCTCTAGTTCGAAGTCGCCGTCCTCAACATCCACAACTACAGCCTTACCGCAGCAGATCGATTCTATCTTCGAGATCAGTGGCAAGCGCTCCGACAGCATGCCGACGACTAACCACAACATCGCCTCTTCATGGTCGCGGGCGATTTCAACGTTGCTGAATTCCCACCGAAGTCGCTAAACGCCCCCGTCGACTCTGACACCACCGCCGCGCAGAGGCATCAATACCAACCTGCATGTCGGCGATCGTTCTTCCGCGACATGACCGAGATCACATCATCCTCAACTACCCGCAGAGCTGAAGGGAACATGAGCGAATCCACCATCGGCCGATACTTCATCAACCTCCCGAGCCATCTCATGCCCCTCATGGAGATCATCTACATAGCTGACGACTCCCCGCTCGAGAACCCCCGCGGCCCGATAAGCGACCACAAGATTATGCACGTCCGTATCCGCCTCCGCAAGCCCAAGGTTGCCACGGGGCGAGGCGCCCCCGCGTACAGCTTCGACACTACCCACTATAAGCATCACATCACCAAGATTCTCGCCAACATAGACATGACCAACATGACCCCGATTGCAAAATGGCGCACGCTCAAGGCCGCGACGCAGGTCGCAGCCGCCCACGCCCGCGGCACGCTGACCAAGCTCCCAGCAGACGAGTTGACATCACAGCCTGGACCCGTATCCCAGGAGACCCGCGCCATGACTCTCCGCAGCATCGCACGGGCTATATGGTACCAGAACGTCCCGCTCGCGAACTCGCTCATCGAGCACACCGACATCGGGCGCCCCCACCTGAAGGTCATCGGAAACACTGTCAGCGTAAACGACATGCCGACGTTCACCAGGGCCGCCGACGCCACGCACGCCAGCCTCAGCAACGAACGCAAAGCCATTGCATCTGCTCGATCTCGCGCCGCCTTCGCGGCCGGCAACGCCCCACTCGGCCAGAAGTGGCGCCAGCGCGCCAAGCGAGAAGGCTACCGCGGCGAACTCTGGAAGCCCTTCGCCAAGCGCCTCGTGATCACGGGCATCAAGATCATCACCGGCAACTCGTCGAAAATCGCCACCGATCCCGCCATGCACCAGGCCATCATGCGGCACTGGGCCCCCGTGTTCGCCGAGAAGCATGTTGACGAGACTCTGCTCACAAACTACCTCGACTCGGCTTTCCCACGACGCCCGCGAGTAGATCTTCCCCTCCCTGACGCACAGGATCTCAAGAAAGCCGCCCGCCTCGCAGGTGACTCTGCGCCGGGCCCAGATGGGCTACCCCACCGCGCCTGGCTTCGCACCCCCGACAGCTTCGACATCCTGGCCGACGTCGGCCACGACATCGCCGCCAACAATAACATCCCGCACGACTTCAACTTTTCTCTCATGGCCATGTTGCCGAAAGGTGACGAACCCACGGGCAACGCAGACCGCACGCGTTCCCCAGAGTGCTTACGGCCGCTCTCAATGAAGAGCTCCGACGTGAAGCTGCCAGCGTCTGCCGCCAATCGCCAGCTTCATCCCCTCGCCGCCCTGACCTCGCACGAGCAGCAGGGCTTCGTCTCGGGCCGCCAGTTCCTGAACAATGTAGTCGCCGTGGACGCAGCTGCGCGCAGACACAGCCTATCCCCCACAGCATCAACTGACATGCCCGTTTTCGTCAGCATGGACATCGCAGCCGCATTCCCCAGCCTCGGCCATCAGTGGATGTGGAACGTCATCGAGCGCTGGGGCATCCACGGCCACATGATGCGCCTGCTCAAGGCCTGCTACTTCTGGCCCGTCTCGTTCCTTGACCTGGGAGGGGAACGCCGCCCCCTGTTGATCGCAGCATCGGGCGTCGCACAAGGCTGCCCTCTGAGCGGCGCCATTTGGGCGCTCGTCTTCGACCCCATCATCATCGCCCTCAGCCACGAGCTCCGCGAGATCCAGCGCGGGCTTGTCAGCGCCTGCGCCGATGACCTCGGCGTCATCCTAGCCAGACTGTCCGACATCCCCCTGCTCGCACCGCACATGGTCGTTGCCGAAGTACTTGCAGGCCTCCAACTACAAGCAAAGAAATGCATCGTCGCTCCCACATGGACGCTCCCCACACAAGACATTATCGCCGAGATGCGCCACACCCTCGCGAACGCCCCACGCCCCTCGGTCCAACTTCAAGATCGAGCCTGTGGCCCGTTACCTCGGCTTTTTCGTTGGCCCAGGTGCGACGCTCGAGGACCAGTGGCGATGGGCCCTCCGTCAAGTGGTGGGACCGCGTTGAGAAGCTCGCAGTCTCGCATGCCCCTCTACAACAATGCATCAAACTTTACAACGTCGCCGCTGTTACCTGCCCGTGGGAGTACGTCGGCCAGCTATTCGAGCCCCCATGAAGGTATCCTGCTGAAGGAGCTGCAGGCCATCAACAAGTTGCTGCGCGTCGCCCCGTCCAGCTTCGCGAAGTCCGACGTCCTCGCGATGACGCTCTGGACAAACGTGGAGGTTCCGATCGGCATTGAGAACTACCTATCCGCCACCCTCTGGCGCACGGCGACCACCGCGATCACAGGCTGGCAACTTGCCCACCGACTACTATGCGACACAGCTTACGATCAACTCCCCCTCGTCACGGCCACGCAAGGAGTTTGGTGCAACGAGTGCTGGAAGATCAAGACCGCCATTGTCCAACGCCTCGAAGGCGCCACCAACGCCACTTTCTTGACCGACGCCAAAGGTTCCCACCTCAAGCGCCTCACACGCAAAGCTGGACCGCGACCGCGTGCTCGTGCCGCCCTGATCGCCTGTCACAAGCGCGCTGCCCGAGCAGGACAACAAGCCCTACTCCAACGCCAAGTCCCACAGTCCACCTCGCATCCCGTACGGCACCGACACCGCCAGCCCGCCAAGATCACCCCGCAGTCAGCCTACCTGAAGCCCCTCAACGAACAGCTGCACGTAGACACCATGCCCGACACGATCAGGCGCCGCCTGATCGCCTGGTTTCCACACCTTGATTCAAAACAACAGCACACACGCGAACCACCAGACGGACCCCGACGTGAAGCTGAACGAGCGCAAGACCGATTGATGAACCGTGCCCGTGCTTGGGCCGCCCACTGGCTTCCCAACATCCTGCTAAACGACCCCAGCATCGACAACCGCGAAGACTGGATGCAGTGGTGCACCACCTACCCGGACGAGCTCCTCGGCACCGACCTGTTCCTGCCGCTGTACGCCACGAACATCCAGCGCCACCGCATCGCAGTCAACATGTGCGTCCAGTCGTGGGACAACAGCGGCATGGGGCGACTTCTACTCGAACGAATCTCCACGCAGTCGATCCCCTCGCTCATCATTACTCACATATGAAGCCGCCCAACTTCGCGCCCGTCGCCGCTGGATCAGCCACATCCTTCCCTTCATCGAGCCCGACGCCAACCCCGAGGACATCCACCGTGACGATGATGACATTGATGACGAAGTCCCACCTGAAGGCCCTGACGCACAGCCAGACCTTCTACAAGCTGAAAACGTTCCTGGTGATCTTCCTGCTCGATGGATGCGCCTGCGCTCCCACATGGCGACCTTCCGCCAACCAGGTTGTGGGGTTCGCTGAAGGTGCTTGCGGGGGCATGGACGACTTCTCACAGAATGCATGTGATGATCCCATCAAGCGCTCCTGCCACTTCGGGTGCCCCTTCCCCGACGGCCAAGACGCCATCCAACACTGCGTCATCTGCGGCCGCATGTGGCACCAGCTGGCCAAACCCAGAGGCCAGCTGAGCGCTCATCTATTGACGAGATTTGGACTCCCCAAGCTCACCGACCCCTTCGACGGAGAGAACGGCATCCCGAACAGCGTCGCGAGGCTCAGCGTAGCGACGCGTGTCTACCACATCACCAAGGACGATGTCCTGCCGATGACGTACCAGAAGCAAGCGACCGCCGTTGCTGCCGCGCGCCACGCTCTGAAGCTGCCCGCCGACCTGTCGGGCGGAGCGGGCGCGCCGTAGTTCGGCCTTCCGACGGACTCGCCCCTCTCCGGCGACGTTCGCTCCTCCTCCTCCTCCTCCTCCTCCTCCTCCTCCTCCTCCTCCTCCTGCTCCTGCTCCTGCTCCTGGTCTTGCTCCTCCCCCTCTTCCACCTCCTCCCCCTATTCCTCCCCCTCCTGCTCCTCTTTCTCCTCCTTCTCCACCTCCTACTCCTCCTCCCCCTCCTCCTCCGCCCCCCCCTCATCCTCGTCTTGAATTAGGTCAGAGCTTTCGCAGCCCATGATGATCCAGGGCCCCCATCGCTACTGGCACTGTTGATGGGGATGACGACGGCGACGGCGATGGCGGCGCCGATGACGGGCATCATGATTTGCAGCGGCTTGCAGCCAATACGACAACGGTAATGAACATGATGATTACGCGATGAAAACGGCGGTGACGATTGTGATGGCGGAGCGGTCGTAGTGGCGATTCGTATGCCGATGGCACTTCAGGCGTAGTCGCGGTCGCGGTCGCGACGATGTACCATCATGCAACGTTAGATGAGGCGCGATGACGAGGGGTACGAGGCCGACCAGGAGAGGAAGGAGGGAATGATGACGATGGCGACAACGATGATGCGGATGCTGATGTCGATGCTGGTGCTGACGATGAGGACGATGATGATGGCGATGAGGAGGAGGAGGAGGAGGAGAAGGAGGAGGAGGAGGAGGCGGAGGTGGAGGTGTCGGCAGATGCGGAGGACAAGGAACAGGAGGAGGAGCAGGAGGAGGAGGAGGAGGAGGAGACGGACGAGGGCAATGACGACGACAACGGCGACGACGGCGAGGCCGCAACCCCGCAGGCCCCGGCACCGCCCCAGCACCAGCGCCTGCCGCCGCGGCGGCGAGCGTCTTCGCCCCCAGCTCGAGCGGCGCGCGTTGGGCGGACGAGCAGGAGGCCGGTTCCCGCGCCCGCCCGTTTGCCCTTGCAGTGTTCTTCGGTGTCTAGCCGTCGCTCCAGCTCCGCGCCTCCACGGCCCTCCTCCTCCTCCTCGGCCTGTCCATCTAGAGGGGGGATATTCAAAAATAGTCAAACAATAATCGGGACATGATGTTTTAATGTTTTGTTGTTTGTTTGAATATGTTTGGGGAAGTTTTCATTTGTCGTCCAAAATCCGCCTGTAGAAGGACACGCCCGACCTACCCTGGTTGTGCCGCGGGCCCTGCTGTTCGCTCTGCCGCGTCCCGGCTGCCTGAGCTGCCACAAGGGACCCTTTTCTGCAGGCCCTCACAGGAGGAATCTTTCTGCAAGCCGCCACAAGTGCAGTCCCTCTGCAACCCCATACAAAAAGAGTCCTTCTGCAAGTTGCCACAAGAAGAGTCCTTGTGCAATCGGGCACAACAGGAATCTTTATATATGCAGCCACAAACGGAATCCTCCTGTACTGCCGTATAAGAGAACTCCTTCGGCACAAGAGGAATCCTGTTGTAATCCGCAGCAGAAGGAATCCCTCTATAGCCCGCCACAAGGGGAATTCCATCGGGGAGCCGCCACGACAAGTAGTTCTTTGTAGTTTGAGAGAGAGAGAGAGAGAGAGAGAGAGTGCAAGTGTATTCGCTTGTTTTTCTCACCGTCCTCGGAGGCTGATTTGTTCTGATGTGTTCATGTGCAGGCCAGGTTTCGTCCTATGTTTTGGCTCTTGTATGCGTTTCCGTCGTCTCGTCCTCGGGCGGGGTGCGGGCGCCGCGGGAACAAAAGGGCAAATGATCAGGAAATAAGATAAACATTTGAATATCCTCCAAACTCTGAGTTCCCAGATGCCACGCGAGAGGTGGTCTGGCCCATTTTGCCTCAGACATTCTCGAAATTCTGAGCTCCCAGATGCCGCGCGAGAGGTGGTCCGGCCCGTTTCGCCTGAGACATCCTCGCAACTCTGAGCTCCCAGATGCCGCGCGAGAGGTGGTCCGGCCTGTATCGCCTGAGACATCCTCCAAACTCTGAGCTCTGAGATGCCGTGCGCGAGGTGGTCCGGCGCGTTTCGCCTGAGATGCTCGCATCTCTGAGCTCTGAGATGCCGTGCGCGAGGGTTCCGGCGCGTTTCGCCTGAGACATCCTCAAATTTCTGGGTTCCGAGATGCCGCGCAAGAGGTGGTCCAGCCCGTTTCGCTTAAGACATCCTCCAAATTTTGCGCCCTGACATGCCGTGCGCGAGGTGGTCCGGCCCGTTTCGCCTCAAACATCCTCGCAACTCTGCGCTCTCTGATGCCGCGCGAGAGGTGGTCCGGCCCGTTTCGCTTGAGACATCCTCGCAACTCTGAGCCCCGAGCTGCCGCCCAAGAGGTGGTCCAGCCCGTTTCACTTGAGACATCCTCGCATTTTTGCATTCCGAGATGCCGCGCGAGAGGTGGTCCGGCGGGCGCGTTTCATTTGAGACGTCCTCCAAATTCTGAGCTCTGAGATGCCGCGCGCGAGGTGGTCTGGCCCATTTCGTCTGAGACATCCTCGAAACTTTGAGCTCTGAGCTGTCGCGCAAGAGGTGCTCCAGCCCGTTTCGCCTGAGACATCCTTGCAATTCTGACCTCGGAGATGCCGCGCGCGACGTGGTCCAGCCCGTTTCGCCTGAGACATCCTCGCAATTCTGAGCTCTGCGATGCCCTGCGCGAGGTGGTCCGGCCCGTCCTTCCAGAGACATCCTCGCAACTCTGAGCTCTGAGATACCGTGCGCAAGGTGGTCCGGCTTGTTTCGCAGAAGACATTCTCGCAATTTTGAGCTCCCAGATGTTGCGCAAGAGGTGGTCCAGCCTGGGGGCCCAGAAGACCACCTGTTACATATCCTGCCTGGGAGCCGCAGGAGGCCGCAGGACGCCCAGGACAGGCCCCAGGGGCCCCCAGGAGATTCCCAGGAGGCTCCCAAGAGGCCCCAGGAAGCCCCCGTATCAGAGCGTGTCAAGTTAATACACATCCGGTGTCGATTTGTTGATTTTTCCTGCTCTTGTGCCCCCCCCCCCCTCCCATTTTGAGGGGCCCAAACGGCCACATGTTAGATATCCCCCCCTGGGAGCCCCAAGAGGCTTCAGAAAGCCCCAGGTGTAGTCCAGGAGGCCACAGGAGGCCCAGGAGGAAGCCCCAGGAGGCCCCAGGAGGCCCCCGCAACTCGGAGCTCTGAGACGCCGCGCTCGAGGTGGTCTGGCCCATTTCGCTTGAGACTTCCTCGCAGCACGTTTCGCCCGAGACGTCGTCGCAACTTTGGGGTCCGAGATGCCGCGCGCGAGGTGGTCCAGCCCGTTACGTTGGAGACATCCTCGCAACTCTGGGCTCCGAGATGCCGTTCAGGATGAGGAGGAGAAAGAGAAGGACAAGGAGAAGGAGATGGAAGGGAGAAGGAGGAGGAGGAGGATGTGGATGAGGGAGCAGGCAGGAGGAGGGGGAGGAGGAGGAGGAGGAGGGAGAAGGAAGGAAGTTGCAGGAGAGGACCTAACGGGAAGCGAGTGCGACGTGGATTTGTCAGAACGTGTGCGAGAGGTTGTCCAGCCCGTTTCGTTTGAGACATCCTTCCAATATTGAGCTCCAAGATGTCGCTCCCGAGGTGGTCCGGCTCGTTTCGCTTGAGCCATCCTCACAATGCGAAGTTCGGAGATGCTGCGCGCGAGATGGTCTGGCCCGTTCTGCTTGAGACGTTTCGTAGCACAGGGGTTCCAATCACAACCTCTCTCATTCCTTCTCCCGCCTCCCTCTTCCCGCTTCCCGCCTGGCTCCTCTTCCCTCCTCCCGCCTCCCGCCTCCCGCTGCTACGCCTCTGCCTCCACCTCCCCGTCTCCGCCGTCGTCGTGTCTGCCGCCTCAGCCTATCCGTCATGCGCGCCCTGCCTTCCGCCCTCCCCAGACATCCGACGTCACGATCTGTCTTTTGAGACGTGCGCCGCGTACCTCTCGATATCATCCCCGGGGGAACCATCACGACATGCCCCCCTGCTTCCGCGCCCTCGCCCGTTTCCTCTTACAGTTGCTTCCGAGTTCACAGCATGGCGGTGGAACTTCTCACAGTGCCGACCCGACAGTTTACTCGTCGACCAGGTGCGAGAGTGTACGGCACCCTCTAGCGTGAGCTTCCTGATAGGCATGCGTCACATCAGTTTTCGTGTAAACATCTTGTGTGCAAACATCATGCTATCATGTTCTAATGCCATGCCAGCCCGCACTGGACGGGCACTCGATCGGACCTTGGAAACCGCAGTGGGTTTAAAGACCCTGTTTGGGGATATTGGACTCCGGCTATATTTTTTCTTACAAAAAAATCGTTCCAGTGCAGGCCAGGCGTTTCCTTATGTTTTGTTGTTCCATGGGTTCCCGCGGTTTCGCCCTGGGGCGGCGGGCGGGCGCCGCGGGACGAAAGGGCAGATGAACAGGAACAAAAATTAACAATCAGAATGCATGGGCTGACCAGGCCACAGGGATACCTACACAGCGCCGTGACCGCACCTACTTTGCAAATGGTCAGTGGTCATCTCTTGTTGGAAAAATCATTGGCCTTGCATTAGACAAAGTGCGAGAACAACATCAGCCTCCCAGGGGGGAGGAGGAGGAGGAGGAGGAGGAGGAGGAGGAGGAGGAGGAGGAGGAGTGGGAGGAGGAACGCTAGGAACATAATTCAGAGGAGGCGAGACGAGGAAGATGAGGAGGAGCAGGGGGAGTAGGAGAGAGGGAGGAGGAGAAGGAGGAGGAGAAGGAGAGAAGGGAGAGAGGAAGAGAGAGAGAGAGGGAAGAGAAGAGGATAACAACAAATTACAGATCGCAGCACCCCGCAACTGCAGGTAAGAGTGAGGGGGCGGGCGCAGGCGTCGCGGGCGTCGAGCCGGCGGACCTTGTGGCCTTCACCCTCCCTGTCGATGGCGCCCTCCTCCTCCTCCTCCTCCTCCTCCTCCTGCTCCTCCTCCTCCTGCTCCTCATCTTCCTGTGCGCGTCCTCGTCCTCATCGTCGTCGTCGTCGTCGTCCGCTTCCTCCTCCTCCACCTCCTTCTCCTCCTCCTCCTCCTCTTCCTCGTTTTCCTCCTCGTCCTCCTCCTCGTCCTCCTCCTCCTCCTCCTCTTCCTCCTCGTCCGTCCCTCTTTCTTTTCCCTCTCGCCCTCGTCGTCGGCCTCTTCTTCGTCCTCGTACTCGTCGTCGTCGTCGTCGTCGTCGTCTTCCTCCTCCTGCTCCTCGCCCTGCTCCTCCCCCCTCTTCCGCGGAGCGCGGGCGCGCCAGGGGGGCGGGGCGGCGATGGCGACGGCGACGGCGACGGCGACGGCGACGGCGGCGGCGGCGACGGCGACGTCGGCGGCCGCGGCGGCGGCGGCGGCGGCGACGGCGACGACGACGACGACGACAACGACGGCATGTTTTCCACCCGGGACGACTGCAAAAGAAACCCGCCGCACGACCACCTGGAAGGAATTCAAACACAGCCCGCCGCAGGCGCCGAAAATTTTGATTTGTATACTGAACACGGTTTGGGTCGCGAGTGGATCGCAGGTTCTCCACCTGGAACGAATACAAAAGAAGCCTGCCGTAGGCGCCGAAAATTTTGGGTGGGTCTCGAGTGGGTGGCGGGTGGGTTGCGGGTGGGTCGCGGTGGGTCGCGGGTGGGTCGCGGGTGGGTCGCGGGTGGGTCGCGGGTGGCTCGCGGGGTGGGTCGCGGGTGGGTCGCGGATGGGTCGCCGGTGGGTCGCGAGTGGGTCGCCGATGTAAAAGAAACCCGCCGCAAGCGCCGAAGTTTTGACTTGCTCACTGAGTGTAGTTGGTTCGCGGGTGGGTCGCGGGCTGTCCATTTCCACGTGGAAGGAATTCAAACACAGCCCGCCGCAGGCGCCGAAAATTTTGGCTTGTACACTGAACGCGGTTTGGGTCGCGGGTGGGTCGCAGGTTCTCCACCTGGAACGAATGCAAAAGAAACCCGCCGCATGCGCCGAAAATTTTGGGTGGGTCGCGGGTGGGTCGCGGGGTGGGTCGCGGGTGGGTCGCGGTGGGTCGTGGGTGGGTCGCGGGTGGGTCGCGGGGTGGGTCGCGGGGGAGGGGTCGCGGGTGGGTCGCCGGGTGGGTCGCCGGGTGGGTCGCGGGTGGGTCGCGGGATGGGTCGCGGGGTGGGTCGCGGGTGGGTCGCGGGTGGGTCGCGGGGTGGGTCGCGGGTGGGTCGCGGGGTGGGTCGCGGGTGGGTCGCGGGGTGGGTCGCGGGGTGGGTCGCGGGGGAGGGGTCTTGGCAGGTCGCGGGTGGGACGACGACAACAACAGACAATAAACAACAAACAACAAGCAGCAAGCAGCAAACAGCAAACAGCAAACAGCAAACACCAAAACGACAAGCAACAAACAACAAACAACAAGCAATACGCAACAACTAACAACAACAACAACAACAATCACTTTACCCGAACGCTCAGTGTTCTCACCAGTGCCAGGGTTTTCATGCGACGCCAGCCAATACCCCCACTTTGTGGGGGGGCAGTGCAAGCTCTACCAAATATCCACACGACTCTTCGCCACCACCCACACCCAGCTTCCCGCCCTATGACGTTCGGACACTTCACTTCGTGGCCTGCGGACGACCGTGGCTACTACACTGGCGTGGAGTACACACCCACAGAAGTTGTTAAGCCTACGTTCGTACACCCACAGAAGTTGTTAAGCCTTGTTAACCCACAGAAGTTGTTAAGCCTTCCACAGAAC
Source organism: Prorocentrum cordatum (assembly GCA_963575745.1). Taxonomy (NCBI): domain Eukaryota; class Dinophyceae; order Prorocentrales; family Prorocentraceae; genus Prorocentrum; species Prorocentrum cordatum. The sequence continues at coordinate 18,808 of CAUYUJ010015822.1, read as the reverse complement.
ATCTGTTGCATATGATGCATATGGTACATGATACACATGATACACATGATACGTACTCACAAGATAGTTGATCACATCTTTAGGGCAAATTCCTGAGGGATGTGGGAATACACAAGAGAGAGAGGATATGGTTGTCCCGATGGTTGTCTCGATGGTTGTCCCGATGGTTGTCCTGATGGTTGTGGTTGTCCCGATCGCGAGCTCATGTAACATAAATGTTGGAAAACCATTGTTTTTTTTAGGATTCGGACAGCGCGCGCGGGTGGAAATTTTGAAAAGTCGTGCAGGTGTTTTTCGAGGACCTACGGTGCGATTCGTGTGATTTTATGATGCGCGGTGCTAAAATTCTTAAGAACCCAATGGTTTTTGGAGATTTCGGCGTGCGCGCGCGAAGAAAAAACGAATGTGTCCCGCATGGTATTATTTGACAGGGATGATGGCCCTGGCAGGTGCGCAACCGTTGTCGCAGAAGTTCGAAAAAGTTGCTCGCAAAAGCCCGTTTGACAGAAATGTTTAAAAAGTGTTGGTTTTCCTACGAATCCGCAAGAGCGCGCGGGATGAGATTTTGACATTTTTTGTTGAAAAACCATTGGTTTTTTGATGTTTTTATGTTAAAATCGCTCCGAACACTAAGCTTTTGGAAGGATTTCGTCTTGCGCGCGCGAATGTCCACTTTACCTTATTTTTTGCAAGGGATTCTTGAAATTTGATTATATTAGAACAAGAAATGTCATTTTATAGTGTTTTTTGCAAGGGAAAACGGATTACAACAAAACAACCGGATCTGGACCCCATCCACTTTTCTGAAGCTTTCGCGAAAAAATGATGAAAATGTAGCTGCGGCCTAGGCGCGGCGGGGGGGCCGTGCACCAGGGGCCCCAACAATAATTATTCTTTAGAATTAATAATGTTCAACAATAACAGCAACAGCAGCAACAACAACAACAACAACAACAACAGCAGCAGCAGCAGCAACAACAACAACAACAACGACCACCACCACCACAACAACAACAGCAGCAACAGCAACAGTAACCGCAACAGCAACAACAACAGCAGCAACAACAACAACAACAGCAACACCAACAACAACAGCAACAACAACAACAACAATAACAACAACAACAACAACAACAATAACAACAACAGCAGCAGCAGCAACAACAACAAGAAGAATCCGCATCGCGGAATTCCACTTCTGCCACGCACCCATGGACAGTGAATGACCGTTCGGTTCAGCCCCCTCAGTCTGATATATAAATATATATGTGTATATATAGCATTTCCTATATACTTATCTGACTATATGTCCATCATTGCGCGTCGTGTTTTGCAGGACGTTGACGGGCACACGTCCCGGCCTCCTTCAGTGGCAGTGCGCAGGTGTTCGGTTTCTGTCTTCCCCAGGACACCCCCAGAGGCGCGAGGATACTCACGGTTCGCGCCGCGGCCTGGGCCTTCTCGAGGGCAGGTGGCGCTGGAGCGCGAAGATGACCGCGCGCCACGCATCGCGGAGCGCGATCCGTGAGGCTGGGTGACATGGGTTTCCTCCTTGTTGACAGTTGTTCGTCAATCCTCCTGGCGGGTCCGAGGATGATGAGGAGGAGAAGCTGAGAAAGGGAGGGAGGAGAAGGAGAATTGAGGAGGAGGAGGAGGAGGAGGAGGAGGAGGAGGAGGAGTGAGTAAGGAGGATGAGGAGGAGAAGAAGAGAGGAGGAGCAAGAGGAGAAGAGGAAGGAGGAGAGGAGGAGAAGGAGGAGAGAGGAGGGAGAGGAGGGAGGAGGGAGAGGGAGGGGAGGAGGAGGAGGAGGAGGAGGGAGGAGGAGGACAGGGAGGAAGGAACGGAGGACGAGGACGGAGACGGAGGACGAGGACGGAGGAGGGAGGAGGGAGGGAGGAGGAGGAGAGGAGGGAGGGGGAGGAGGGAGGAGGGGAGGAGGGAGGGAGGAGGGAGAGAGGAAAGGAGGGGGAGGGAGGAGGGAGGAGGGAGGAGGGAGGGAGGGGAGGAGGGAGGAGGGAAGAGGGAGGAGGAGAGGAGGAGGGAGGAGGGAGGAGGGAGGAGGAGGAGGAGGAGGAGGAGTGGGGGGAGGAGGAGGAGGAGGGGAGGAGGAGGAGGAGGAGGAGGAGAGGAGGAGGAGGAGGAGTGGGAGGAGGAGGATGAGGAGGAGGAGGAGGAGGAGGAGGGGAATCCTTCTTCGCCGATCCTTGAGGAGACGTCTCTTGTGGAGGGTAGCGGTGCGTCCCTCTTCTGTGTTACCGTGCTCCTCTATCGCGTCGCTTCTCGGATCGTTGTGTCCTTCCCTTGTCCACCCTTCCCTTGTGGGTCAATGTCGCTTCCTCGCCTCTCTCTCTCTCTCTGTCTCTCCCTCTGTGTCTTTCTCTTTATCTCTATCTCTCTCTATCTCTCTCTCTCTCTCGTTGTTGATTTCTTTTCCTGTGTTATATATATATATATATACAGATACACTACACATACATACATATTATTGCGTTATACATATGTACATACATTCGTATATCGGCGGCGCTCCAAAGGGGGAAGCGGGAGAGGGCAGGCCTTCTCAGAAGGCGGCCGGGCTCCGGAGAAGGCTCAGCACGCGTCTCCGAAGGCCGGCGGCCGCCTGAGCCCTCCGAGAAGGCCCGCCCCTCAGGCAGGGCGGGCGGCGGACGTCGAGCCGCCGCCATTCTGGAGCGCACGGCCGCGCCGCAGTGAGCTGCGGTGCCTTCGAGTCGTGGTGCGCTCGCCGCTTCCGAGCGGCCCGTGCTCGTGTTGCCTTCTCCCCCCGGGCGCGCCGCCGATCTCAGCGGGGCCAGGCCATGACGGCCCCCATGGCGCTGCCGCCGTTCCCAGTCCCGATGTTCCCCCCTGCCGCGGAGCCAGGAGCCGCGGCACAGGAGCGCGTTTTTGTTGTTGCTGCTGCTGCTGCTGCTCGCTGCCGCAAGTGCCCCCCCCCCTCTCTGCGAGGCGCTGGGTCACACAGGAAGGAAGAGTTTGAAGAGCCCGAGACTGGAAAGAGGGGCTCTGGCAGGTTTACTTGCATGGCGGTTGTCCCCCGCCACCCCTCCCTACCTTCCTCCGCCGTCTGTCCAAACAGCGCTACAGTCGGGGCGCTAAACAAGGAACCCTTTTCGTTGGGGAGGGGCTCCGTGGGGGAATATAGGTTTAACTTGTGGAAAAAAGGGGCCTTGTTCCTTATCTAGGGTTCCTTAGGTCAACGCCCCGACGGTAGGCCGAGACGGCGTGCAAGTGTGTCCGATGTGCATGGAGTCCAAAGTTCTTGTCGTGCTTCGCCACGCCCCTCTCCCTCCCGCCTCCATGCAAGCAAACCTGCCGGGGTGTAAAGAAAATCGGCCTCGAAGCATCGCGCCTGCAGTCAGTTGCCGATCCAGAGTGGGAAGGCTGCCAGGATGGTCCCCATAGTTATAGGTCCAGGGAGCAGTTTTGAGCGTGTTCTTTGTCGGAGAGGGTGGAAGAGGAGGAGGTGGAGGAGGATGAGGAGGAGGAGGTGGAGGTGGAGGAGGAGGAGGAGGAGGAGGAGGGGGAGTAGGAGGAGGAGGAGGAGGAGGAGGAGGAGGAGGACCAGTGTAAACTCAAGACTCATCAATGATGTTGGAGTACACCCTCCCTCCAAGCTCCCTCTTCATAGGCCCCTGCAAGAGTTCATATCTACTGAGGGAAGTGCGCCGTCGTGGGACAACCTCGTGAAAATCATGACGCGTGCCAAAACACCATTCTCAGGAATTCTACACCACGAGTAAACCAGACTGTTGCGTCTTGGCGATCCTGAATCGTGCCAGAACACTGCTCCTGGGAGCACCGCGAATCAACGTCACTGTTGCGCCCTGACACTCCTGAACGGCTCCAAAACATTATGTTTGGAGTGTTAACCTTGAGAGCCCGTTAAACTCTTGAAATGTGTTCAAAACGAATGTGCGCGGCGCGAAGCCGAGAGCCACATGTTGAAAAGGAGCCGCCCTAAATCTGCTAAACTCGTGCAGCTTGTTTACATGAACGAGCGCGGCGCTAAGGTCGGAGACACATTTTGACAACCATCCGCCTTCAACCCGTGAAACGAAAACGAATGAGCACGGCGCTGAGGCGAGAGACACATGTTGAAAACGTCCTGTCCTCGATCCGTTAAAGTGTTGCAGATGTTTACAACGAGTGCGCGCAGCGCTAAGACGAGAGCCACATTTTAAAAACCATCCGACCTCCATCTGTAAAGCTGTGGCCAGTTTTTCAGCTTCAGGGTCATAAGCGGTGAGGAAGTCTCAAGCGAAACGCCCTGCCCACCCTTTCGACCGACCTCTGGGCGCGACAGGGAGCAATCATTTATAAGGAAAAGAAATCGAGGAGGAAGAAGAGGGAGGGAGGAGGAGGAGGAATCGAGAAATCGAGGAATCGAGGAAGAGGGAATCGAGGAGGAGGGAGGGAGGAGGAAGGGGAATCGGCTCAAAGGCTTCTTTATCGGGCTTAATAGCCCTTAGATTGTTCTGGCTAAGACATCCCAGGAGATGCCTCCTCACGTCTATCCTTTTCCCCACCTGCTGGCGGCGAGCCCGGGGGGAAGTGAGAGGGGGCGGGTTTTCTCAGAAGGCGGCGGGGCTTCGCAGAAGCCCTCCAGCTTTCTTGAGAAGCCGTCTCTGTCTTCGGAGAAGGCTCAGACAGTCCCTCGGTAGGCGCGAGGGCCCCTGAGAAGCCCCCCCCCCCCCGCCAACCGTGAAGGCCTGCTCCTTCTCACTTCCCCCCCGGGGCTCGCCGCCGAACCTGCCCCTGCAGCCGCGGCCGCAGAGCAAAAGCTCTGGCAGCCGCCCGCCGGCCGCATCAGCATCTCCGTCGGGCACTTCCCCGAGCCGGGCGCGGCCACGACGACGGCGCCCCGGCCCCCGGCCTGCGGGGCATAGGTCAGGAGGGGACAAAGCACACAGACACAAGTAATCGTCGATTCCCCAGAGAATATGGGAAAATATGGGCAGTGGGGGGAAGACAGGAACCCTGAAAGTGTGGGGAATATTTTTGTTTGTGTGTATTTGTTTGTGTGTCCTGGGGCCCCCTCACATAGGGAGCGAAGCCACGCTTGGCACGGCTCGGCTGCCGGAGGGTCTCGGGATCGCAGGGGCGGCGTTCCCGGAGGGGGGCTCGAGCTCAAAGAGTGGCGGAGCGTCCTGGCCAGCCTGCAGGCCAACGAAGGAATGTTCTAAGAACCCTTCTGTTCAGGAGGGGAATAACACACAGACAAAATTCATCGTCGATTCCCCAGAACATGCGGGAAAATATGGGAAATGTGGGGGAAGACAAGAACCCAGAAAATATAGGAAAATGTCAGAAATCCTGTTATTTGTGTCTATTTATTTAATCGCTTCGCTCATGCCGCCGGCCCTGGAGCCCTCTTTAGGGCCTCTTGGGGGCCTCTTGGAGACCTCTTGGGAGTCTCTTGGGGCTCCTTGGCGGCGTTTTGGAGGCCCCCAGGGCCTCTTGGGGGGCTCTTGGGGGGAGTCGATTGCGGCTTCCCCCTCGGAGGCCACGATCCTCGTGAGGGGTGTCGAAAAATACCCTCCCCTGGAGTGGTCTGGTGGCTTCTCCCGGGCTTCTCTCGGGACCTTGCCGGGGTACTTTTCGTCCGGGGGCCCCCAGGGGCCGCTCCGCGCGCGCGAACTAGAAATATTGTTAACAAGTTACCGGAGATCTTAGCACGCCTCTGGCCCGTTGGGCCGGCGAATTTGTGTGTCCCAGGGCCCTTTCATGTGTGTGGTTCCGGGGAAGTGTTCTCAGGACACACTTCTGGTTGAGATAGCTTGTTTCCATATATCGGTTTCACACCCTAGGAACATAGCTTCGTTAAACGCTCTTTGGTTCTAAGAAGATTTGGCGGCAGGCCTATAGGAATGCCGGGACGGTCGGTCCCCGTTCAACACGAGGCGTGGTGACTATACCGCGGGATGAGTCCATGGGGATTCGGAGTCACCGCACGGTTTGGGATTTTCGATCGTTCTCTTAGGACGTCTCGGGCGACTGGGGCCTCAAAGGTCCCAAAACCGTGTTGTGACGGACCCGTAGGATGCAACTCTTGGGAGGCTAAGTTCGGAATCGGCGCTAGTATATCCCTGACTGAGAGCTGGCCCAATCCGGTCCAATCCCGCTTTATCCAGTTCTTGCTTGTTTCATCCGGCGCATTCCCGGGGTTAATCCGGCTTGATCCGGCCCAATGGCCTCCGAGTCGGGTTGAATAGCCGTTGGTCGTTCTGGTGAAAATTTTCCAGGAGGCGTCTCTGAGTGTCCCCTGCCCTCTTCAGAGTACCACAGCGACA
>CAUYUJ010015822.1:0-2500 GCA_963575745.1 Prorocentrum cordatum | reverse complement strand
ACCTCTTGGTGGCCTCTTGGGATCTCTTGGGGCCTCTCTGGGGCCTCTTGAGGCCCTCCTGGGGGCTTATCGCAGCGTGCAGCTCGAAATGTTAGTTCGGGTCCCCCGTCTGGGCCCGCTCTTGGAGCCGTCTTGGGGGCCTCTTGGGCCATCTTGGAGGCCTCTGGGTCTGTCTTGGGGCCCTTGAGGCGATCTTGGGTTCTTATTGGACCGCGTTGGTGCGCCAGGAAGCCGACAAGACGATAAATCCAAAATCCTGCACAAAAGCCAGGGAATCACTATTGATTATTTATGGGGGGCCTCTTGGAAGGCTCTTGGAGGCCTCATGGGGTGTCCTAAAAGCGTCTTGGGCCATCTAGAACCCATCTTGGGCGTCTTGGACTGGTCGTTTGGTGACTCGGAGCCCTCTTGGACCGTCTTGGGGGCCTCTGGAGGCCCTTTTGGAACATTCCTGGAGCGCTCTGGGGGAGCCTGTTGGGCTGCTCCCGGGCTGCTCCCGGAGTTGGCCCCCAGGGGCCGCCCCGCGCGCGCGAGCTAGAAATGCGGCTCACCAGTTACCAGAGATCTTGGCACGCTTCTGGCCGATCGGGCCGGCGAATTTACTCGGGAATTTGGCCTAGGGGACGCACGTGTTGCACATTCTGCAGTCGGGGACGCGAATTTTCTTTAGTTTAGGAAGGGGGCCGTGGCCTCGGGCACGCGAGCATTGTTTGTTTTGCGGGGGATCGTGGCCTCGGTGGCGCGAACACGTAATCGTTTACGATGGTTTACAGCCTCGAGGATGGCCAGGGAACGCCAGGGAAAGTGGCTTCGGGGACGCGAAGACCGCGCACGTCACGAGGGATTCTGCTTTCGAGGACGCAAGTACGGCGCAATTCACGAGGGATCGTGACCTCGGGGGCGCCAACACCGAGTAATTTACAAGGGCTTGTGGTGTCGGGGACGAGAATACAGCGTAATCTACGATAGGGGTTATGCTTTCGGGGACGCAAATGTCAGGTACGCTTCAATGGATTATTATTACGAGGACACGCACATGGCGTAATTTACTACGGTATATGGCCTCGGGCACGCGAACATCGTGTAATTTAGAAGGGTGTATCATTTCTGGGGCGCGAATTTCATGTATTGTTACGTGTCCCACGACCCCCTGTGGAATTCTAAAGGGCATGGCGTAAGGTCGTTATTAAAAGCGCGCCACTGGGTGCCCCTGTGATTGCAGAGGGGTCGAGTGCTAGCGGGCCCTCCCCCCCTTCCCTCCTTCAAAGGGGGGTGTTTTCGAATCCCGCCCCCTGCACCCCCCTCTTTCAAAGGAGGGGGTGGATTCGGACCCCCCCTCTCCTTTTTGCGCCGGAGAGGGGGGGAGCGGGGGGGTTCGGACCCCTCCCACCCTCCCCCACCTGCGCCAGACAGGGGGGCGGGGGGAGTGCCTCCCGCGTGCGTGCGCGTGCGCGTGCGCGTGGGCGTGGGCGTGCGCGTGCGCTTGCGCGTGCCCGTGCGCGTGCGTGTGCGTGCGTGCGTGCGCGCACGTGTGCGTGCGTTGCGTGCGTGCGTGCGTGCGTGCGTGCGTGTCTGTGTGTATGTGTCCGTGTGTGAGTGTTGGATGTATGCGTGAGTGTGTGCGTGTGTGTTGCGTGCGTTCTTGTCTGTGTGCCTGCGTGTCTGTATGTATGTCGGTGCTTGTAGCTCACCCATTGCCTCATGATATGTGATCTCCTGCTCCCTGGCCGTAATGCTTGCCCAATCCAGTCCCATCAGTGATCCATAGCCTTCCTTCGCGACCATTCTCTCCCGCGCAGGACCACGCAGAGAAACAAGCGGAACGGAAAGAGCTGATGGCAGTACGGGGCAAGAGTGCAAGAGTGCATAGTTCGTGGGGTGGGGCTTTCGCACAGGCGAGCAGGATCCCGCCACAGGCTCAGGTGTGCGGGGATGGGACCAGAGGTTTCCACAATGCACAAATCGGCGGCGCGACCAGGGGGGAAGCGAGAGGGGGAGGCCTTCTCAGAAGGCGGCTGGGCTTTCAGAAGCCTTCAGGCCTTCTGAGAAGCCCGGTGTGGCTCCGGAGAAGGTTTTGACAATTTCTCAGAAGGCCAGAGGCCTCCTGAGCCTTCTAAGGAGGCCCGCCCCCTCCGCCATCCCCACAAGGCGCGCCGCCAAACAAGAGGAACCCAAAAATGTAAATTGATTGAGCCGAGGGGAGCTCCGGTGAGATTGTGTCAAGGCCCCATCCCGATGCATAAGGCGAGTAGCGTGCAGCGCGCCCATGGTGGCACTAGGCGGCACGACCACCGCTAATTTAAATGCTACAGGCTGCGCCTTCTGCCCCCAGGCTCAGAGGTGAAAGGCAGGGGGAAACCGGAAACACCAGTGGCGCATGGGGAGTACAAAAGGATACGAGGGCGAGGAGAGGGTGGAGAGGAAGTAGAAGGAGGAGGAGGAGGAGGAGGACGAGGAGGAGGAGGAGGAGGTGGAGACGGAGGAGGAGGTGGAGGAGGCT
>CAUYUJ010015821.1:308901-310637 GCA_963575745.1 Prorocentrum cordatum | reverse complement strand
GGAGGAGGAAGGAGGAGAAGGAAGGAGAAACGACTGGGCGGATGCGCCACCGGGCGGGACGACGCGGCGGACGGCGCCTGCCGAGCTGCTGGAGGAGCCGCTCGACGAGAGTGGGGGCCTCCTGGGAGCTTGGGGGCCCCCGTGGGGCTTCTTGAGGGCCTCTTGGGGGCCTCTCGAGGGCCTCCTGGGGGCCCCTCGAGGGCCTCCTGGGGGCCCTCTGCGGGGTGGCCTGGCGTCGTCCGGCCTCCTCAAGAGGCAGTCCAGCCTGGGGGGCCGACGCGGCCAGCGGCGCCGCCGAGCCGCTCGAGGAGCTGCTCGACCCGACGAGCGGGGGGGCGGCGGGGGCTCGACGCGTCGCGGGCCGCGCAGCGCGTGCGCGGCGGCTCCCCCGGGGGCGCCTGCGACGAGCTCGCCGAGGCGGCGCTGTCTGACGCGACGGCGCCGCGGTGCGAAAAGCGGCCAGCGCCGAGGCCGGCTGCGCCCGCGGGCTCTTCGGCCCCGCTCGTGCAGCTGGTTCCCTCCTGCGTCCTCTCCTCCTGCTCCTCCCCCGTCCGCGCCCCTGCCCCAGCCCCCCCCTCCCCGGTCCGAAAGTAGACGAGCGCGTGCCGCTACTCCCGAAGTCACTGCTCGCAAATGGCACGGACCCGCCACGCCAGAGATTCGCGAAAATTGCACCGATGCAGGCCCGGCTTTCTCTGACGTTTGCGAGTAGGCACTCTGCGAGTAGTGGAACGCGCGTCGCGAGAAAAGAGCAGCGGCGCCAACAATCCCGACCCGAACGGCCCTCCCCCCTGCCAGCGGGTTGCCGGATCAGCGGCGCCAACAATCCCGACCCGAACGGCCCTCCCCCCTGCCAGCGGGTTGCCGGATCGTCCTCCACGGGAGCTAGGGACTCGTCCTGCAGGTCCGTGGAGGCCGGCCTGACGAGGCCCTCCTCCTGGCGCCCGGCTCCTCTTTCTCTTCCTTCTCGTCGTCCCCTTGCGCGGCGCGGACTCACGCAACAGAGCTGCATCGTCGCTGCGGCAACCAACAAATACAACCACCGCGCATTTATCTCTAGCAGCATATCATTATTAGAATTCATCTCCGCCTTTCCCCTCCCGCCCTCCCCCATCCTCCCCTTCCCCCCTCCCATCCGCCCCAATGTCCTCCGCCTCCTCCTCCTCCTACTCGTCCTCCTCCTCCGCCTCTCCCTCCTCCTTCCCTCCCTTCCGTTCTCCTTATTTCTTTTCGGATTAGGGACCATCACGGCCATCCCCACAGAGAGCGGCGAGAAAAGAGCGCACCCCTCCTTCCATGCTTCCTCTCTCCCTCCATCTCTTCCATCTCTCTGTCCTTCCTTCCTCTCCTGTCCTTCCTCCCTCCCGCCCCATTTCTCCCAACCATCTGAGGAGAAACACGAGTATCGTTTATTCGATCCCCATCCCCAGCGGCGTGGCCTGGGCCCCAGTGGCCGACTTACCCCTCTGGATGGGGATCTAGGCCGTTCCCTCCAAGTTTCGAGGGGTGTATCCCCAACTGGGGGGGTAATTTCGTGGGGGTCTCGAAGGGGATGGGGATGGGGATCGGTCAATGGATACCGATATGCTGGCTCCGAGGCTGGCGACGCGCCCATGGCGTCGGACCTCGAGGGCAACGCCTGGGCCGACGCCCCTGCCGCCGCGCGTGGCGCGGAGGCGGCAGCCGTCGGCGCACCGAGGGAGGGCCCGGTGGTGGGAATGGAGGCCGCGGAGCTG
>CAUYUJ010015821.1:271401-306401 GCA_963575745.1 Prorocentrum cordatum | reverse complement strand
AGCATCAGCATCATCATCATCAGCATCATCATCATCATAATCACCATGCTCATCATGATCATCATCATCATCGTCATCGTCATCGCCATCGTCGTCATCATCATCGTCATCGCAATCGCCATCATCGTCATCGTCGTCATCATCATAATCATCCCGGCCATCCTCACCGTCGTCCTGAAACTCCTCCGTCATCCTCACTGGTCTCCTCCTCGTCCTCCTCCTCCTCCTACTCCTCCTCCTCACCGTGTTCCTCCTCCTCATCGCCCCTCTGTTTCCCTTTTCGGGCTCGGACTGTAAGCATTGGCGTCACGGGTCGGACGCTGCCATCCATTACTATGTTCCTCCTCCTCCTCCACCTCATCAACATCAGCATCAGCATCAGCATCAGCATCAGCACCAGCATCATCATCATCATCATCATCATCAGCATCATCAGCATCATTAACATCAGCATCAGCATCAACATCATCAGCATCATCATCATGATCCTCATCCTCATCCTCATCCTCATCATACTCCTCCTCCTCCTCATCATCATCACCAACATCGTCATCATCACAATCATCATCATACTCATCATCATCATCACCACCATCATCATCATCATCATCATCACCATCATCATCATCATCGTCAACATCATCAGCATCATTAACATCAGCATCAGCATCAGCATCATCATCACCATCATCAACATCAGCATCATCATCATCCTCATCCTCATCCCGGCCATCCTCATCCTCATCCTCATCCCGGCCATCCTCATCCTCATCATCCTCATCCTCATCCTCATCATCCTCATCCTCATCTTCATCCTCATTTCATCCGCATCCGCATCCGCATCCTCATCCTCATCCTCATCCGCATCCTCATTCTGATCCTCCTCCTCCTCCTCCTCAACATCATCATCATCATCATCAGCATCATGATCCAGGTCCTCATTCTAATTGCCGCTGCTTTGACTCGTCCGCATCGTCAGTCTTGTTGTTCTTGTCCTCCTCTTCCTCTTCCTCCTCCTCCTTCTCCCCCTGCAGCCGAGCGCGGGTATGTCCGCGCGCGCCCGACGCCACCTACTGACGCCGAAGAGCCACACCAGGAAGGTGCGGTGTTCCTCCCCCCATCTTTCTCCTCAGCCTCCTCCTTCTCCTCCTGCTCCTCCTGCTCCTCCTCCTCCTCCTCCTTATCCTCCTTATCCTCCTCCTCTCCCCTCCTCCTCCTCCTCCTCCTCTCCTCCCCCCTTCTCTTCCTCCTCCTCCTCCTCCTCCTCCTCTCCCTCCCCCCTCCCCTCCGTCCCCGTTCCCCCCGTCCCCCTCTCCTCCTCCTCTCTCTCCTCCTCCTCCTCCTCCTCCCCTCCTCCTCCCTACCCTCCCTCTTCCTCCCCTCCTCCTTCCTCTCTCCTCAATCTTCCTCCTCTCCTCTCCTCCTCCTCCTCCTCTTCCTCCTCCTCCTCCTCCTCCTCCTCCTCCTCACGCGCACACACAGAAAGCCGAGGTCACCGAACAGACTGCACGTATAAATATCTACGAGAGAGACAAATAAGCCGCACGCGCTCAAGGTGCCACGGAGAGAAGGAGAAAGGGGGAAAGAGCAGGGACGAGAGACAGAGAGCGATGTGCCTTCCCCAACTCCTGCTGGCTCCATTAACCAGGCCACTGTGCAGGAGGGGAAGGGAAGAAATACCCCAAACAGCATGATCTGGGCGCCCTGGGTACCCCCTGTACTTCAGCCGCGGGCAATGCAGGCTATTGGCCTGCTCTCCGCGCTGCTGCGTGGCGGCCAGCACGCGCGCACACGCATCGAGAACATCCTACACAACTCCGCTCCCACCCCCCATTACCCGTCCATACACACCTCCACCCACACACGGCCTTCCTGTGCAAGTGGCGCATCAGCATACAGGGGTTGGGCAGGGGAGGAGGGGACTGGGGATGGATGAAGAAGGGCGAGGGAGGGGAAATGGTGGAACAGAAAAGGGCTCCTGAATCTACATTCCCTGATCACTTTCGCTGGCCCTGTGTGATTATGATACTGCTTCCAACTGAGACATCATGGTGAGACATCATGGTGGGATTGCTGCTGCCTGGCATGCACAAACTCTGAGACACAACTCGAATGGGCCCAAGTCTGGCACCCTCTACAGAAATGTGCTGGCTTCAGCTTCTTGCATCTCCCACCGCAAATTTAGCATTTCCACTTGGTTGTTGGAGCAGCCACTTCCAAGAACAAATCAACTCCGTGCAGATTGAGACAGCGAGCGCACTCCAGGGTCTCCGCCTGAGGTTCTGGCTGCTGCTCATCTTCGGTGCCATCATGGCTGGAACTGACCCCGCGCCCCTCCTCGAAGACACCGCGCGCTGTTGCCGACACCTCGCCTTGCTCTGTGATCAACAAGATCACTTCGGAGCTGCCGACCTCAACCGGTGCCGCGGCTCTTCCGGAGGCAGCTGAGCTTGACATCGGCGGGGTGACGTCGAGCTGCGAGATGTCATTGTAGAGGCTCCCGCTCGTGCCCTGCAGCTCCTGCAGCGTGTCGGCGCAGCTGTGGCCAGAGCCGCTCTGCGCCTCCGGGGTGACAGCATCTTGGCCGGCGTCAGAAGAGATGTCGAAATGCACTGCTTGAGGGGGCAGGGATGTGGTACAGGGCAGTTTTTAATACATAGGATTTGTTTTAAACATAGGATTTTTAATACATGATTAATGTATGAATGAATGTATGCATGAACTCATCGTTGTTTTCAATGCTAAATCCTTGCATTTGTAATGCATGATCCGCACGCGGAGCATGTATTTAAAACGGCACTGTACTGACTTCGTTGCACTTGAAAGGCAGCGCCACCAACGAGAGAACGCCCTCGTCCATGCTGACCTCACCAGGGTCCTCGCTGTCACAAGGCTCCCTGTTGACAAGGTCGATCTTCTGCTCGCTCTGGCAAGACTCCGACATGTCAACCTTCTGCGCCTTGCTGTCCGCGTAGCTGTCAACCTTGGCCTCTACCCAAGAGAAAATGGCTTCGAGGCAGTCAACCCGCTCAAGCAGCCCAATGGTGAAATTTAACTTGGAATTTAGCACCTTCAGCTGGTCCTCCAGCTGGGCGGCCTTCTCCTTCATGTGAAATATTTTATATTGATGCTTGCCCAGACTTGCAACCGTTGCCTCGCATCCCGATGTGATCGAAGCCTCACTGGCCGAAGCTTCAGCAACAGGAGCTCGAAGCCCGTCAAGGATACGCTGTGGGAGAGATTCATCGTCTGGGTGAGCCACTGCACGGCGACCCGCTCGCCAACTGTCAAACTCTCTTGCCAAGGTCTTGTGGCCGCGCATCACAAGGCCAACGCGTACATCTTCCGTTGATGCCTTGCGTTCGAGCCGCAGCAACTGTTGGGCCTCCCGAAGGAGACCTTGGAAGCCGTGGAGGCACTGCATGCCTCGGGTGGCATCCAAGTCATCATTTAGCTCCTTCATCAGTTGCGCCGCAGCTCGGACGTCGCCAACGTGAGTCACCGTGTTGCCGTGACGCACGGTGAAGCCACCACGCTGGCGAGGCATGGCTGGCGCGCGAATCGCCCACTCACCAAACGACGGTGGGGGCAGCCGTATGAAGACAATGCAGACAGTGCAGAGTGCAGTATCGATCAAAGTCTTGAGCCCAAATGGCTACGGACTCCTCCTCCTCCTCCTTCTCCTCCTCCTCCTCCTCCTCCCGCCCCCCCCTTGCCCGATGCGCCTCGATCGATTCCTCGCAGATCTCGCGCTGCGCTGGCGCCGGGCTCTCGCCCGTGGAGGCCGCCGAGTCGTCCGTTGGCCAGCCCAGGGGCCCTCCTGGCGCCACGCCGTCCTCGCGTGCCGCCGCCGCGTCCCTCTCGGTTTACCGGTTATGAGTCCACATCGTGCAAGCACAGGGCGGACAGAAAAGGACGAGATTGGAAAGAGGCAAGAGCGATCTCGGCACCTCTCCTGCCCCTGCCACTGCTCCTGCTGTTCCTTCTTCTCCCTCTTCTTTTTCTTATTATTCTTCTCCTGCTCCTGCTCCTCCTTCTTCTCTGCGCCCGCACCTGCTACTCATGCTTCTCCTTCGCATGCTCGTCCTCCTGCTCCTTCTCCTGTTCCGGCTCCTCCTCCTCCTCCTGCTTTATCCCTCCTCTTTATAAATGGCGAAACGGCGGGCCGGAAGTTTCGCCTGAAACTTCCTCGCCAATTATGATCCTGAAACTTGAAATTCGCAAGAGCTTCGCGGATGGATGGCGACCCGCTTTCAAAACGCGGCTCTCGCTTCAGCGCCGCGGAGAGCTGCGCCCAGGCCGGGCCGAGGCTCCGGGCCGCACGCTCTCGGGGGCCCCCCTGCAGGACGCGCGGCTAAGGCCCCTGCGCCGGCGGGCCTGCCCGCGCGGGCGGGGGGCGAGGTCCGCTCCCCGCGCCCCGCTGCCGCCCTCGGCGGGGGGGGGGGGGGGGGCGCTAGGAACGCAGCGCGCGCGCGCCCGAAGGGGGGGCGCTCTCTGGCCCGCGAAGGTGCAGGCGAGAGCACTCGGAGGGCGGTCGAGGCGAGGGGAGGGGGGGGGGGGGGGGAGGGCAGAGGAGACGGAGAGACGGCGGGCGGCCGCGGGGGGGCGGCGCTCCTCGGACTTCGAGAGCGGCCGCGCGCGGGCCGTCGCCGCTCGCTCGTTCGCCCCCGAGCCCCCCCCCCCCCCTCCCCCCCCCCCCCCCCCCCCCCCGCCCCGCGCCGCCAGTGGCTGCGGGGCGGCTCCTCTGCTGCAGGCAGCGCTGGCACTTTTGAGGGCGTCGCTGCGCGCGGTGGGAGCGGCGCCAGTCGGCGCGCGGTCCCTGGTTTCCCCGCGAATGATGACGGTAGCCACCCACTGCAGTGCCCAGTCGGTCTCAGCAGGTCATCTGACTTTTTGTCTCCAAGCGCGTGGCCTCTCGGGCAGAGAGCTCGGTGTCTTCTCTTCCCAAGCTCTTTGCGGTCGGTCAGTGCCTTGCTCTCCGTCTGGGTGCCGCTCTGGACTTCCTTTTACACGTAGTCCACCTCGTTAATACGTGTTCCACATGTCCGATCGCCGAGAGGGCCATGCCGTGGCCGTGGAAGTAAGGGACCTGGGAGCCTGCCATCTGTCGCTGTTCGGTTGGCTAATTAGCGAGGTGGGTCGATCTTGGCGGCGGAACCGCTCGAAGAGTTCGAGCCTATATAGCAAGTGTCGGACTGGATGGTGGTGCGTGGCTGGGCCATTCACATGTCGTTCTGGAGTCCTTGTGGCTGGGTGGGCCGGTCGATTCTGGGCTCGGGCTGGGCGGGCGGGGAGCCGCAGGACGACGACGGCGAGGCCGAGGAGGGACAAGCCAGGAGGACGGAGAGGACGACGAGGGCGAGGAGGAGGGCGAGGAGGACGACGAAGGGCCGACGCCGTCCTGCACCTGCCCGCGCGCCGCTGCGCCCGCGATGCCCACCGAGCCGCTCGTGGCGACCATGGCCGAAACCGCCGCCCCGTCGGCGTCCCGGCTGGCGCCGTCCTCCTGGCGGGCGCCACGGCCCAGTGCGGGCGGGAGGGCGGGAGGAGAGGAGGAGGAGGAGGAGGAGGAGGAGGAGGAGGAGGAGGAGGAGGAGGAGGAGGAGGAGGAGGAGGAGGAGGAGGAGGAGGAAGCCCATCTGGCCTCTGGCGGGCCGGGGCCGAGAACGATCATCCGTTCGGCCTGATCGTTCGATCGCGCCGATCGACTCACGCCAATCGTGATCGGCCGCCCGCGGGGCCGGGCTCGCGCGCCGCGGCGGGTCGGCGATAGCCGACGCCGCAGCCGCGACCCTGCGCCTGGCTGCGCGCCCGCTGGCGCGCCACGTGGGGCCAGACGCCTCTGGAGCCCGCCTGGCACAGGCGGGAGAGGGCACGCCGCTCCTCGGCGAGGGCCCTGCTGCGCGTGGTGGAGGCGGCCAACGTCCTCAACAGCCACCACTCAGCGCAGCAGCCCCAGCGCCAGCAGCAGCACCAGCGCAGCCACAGCAGCAGCGAGATGACGATTAAGGCGCAGCAGCAGCACCAGCGCAGGCGCAGCAGCAGCGCCAGAGACTGGTCAGGAGACATCGGAGCCATCGGAGGGCGACCCTGGGAGTGGGCCCGCGATGACAGCCAGCACCACCAGCGCCAGCGCAACGGATACCAGCAGCACAACTCTCAGAAGAGGCAGCACAGCCAGCAGCAGCAGCAGCAGCCTCAGACCCACAAGCACCACCACCAGCCAGCCCAGCACCAGCACCAGCAAAAGCACCCACAGCACCAGCAGCGAAGTGACAGCGACCAGCACTGGAAGCACAGCGCGCCATGGAGGAGCGCCTCAGCCAGAAGGAGAAGCAGCAGGCGCAGAAGAAGGGGCCAGCTCGACACGCCAGCCTCAGCCTACATTGGCAGCTTCCAGTACAGCCCCCAGCAAAAGGCAGTCCTGGACAGCATCACGCCAGTCTCCTTCGCCGTCGCGATGGAGCACGAGAGCTGGTCCGCACCACCAGACGACGAGGAGATGAGGTTCGTGTGGTACAAGACGAAGTGCCACAGGCTGGGACGCCTCTCCGAGAACATCGCCGGCGCTAGGCTGGCGGGCTTGTGCACAACCAGCCTCGAGCAGGAAGCGGCGATCACCGCCGCGAGCATCTCCTTCGTCCTGCCCCACAAAGAGCGCATGAAGCAGCTCAGGGCTACGCTGGAAAAGCTGGAGGAGGAGCATGCCGAGATGGAGAAGCGACTCAGCAAGATGCTCGACCAGGAGGCGGCGGCCGCCAGAACCATCAGGGTCTACAAGACCCTGATGAGGGAAACCAAAGATCAAATGGCAAAGTCGGCGGGCGTAAAGGAGGAATCGTCAGAGGAAGAGGGGAGCCATGATCCCACCAGAGGACGCACGCCACACCCGGCCGCGAGGAGGAGGCGCGATCCAACTGCAGCTCTAGCGGCACCAGCCACAGCTCAGCCAGCCACAGCTCAGCCAGCCACAGCAGCTCAGCAGCCACGACCAGCCCCAGCAGCGCCAGACGAGATCAAAGACGCCATCAGGAGACTGACCGAGAGGCTCGACTCGCAGCAGAAAAAGGAACAGCAGCAAAGCGACCTGCTGGCACAAGCAGAGCTCAAGCACAAAAGCGAGCTGAAGGCCTACGAGCAGACCATGGCGCAAAAGATGTACCACACGACCGAAGTGCAGCTGGCCAAGCAGGAGGAGTGGCACACATGGGAGGTCAACGCGCTCAAGCGGCACCACAACGCCAAGCTGGAGGAGGAGGAAGCGAAAGCATACGAGGCACAAAGAGGCACCCAGAGGACACAGGAGGAAAGGGCCAAAGGGATGCTCGTGGACTTGCAAATGCATCTTGAGTTGGAAAAGAAGACACTACGCGAGGAGATGCACAAGGAAGACCAGAGAAGAGCAGCCATCTACACGCAGCAGGTCCAGAAGGCCAGGCAGGAAGAGCAAGCTGTGAGACAGATGGCGGCTCAGGAGGCCCAGTGGTACAAGATGGCGCAGGAGCACAATGAAAAGGCGACGCAGGAGATGGCGGAGGCGGAGTACCAGGAGCGATGCGCCCGTCGCAGCGCTTACAAGGATGAGGAGCTGCGGATCGCAGTGAACTACCAGCAGATGGCCTACGAGCACCAGGAAGAAGCCAACAGGCGCGAAGCGATGCGGGTCGTCCTGAACCTGGAGCACGCAGCCATCCAGGCGAAGGCATATGAGATGCAACACGAGCAGGAAAAATACCTGGAGCGCGTCGGGGAGCACCAGGAGGCGGTGGACAAAGCCCGAAGGATGGAGGAGGTGGCACTGCAGAGACAAGCAGCGGCCACAAGCGAGCTCCAGGCACTACAGCATCAGCAGGAGATGGAGAACCAAGTGGCGCAGCAGTACCACAGCACTCTGCAGCACCAGCACCAGCAGGAGATGCAGGCCGTGGCGCAGCACTACGCCCACAACCAGTACATGAGCGACGCACAGAGGCAGCAGCAACTACAAGACCTCCAACGCGCACATGATTTGCAAACGGCAGGACTCCAGAACGCACTACGGGACGCCTGGGGAGCAGGAGGACAAGTGGACGAGGACCTGCTACTCGACATGACGGACGACCTCATGGAAGACCCAGTCACGAGTGAGCGCGACCAAGGCATGGCGGAGCAGGAGGGCGCGTACCAGAGGGAGCAACTGGAGGCAGACTTACTTCGGCTACTACCTAGCCAGTACGAACTTCCACATCCAGAACTACCGCCGTACCTCGAGGAGCTGGCCGAGGTGGGATTCGGAGAGAGGTCTCATACATCGTCGATGCCAACGCCAGAGGAGCCCACCCTCTCGTCATGCGACGACCTCAGCTTCCAGGACCAAAGCTTCGCGCCGAGGACATCCGCCGAAGAGTGTCCGCTACCGCCACCACCACCTCAGCAGCGCCCGCACATCGAGGAGCACAACAGCGTCGGCTCATTCTCGCACTCGGGGCTGCTCGACGTACGGGCGAGCAGCGACTGCATCCCAATTGGCGAATCCGACGACGCCGACCTGCAGGACGAAGAGACGAAGATTCGCCAAGGCCTGCGCGAGGAGAAGGAGGACGAAGCCCCGACAGACCTCGCCTCACTCTCACCTACGTTACCAGCCGACTCACCCATCCCGACAGAACAGCCCACGCCAAGACACATACTTTTTCCGCCCGTCACGCCTCTCACGCCAAACAAGACCCCACAACAGCGATCACAGCCAGCCAAAACCCCCATGACGACGCTGTTCATCGACCTCAGCCGCGACGAGGAGGCTTGCCCCAGCACGCCTCCACGGATGCCGATTGAGGACATCACGCCCACCGTGCCACACGAGCCACGGCTGCCACCACCGCGATTCCACTTGGGCACGCCAGAGAGGACGAGCTCGGCACCTCCATGCAGTGGTAACCTGAAGCAGCCAAGAGATCCCAGGAGGGCGAGGAGCCAGCCGAAAAAGGTCAGGATCTGCGACGCGGACGATGGCTTCGCGGACCCAGGCGACAGGGTGGCATCCTTCATCGAGAGCGGCGAGAGCGACCTCGACGGGGGTCGACTGTCAAAAAACTGAGTTGGAGCACGCAGGCTGGGGGGCAACTGGCCCAGGCCTGCGTCCAGACAGCCACACCAGAAGACATCGGGGATATTGGGCCCAGACTCAGAGACCCGTGCGGTGACGAGCCTACGCCCAACGACCCCCACCCACGGCCCCTGGCCGCACGCACACGATCGCACCTAGCTTCCATCACACTACATAGTTACGTCCAAGCCGATGCGAGCCTGGGGGATGCCGCATCCGCTTCAAACCACCAACGCTCTACTAGGGAGCCCCGACTCAAAAGACGCAGCAGACGAACCACCTGCATTACTAGCTCCCTAGACGTCGCAACTGTGGGCAAGGGTGGGGACCACCCACAGGACGGCGACACCAAGTTTGAGCGCTCCAACCGCGGACCTGAGCGACTCCCTCAGGCCGCGATCCCCACTGCCATCTGGGTCCAGGCAGGCAACCAGCACCGCGACGGGGCGAGGCTGCAGCAAGAGTGGGAGAGCTACTCGGGCAGCCAGCCGCAGTGCCAACAGCGTGGACCAAGGCGACACCCCTTGGCCACGCCAGGATCGACACCCCACTTCGCGGGAGCCGCGGCGGCCCATGCGGCGTCGCAATCCCGGCAGCACAGCCGCGCGAAGGAGGACCCAGGCAGCAGGTCGAGACTATCAGATCTATCACATCTGGAGGCCTCCCAGCGCCGGGTACTCTGGGAGCATCCCACACTTGCAGTCGTCGGAGCCTGGCCCTCTCGCCAACCTCTCGACACCAGCCACTTGGGCTCGCAAGCAGACCACATGGCAAGCATAAGGACCCCTAGGGGGCTGGCTAGTCCACCAGTGACAGCCAAATTAAATGCACATACCACGACACAACCAAGCACTGACCACACCCGACAGATACAGCATGGACCCATACAAGCCTACGAGCTAGAGCAAATACAGGATACATACCTCGACAGCAACGGCATTAGCCCAACACCAGCAGAATCGCACCTCAATGACGTCACAGCGGTTGCAAAAGCAAGAAGAGTGGCGAGGCGCAAAAGAGTACTCAGACAGGCGCTGAGGGCGGAGATGCTCCCAGACCTTGGAGCGACGTCGACCAAGAACTCCTTCGAGGCGCTTGCGGACAGCAGCAGCAGCGAGGACGACGCACGGCCAGATAGTACTCAGCCCCCTGGAGCTGAACACCCTGAAGAGCGGGACTTGGAATCCGCCATCGGGTGCCCGAGTCGAGAGCGCCGCAGCAGCTGCCCGAGGTTGCGTACTACTTGGAGGCCAGCGCCTCGGTCCACAGCAGCAGAGCATACTCAATGCTCTGACGAGCCCAAACAACACAACGTACCGACCAGGACCTGTCTGCGTTGGCGTGTCAGCGCGGGGTCGCCTCACTCTGCAAGGCCGTCGACGGGCGGACCTGCTCTCCCCGAGCAGCTGCGGGTTGACTCCCCCTTGCAGGTGCGAAGACGCGAGGGCATGCCTCCGACGGGAGGGTGGTCGATGCCTTGCTCTCGCGTCAGCGATGTCGTGCTGGGGCGCTCAACCAGGTCCAACGAGCACCAACCATCTACACTCACGTTACCGACGCCAGCCAAATCAAGCTTAGACCCTTATGATCATCGGGCAGAGCCAGTACCACTCACCCTTCCACCACCGAACCCAAGCGACCCCCCTGACGGCATAACTCATCGCCTACGTGACAGCATGCTCCATGCCCAATCACACGAGCCCCTGTTCAGTCAGGCCGTGCGGGCTGGATCGGACAACTTGAACGCCGATGAGGAGTGCTGCCAAAGACCACCGACCCCGCGGGAGAGGAGCACGACGCGGACGGGGACCAAGCCCTACAAGCCAGCCGACCACTTGGAGTCCGAGCAACCACTCCCAGACACAACGACTAATACCAGACAACACCCCCAGCCCCAGAGGGACGTGCAATCCCGACGAGCAATGCTGCCGTTCAGGAGCTACCACGGCGCTATCGGGCATCCGACGGGACAGCAACAACCCATCCCCGCACCACAACGACGCACAACCTCAGCCATGCACCCCTTCCGTATTCCAACTAGGCGCAGCATAACTGCGGACGACGCTCGAGACAACCAACGCACTAGCACTGATAGCGAGTACAGCGACGACTATCTACGCTGCGAGCGCAGGAGGAGACGACGACAAAGAACTAGACCAGCAACACACGGGCAAGTGCACAAAACCGACCTGCGCAGAGACAGCAATAGCACGCAGCGACGCTTTGTCAACATTGGATCACCACAGTTCCTACCGACGCAGTTTCAACAACACATCCAGAAGCTGACATGGCATTACGACCTCGAGGAGCACGACCTGCACGAGCACACCAGGCTGGCGGTGAGGCACCTAGCCCCCTCGAGACCTTCGACGTCTGTGAAGCGGCACTACTACTTCACCGACGCGTCCTACCACGCCAAAGCACCTGGCACATCGGCATGGGCAGTGGTACACCTGAGAGAAGACGACCAGTGCATCGCCTACTACAGACACATGTACTCCAACCACGCCCTGTCTGTCAGCGAGGAAATGGCCAACAATATCACCTCCAGCACCAGCCCCGAGTTGGGAGCGTTGCTCTGGGCAGGCATCGCATGTATCCAGGAGGACGATGAGCAGGATATCGTCATTATCGGCGACAACACCGCGGCTCTGGGAGCGGCAGCTGGAACATCGCGGATCAGATCGTGTAGGAACCGCCCTCTCGCGAGGTTTACCCGTATATTATTCCAGCAACTACAGCTCACCAAGGCCATCAGCTTCGAACATACACATGCGCATCGAGATGCCCCCTGGAATGAAGCAGCAGATATTTTGTCAAAATATGCGGCGCTCCAACCAGCTCCACCACCACCCGCGGAAGAGCTAGTTGACATAGTACGATATACCAGCACACTCGAATGGGCTTGGATGGCTAACCCTGCGTGCAAGGACCTACATGCTTACCCAACATGGAGGCATGTACAGCTCGAGGAGCACGTCTCGGCCCAGTTGGCTGACGCAGACCACATCCCCGACCTTACCGCAGATAGCTACAACAAGGGCACGCTGAAGCTCAACATCGCGCAGTACAGCGCCCAGTCCATGGTGGGCGACTTTACCTCCACAGACCTGCACCTGGACATCTCCAGCAAGGGGGCTCTAGTCAGAGCCCAACATTTGGACCACCAGGTCCATGTTGCGGGGCTGCAGGAGACACGCTGCAAAGAGGCCATATGGACAGGACAAGGCTTCATCAACATCCAGAGTGAGGCGCAGGACGGCAACTGGGGATGTGCACTACTACTCAACGTCGAGATCCCGTACGGACAGCTCAAAGGGAAAGACCTGTACTTCAAGCAGTCCCAGCTTACAAAACTGTACTCTTCGGCCAGGATCCTCTTCGTCCGCGTGCATGCTCCTTTGTTCCACCACGTCATCGCCGTTGCTCACGCTCCGTACCAGACGGCCAAGGACATCAACGGTTGGTGGGAACACTTCAGAGAGCTGTGTGACATGTGGAAACCAGAGATCCTGCTCATCGACGCGAACGCCAAGCTAAGTCACAAGGACGGAGAGGACACACAATGGCTGGGCCAGAAGGGCCCAAACCAGCTGACAGACAAGAATGGACACGAATTCCACGAGTCTGTCGCCAGCTGTCACCTGCACGTCGTCAACACATTCTACGGGAACGGCGACGACTACACATACCACAAGGATGGGGTCTCCAACCGCATCGACTACGTCGCCATGGCCCCCTGCCTGTTCAAGTGCGTCGCAGCCTGCGCTGTACTGAGGGACTTTCAAAAGCCGACCGCCAAAAAGAAGAACGAACACAGCAAGCAGAGGAGCAACTACGCCCAGAACGGCTACGACACGACCACAGACCACCTGCCCGTGCTGGTTGAAGTCGTGGGCGACATCATCGGACGCCACCGAAATTTGAAGGGAACCGCGCTGCTGGACACTAACAAACTCAAGAACCCAGAGTACATCACCGCATTCAAGCAGGACCTGAACAACATCAGCTTACCACCGTGGAAGGCAGACGTCAATGATCATTACCACGAGACGGCGGGACTCATGGCCGAGAAGACGAAGCAGCATTTCGGTCGGGACCCGCTTACACCTTGCAACGTCACAATCTCAGAGGCCAGCATGCGACTATTGAGACTGCGCAGATACGCTGAGAGCTCCACGCGGACCTACACGAACAACGGGGATCCAGCACCACTAGAAGTTCTCCGCAAGAGGATCTGCTACGAGGCGTCGGTCTACGCCCGCGTTGAAGATAGCTGGTGTTGCTCAGTGGCAGCCCTTGCTGGCGCCTGCCAGCTCAGCCGCACCACCGATTGCCTCGGCATCGCGCACGACGCCGCGAGGCTTTTCATCGCCCACACCAGGGACACGTTCAGGCACCAGCTGAGTATCGACCGCAACCAGTATTTCCACGACCTCGGCAGCAAATTGGCGGACAGCAGAACAGCAAGAGACGCCAGGACCGAGTGGCAGATGACTAAGAAGATTCTGATCCATGGCGGCCGCAAACCAAAATACGTCAGTGCGCTGCCCACCACGCAGCAGCCCGACGGCACCGTCATGGGCAGCCAGTGCGAGATCAGCCGCGCCACGCTGCAGCACTTCGCCAAGATCGAGTCAGCAGACATCAGGGACAAATACGACCTCGCGGACCGCTACAACGGCAGCCGTACCCACAGATCACCACCCGACGAGGTCTCACAGCACCTACACATGACACTCAATGATCTGGTGGAGAGCTTCGCGGACGGCAAGAAGGGCCGAGCAGGAGGACCCGACGACAATCTGGACGACATCCTCAAGCTCGCGCCCGAGGAGACGGCCCGCCACTGGTACCCTGTCGTCCTGAAGACGATATTGCGAGGCCGCGAACCGATCCAATTCAAGGCAGGTATTGCAGTGAAGCTTTACAAGGGCAGCGGCACGAGGGCCCTACTGGAGTACTACAGGTCGATCCTCCTCAACAACACCGTGGCCAAGCACTACCACAAGTGGCTCCGCTCAACGACGTTGAGGGTCTGCAGCTGCCTGCTGAGAGCCACCCAGCATGGCGGAATCCCGAAGAAGTCAGGCGCGTACTCCACTCACACCATCAAAGCGTTCTTCGGGATCTGCAGGCGAAGACGTCTCAGCGCAGTCGGCATCCTGTTGGACCTCCGACAGGCCGTCTACTCTGTCATTCGCGAGTTCGTGCTGGGACGGGAGGGGGAGAAGCCTTGGCTCTTAAAGGTGATGGCAGGAGGCGCCCCACCTGAATGGCTCATGCCCGCCATCCAGCAGTTGATCGCGGCACCAGGCTACTTAGCGCTCAACGACGTAGACGAGAACCTGCGGTTCCAGCTAGAAGAAGCACACGACACGACATTCTTCCAAGTACGGGGAGATGAGCTTTGCGCAGAGAGCCGCAAGGGCACACGCCCAGGTAACGGCCTGGCTGACCTCATCTTCAACATCAGCTTCGCGCACGCCCTGGGCCCGCTGGAGCAGGAGCTACACTCGGGAGGGTACTTATTACAGCTACCACCAGCGGGAGAGCAAGCCATTGCCACGTCAGGCCAGCTCCGAGGACATGAGGGGACCCTGCCAGAAGTATCCTTCATGGACGACGCGACATTCCTGTGCGTACTCAGGGACAACACGAAAATCGAGAGCAGCATCTTTGACATACTGTCCATCATTGCGAGGAGACTCAAGATCTTTGGGCATGACCTACACCCCAAGAAGACCAAAGCGCTGCTGCATATTGACGGGCACGCCAAACAACATATCAAGGCGAAGATTTTCAAGACAAACCCCATCACGCTGCAACGCGATGAATGCCAGCTGCCGACCAGCATTGATGTCACCACGGCTGAGGTCACGACCCAGGGACTCACATTGGGCAATATTGTGGCAACTGATGGCGGTGAGGGGCCGAACCTTATGAGACGCATCATCGATCACAGATCCGCAGAGGGTCCCTTGAAGAAGTCCATCTTCCGCCTGCCGCACATCGACCTCAAAGCCAAGTTGCTGTATCTCACGGCACTGGCGCAGAGCAAGCTGACCTACGACTGCGAAGTATGGGGACCGCTGACAGCACAGCAGAAACAGATGTTGCAGAGCAGACACATGGCGAGCCTACGGGCCGCCGCACGGCAACAGCGACATGGCGTGGGGTACGTACATACTTTGGACGACGAAATATACTTGATATGCGATGAAGTACCGATCCACATGTACCTGCGCCGACGGCGCCTGATGTACTTGGCCAGAATGGCGCATGCAGACACGCCCTTCCTCCACCGCCTCATCGACGAGCTCTGGGGGGATGGTGAAGCCTGGAATGCACTTATCGTCGAGGATCTGGACTGGATAACAAGATTCCTACTAGACGACGAGGACATTGGCTGCGACATCAGGGGCTTGGTACGATGGTTACGAACACAGCAAGTGCAAGCCGCACAAGCCATGATCACGCGTGCGTGGCTCAGGTACAAGGCATGGCAGCACGACTTATACCGACATCGAATATGGCAAAGGCAGTTGCACCGACTAGCGCATGAGTTTGGACTGACCACGCCCAACTTCGATGGACGGCCGCCTGCACAACACAGTGGCTACATATGCTATGAGTGTGGCAAGATCCTAAAAACTCGGGGAGCATGGAAGCGCCATCGCACCATGGAGCACATCGGCTACGACCTCCCCGAATTGCTCGCCAGTTCGACAACCTGCCCTGGGTGTGGGAAGGACTTCATAACGCGATCGCGCATACTCAAGCACCTGAGAAGGTGCCCCAGGTGCCTGGCTGTACTCCAAGCAATTGAAGTCCCAATGGATCTGCAGGAGGCAGCCGAACGCCGAGAGGAGGAACGAGAGGCTGTGGCGACGAGGAAGGCAATGGGTCATGGAGCTACAAAGGCGCTGGTACCCGCCCAACAGGTCATACACATCAAGCTTGCCGACCACATCGAACAGCATCAGCTCCAGCTCTCGCCGGCGCCTCCTGCAGCAGCGGACCCTCGACCAGCGACGCCACCTGCAAGTGCATTCGCACCGTGCAGGCCCATGGTTACTACGGCTATGTTCTTACTGCACCTTTTCTCAGGCAGACGCCGAACCGAGGATTTCCAGCACCACTTCGAGATGAACATTCGGGAATGCAATTTGGTAGTATTATCGATCGACGTGCAGATAGACCCCGACAAAGGAGATCTGACGAAGCCAGACGTCGTCGAGTTTTGGTGCGCGGCGATACGACAGGGCAAAATATTTGGCATTGTTGCTGGCCCCCCCTGCGAGACGTGGTGTTCATCGCGCTGGCATGCCGCCGAGGGAAAAGCTCCACGGCCACTACGTACACACGACTTCCCCTGGGGCATACAAAGCAGCCAATCAAGCGGAGCGTCAACAGATAGCACTAGCCAACGAACTATACAGGACAGCTCTACTACTCATCACCACTGGCTTGCAGTACAATGTATCTGCCGTACTCGAGCATCCCGCTCCAGCCACTTGGTGTCCTCAAGCGCCGAGCAGCTGGCAGCGAGCAGAGACGCTCTGGCTTTTGGAGCAGACGAGCGTCGAACTGCACTACATAGACCAGTGCCAGTTTGGGCAGGCCGCGCGAAAGCCAACATGCCTGATGGCGGTACACCTCAGTGCACTTACACGGGAGCTGGGGGCGGTACCCGGGGGACAGCTATGCCGACATAACGGACATGACAGAGCTTACGGACGAGACGGCCAAGGCGGCTGGAGGACCGCCCCCCTCAACGAATATCCTTCAATGCTGTGCAAGGCAATGGCAACTGCATTCGCAGCCCACTGGGGACAGCTTGCTGACGAAGAGGCAATGTGGGCCGAAACGGATGAATGCTACCACAGGTTCTACGCCCCCCTGGATTACTACATCGAGCCAGAGCAGCTGGGCCACGACTGTCACAGGACATGGGGCCAACGGCGCTAGAAGCTGACACTGCAGCGGCACTACGTTTGCCTGCACAGATACTCGGGTTTAATTGTTTCAGGATTATTCATACTTGCCAGTCCCTGGAAGGGACCATCAGATTGCAGTTTGGCGCACAGACTATTGGCATCTTACATATTGGAGGGCAGTTGGTATTACAGAATGGTGCACAGTCGGGTAATACCTCAGAGTGGCAGCAGGCGCGTCAGCATCAGTGCACCTACGGTATGTATTCAAGACCCGCATTACTATTGGGTTTTTGGCACGGCTCCGTCTTGGACAGCGATTGCGTGCCATACTCGAGGGGGGGGGGACCCGTAGCGCCCATGCGGGTGGGCACGATCCCTCAATGGCGACGGAGCGTGCCCCCCCCCTCGAGCATTTTCTGGATTTATTGGCTTTCTTTCAACTCTGGCATTTACTTCTATGATTATCCAGCGCCCTGGACAAGAGCAGCATGTACACGGCAGTATATTCGCGGCAATGAGCTTCCTGGGAGACAGGCACTACGGCGCCATGGTTTAAGTCCTGAGGAAGCCCCGAATGCGTGGGAAGACCTCAGGCAGCGTCGCCAAGTTTTGCCTTGGTTAGGACGCAAGTCCTGGGGAAGCCCCGAATGCGAGGGAACACCCCAGGCACAAGTCGCCACGTTTTGCTGTGAGTACCCTGGCGGCGACTGGCTACCTACAACTTGGAGGACACCAGCTGGCTGGCAGCGGGCGGTCCACACGTCGCCGTCGTACTACTGACCGACATCGACAGCATGCCCAGCACGACCCCGCACACTTCTTGTCAAGTCAACGCTGTCCTGGTGAGGATCAAACTTCGAGACGGGCTCGAAGGGCGGGGGGGAAGGACGAGTACTTCCCGCGCCCACCAGCGGGGATGGTGAGGGGCAGGGGGGGGGGGTAGGACGGCCACTACCTGCGCCCCCGCGGTCCGCCCTAGCTCGCCACCCCCACCATTCCCATGGAGAAGGAGGAGCTACCCGAGCGCCCGAGGGCGAAGCACAGGACAGCCGAGACATCCCACTCCGACGATAATAAGTACCAGGCCTGGGGTTCGCACCCACCGAGGGCACTGTGACCCCTAGCCATAGCGGGACGAGGTGGGACAGCCAAGACCCCCACTTGAAGTCGGTGCATGGAGGCCTTGGAAGCCCACAACCAACGCAACACCAGCAACGATCCGACCCCCCAACGACCTGACCAGCACGCTCCACACCCTACACTCAGCCCTACAAACGACCGCCATCTACAACCCCCGAGATCAGCACCCTCCTGTACTGCAGAGGCGGGGGCGGCATGACTGACGACATCGGGTACTACGGCTAGTGAGTACCAGGACGACCAGCACGACTGGACAGGATTACGCAGGAGTACCAACCCGTCCAGCACGGCTAGGACGAGGGATACAAGTTCGAGCACCACAGTGTCAAGCAGCACTGCAGGCTCGAGCACATCATGGACTACTCGATGAGAAGGGGCGGCGTGCCCCTCGGCGAGGGATACACAGCGCCAGGCGCCGAAGGGTGTATCCCCGTCGCCCTCGCGTGGCATGCGAGGGGCCGAGGCCAGCCGGCCTTGATCGGCATGATGACGAGAGCAGCCGCTGCAGACTTGCTGGAGCCCACGAGCGGCTCGGCGAGCCTCCACAGCGCGCTGCGCCGAAGGGTGGAGGCCGCCGCAGCTGGGGGCAGCCAGCCACCCGAAGACCCCACGGCGGCTGGGCTCAGCGCGAGGCGCCGAAGGGAGCCCAGCCGCCACCACGCGGCCGCCAGCCCACAAAGAGGCCGACGGCCTGGCCGTGCGCCGCGCTGCCTGACGCCCGCGGGCGCGGGCGCGCGCGGCGCCCGCCCGTGGGCCCTGACGGGCCCCCCTTTTTTTCTTTTTGCTGAAACCCGGCCCCCCTTCTCCCTCCGCTGAGGTTTAACTTGGTCCCTGGTTCCCTCTGCTTTCCTCGGGGTCGGGTTCCCGGGGCCGCTGTCCGAGTGCCCGCACGGCCCTGAAGGGCCGCTGCGGCGCGCTCCGCGCCCGCGGGGCGCGCGACAAGACGCTGCATAGCGAGAAACGCAGAAACGCAGGAGGAGGAGGAGGAGGAGGAGGAGGAGGAGGAGGAGGAGGAGGAGGAGGAGGAGGAGAGGGAGGGGGAACGGATCCCGGACCAAAGTGCCAGGTCTGCGAGGGGGCCGCCACTCATGGTGGGCACAGGAAGAGGGAGGAGCACGTGCGAAGGGAGGAGCCGGCGGAGGAGCAGGGAAGGAGGGAGGGAGGGAGGAGGGAGAGAGGGGAGGAAGTGCCGATGATCACTTAACCCTGTCCTCCCCTGACGACCCACCAACCCCCTCGCGGGGCAGCTAGACTGCCCGGCTCAGGCTCAGAGCAACTTGGTGACTTAGCTCGTTCTCTGGGCGCAGGTGGTGCAGCGGTTGTACTCTTCCCTCTTCCAAGACCCGTTTTTCCCTTACTCGGGGAAGGGTTTCGCCCTCCCTCCTCCCCCTCCCCTGGGTCCGGATGGAGGGGTTAGAGAGTCCAAGGTGGCCCCCGATGTGCCAACACGGCCTCCACGATGGCACCCGATAACCGAACATGGCTCAAGATAAAAACTTCGGCCATAGTTGCGCGAAACCCTCAAGACGACTCCAAACGACCTCCGAATCCACCAAGAGAACCGTCCCCTAAACTATCAGCAAATCGGTGACTTGTTGCTTCCGACGGGCCTCCGAAGCCTCAAAAGGGCTCCAAGATGGCCCCATAGAGCCCCAAGAGGGCTTCAAGACGGCACCAAGAGCGCTCTAGGAAGGCTCCGAGAGTCGGGGGCGCACAAACACGGGTTAGCGATCCATGGATTTGGCGCGCGGTCGCAAAATCCATGGATCGGGGGAGGTGCCCTCCCCAAAATGCGGCCAGTGTCGCCTCGCTCGGCGGCGGAAATCCGCGATTCCCCATGGAAACGGGACCCGCCGCTGATCCACACCCCCTTTGATCCATGCTTTGCGATCGTCTGAGAGAGGCAACATGTCAGCCTCCAGGGCGGGGGGTGGGGAACGAAATTTGGATGCTCGTTCTGGGGACCTTCCTGGAGCCACTCGCTCCACTCGTGCGTCGAAGCTGCGTCGAACATCAGTCGATTTGGGTCGACCCTGAGTCGAACCTGAGTCGAACTTGAGTCGAACTTGAGTCGAACCTGAGTCGAACTTGAGTCGAACTGGGGTCGAACAGATCCGTTAGGTGGGCTCCAGGAAGGTCCCCGAAACGAGCATCGAGCGAAATGATCTCCCCCTCTTTGAGCCGAAGGGGGGCTGGAGATCGCCCGAAGGCGCCCCACGCGAGCCCCAAGCGGGCCCCGAGCGGCACCCCACGAGGGCCCCGATATGGCTCCAGGAACCTTCCAAGAAGTTATCGCAACGACAGACCCGCGAACGCCTCCTCCTCCTCCTCCTCCTCCTCCTTCTTCTTATCACTATTAATAATAATGTTACTCATATTACTAATACTAGTGTTAAGATTATGCTCGTTGTTATTCTTCTTAGTATTCGTATTATTATCCCTCATATTTAAAGGATGGGTATCTGGTTATTCTCCATATCCAAAGAATTGGGTTCTTGTTATTCTCTGACCGTGCCAGAGACCTCTCCTCCCCTCCTCCCTCTCTGCACTAGACAATGATGATTGTGGTGAGAGTATGATGTGAGTATGATGATGATGGTGCATGATGGATGAGTATGATGAAGATGATGATAGTAATGCTGATACTGACGATGACGATGACGATGGCGATGACGATGACGATGATGATGATGAGGATGAGGATGATGATGATGATGATGATGATGATGATGATGATGGTGATGGTGATGAGGATGATGATGATGGTGATGAGGATGAGGATGATGATGATGATGATGATGATGAGGATGATGATGATGATGGTGGTGATGAGGATGAGGATGAGGATGAGGATGAGGATGAGGATGCTGATGCTGATGCTGATGCTGATGCTGATGCTGCTGATGATGATGATGATGATGATGATGATGATGATAATGATGATGAGCAGATGATGAGGATGTCTCGAGCGGCTTGCTGGTTTTAGCACTCCTAAGGGGGGGGCGGCTAGGGGTATTGCACGGCCTCCGTTCGCGCCAAAATGGTGGGGAAGTCTCGAGCGGTTTGCCTGTTTGCATGCTCAACATCCTCCGTTTTCGGAGCAGAGTTTGAGGATGTCTCGTGCGAGGCGCCTCCTGAGGGGGGCGCGCCAGGGGCATTGCTGAAATCAGCACCTCGCCTGAGACATCCTCGGAAACTGCTCCGAAAAAGAAGGATGTTGAGCACCGAAACAGGCAAACCGCCTGAGACATCCCCCCAATCTGGGCGCGAACTGGCCCGTGAGATACCCCCTGGCGCCCCCCCTTGGGATTGCTGAAACCAGCGCCTCGCCTGAGACATGTTCGGAAACTGCTCCGAACGAGAAGGATGCTGAGCACCGAAACAAGCAAACCGCCTGAGACATCCCCCCAATCTGGGCGCGAAAGGGCCCGTGAGATATCCCCTGGCGGCCCCCCTTGGGACTGCTGAAACCAGCGCCTCGCCTGAGACATCACAACGTGTGTTTCAGTCTGAGCGCGGAAGAGGTGTGGATTAGTCTGAGTGAGGAAGAGCGGGGCAGAGTATGAGTGAGTCTTAGTGTGAGTGAGTCTGGGTGTGAGTGAATCTGAGTATGAGCCTGAGTGAGTGTGAGTGTGAGTGTGTGTGTGTGTGTGAGTGACCTGAGTACGACTATCTTGAATATGAGAAGCGGCTCGAAATGCGAGTGAGTCTGTATATGAGTGATCCCGAGCATGAGAAACCTGAGTATCAGTACCTAATCTCAGAGCGAGTGCATCTGAGTATGAGTGAGTCTGAATATGAGTGAGTCTACATGTGAGTGAGTCAGAGAGAGAGAGAGAGAGAGAACAAAAAAAAATGATGACCTGAGGGCGGGAGGTGTGTTCCTTCCTTCCTTCCTTCCTTCCTTCCTTCCTTCCTTCCTTCCTGTGTTCCGCGCTGTCTAAGTAATGACAAGAACCCCATCCTTAGGATATGGGGAAAAACAAGACACAGCCGAAGTCCAGCAAAACAGCGTGTAGGTCCAGCCCTGGAGCTGGGGGATGGGCGCGGCCGCGCTGAGGATGCGGCCCCCCGCTGGCTGGCCCCCCGGGAGGGGCCCCAAGGAACGCTGAAACCGGCGCGCCGTTTCAACCGTCCTGGAATCAATTCGCTTTTTGCTTCCATCCTGCCCCCACCTCCTCCTCCACCTCCTCCCGACCCTCCCCATCCTCGTGCCCCGCCCCCTCCCCCACCCCGTCCTCGTCCTCCTCGTCCTCCTCGTCCTCCTCGTCCTCTTCCTCCTCCTCTTCCTCTTCCTCTTCCTCTTCCTCTTCCTCTCCCTCCTCCTCCTCCTCCTCCTCCTCCTCCTGCTTCTCCTCCTGCTTCTCCTCCTGCTTCTCCTCCTGCTTCTCCTCCTGCTTCTCCTCCTCCTCCTCCTCCTCCTCCTCCTCCTCCTCCTCCTCCCCCTACCTCCCCTTCCCGATTTTGTCCGCGCTGCTCCCTCACACTGCTCCTTATCACTGCTCCCTCCTCGTCCGTGAGTCCCTATCCCTCGCTCTCCTTCCCCGCCGCCTTTTTTCTTGTTGGGGGCGGCGGCCGGCGAGACGCGGGCTTCCTCGCGAACCGACTCCTCCAGGATGGATTCCTGGCGTGGGGGCGGGCGTATCAGGATGGGGGGGAAAGGATTGAAGAGGGCGAGGAGAAATGCATGAGGGCGAGGAGAAATGCATGAAGAACAGGATCACCAATTCGCCGGCCCAACGGGCCAGAGGCGTGCTAAGATCGCCAGTAATTGGTCAACAATATTTCTAGTCTGCGCGCCCGGAGCGGCCCCTGGGGGCCCCCGGACGAAAAGTACCCCGGCAAGGTCCCAGGAGAAGCCACGAGAGCACTCCAGGGGAGGGCCATTTTTCGACACCCATCACGAGGATCGTGGCCTCCGAGGGGGGAGCCGCAATCGACCACCCCCCCTCCCGCCCCAAGAGGCCCCCAAAAGCCCCCCAAGAGGCCCAAGACGCCGCCAAGGAGACCCAAGAGACTCCCAAGAGGTCCCCAAGAGGCCCCCAAGAGACCCTAAAGAGGGCTCCAGGGCCGGCGGAATTAGCGAAGCGATTAAATGAAAGGCATCAGGACAACACGACGACGAGGGAATGGAGGATTAGGAGCAGGACTATCCATCTGCTCCAAGCGACCAAGCGACTCATCCTCTCCATCCATACGTATGATCCTACTTCTCCTCCCCGGCAGAACTTCACCCCCCCCCGTTCGTCCTATTCCTAAGTCTGCTTTTGCGTTTCCTCTACCTGGTCGCACGCGTGCTGGTATCACTGCCCATACTTCTACTTATGTTCACTATCCCACCTCCATTATTCATCGCAGCACTATCCCTATCCCGAGTAATGCTCTGATTCGTTCTCCTAGTTCTGAGCCAAGTCTTGTGCCCACTCCAATCACTAACCTGCTCCTCCCCTACCTGCTGGCACTTCTTACATGGATGCTACTCGCAATAATCCGCCACCGTGCCGCGAGGCACTGGGCGGGGCGTCGCTGCATGGAAAGAGGTAGGTGTCCTGGTGGCCTTGCCCCTTGTCACAGAAATGAGAATGGGCTGAAGTGTCACAGGCCCATGAAAGTCGCTGGGCGGTGCGTCCTCAATCCCCAAGAGACTTTTTCAATGCGAGCTCTTCTAAATTAATTTCATACATATATATACAATTATATACATATGTATATGGTCGCCGCCCTGTGATCATACCTCTCCCTCTCTTTCTCTCTGCTTTTCTGCTTCTTCCTCGTTTTCCTCTTCCTTCTCCTCGCCCTCTGTTTGTAACACAAGAAATCCATACCAGACAGCGCTTGGCGCCGGTAATGCAAGGAACCACTGTGTGTTTGTTTGTTTGTTTGTGTTTTGTTTGTTTGTGCAGCCACGAAACACTGTGTATGTTTTCCGTTGCTTTCCGAACCATCCTGTGTTGGGTCCTCGTTTTGAAAAGACGGTGTCCCGCGTTCCTCTCCTTTCCTGACCTCCTCCCCCCCTCCTCCCTCCCCATCCTCCCTCCTCCCTGCGTTTCACCCACCCAGTACAGCACTTCGTGGCCCCATAGGGAGCCCCACCGAAGGTCCCAGCGCTACCGTCCGCATGCGTCCCGCACATTCAATACAGTGTTCGCGGCCCCCTCCTCCCTCCTCCCTGCGTTTCACCCACCCAGTACAATGTTTCGTGGCCCCATGAGGAGCCCCACTGAAGGTCCCAGCCGTCCTGGGGCCTCCCGGGGGGCGGGGGGAAACGAAAAGCGCACCCCGAATACATATCCCAATGCAGAACATACGTAAAACAAACATTTCACCTGAGACATCCTCTGAATTTTGATCCCCAGGAGAAACACAATGTATACTCAACAAATTCTGAAAACAACAAGCGTTTCGTTCGGGACATCCTCAGAAGTGAAACGATAGATAGCACAAAACAAGCGTTTCGCTCGATATATCCTCAACACATTCCGAAAAACAAGCGTTTCGCTCGGGAAATCCTCAACAATAATTCAGCCGGCCCTCTTCCCGCCTCGTTATTTACCGCAAATAATTCCGCTGGCCCTCTTCCCGTCGGGTCCGGGGGGAAAAAGCTAAAAGAGAACCCTGGGCCCGCGCCCTTTCTGGGAAAAAGGGCATCGAAATAATTATAGATCGAATGATAAAGCAGGACTAGAGGATCTAGCGACGGGTTCCCCCGTCGCGCGTCCAGCGTCCACTGCCATCCCCATCGTCATCAACGTTCCACTCATTGCCCCAGTTGCTGGTTGCCCTGTAGGGGGGCTGACGGTTTTCCCCTGGATGGTCTTCTCCAAGAATACGTATCGTTCTCGCGGGCTGGGGCTGCAGCCAGGCTGCTGCGGTCGACCCCGAGCTCGAAGCAGCAACATACCCGCCATGCGGCTCGCGGACATGATCGGCCGCGGCTCCGCGATCTGCTAGTGTCGGGCGCTACCCTGATCCACGTGCATGAAAACCGCATTCTCACTGCTGAGCTGACCGCGTTCGCTCGTACAGCGGAGGCCTGTCCACAAGAAACCTTCCACGAGAAACCCAACCCTGAGACCCCAAGACGACCATTGATCTTGGGTGTGGGAACGTCGCGCTTTCAACGCGGGAGCCGGAGGCGAAGTCCCGGAGGGAGAGCGAAGTGGTGTTGCCGTCAACGGCGCGTCAGAATCACCATCCTCGAGTGCTGCGTGGGGAGGGACGTGACCAGGTCGACGCCCGAGAGGTAGGAGGAAATCAATAGCAAAACCCTCGAGACCCAAGAAACCCAGGGCACCCTGGAGGCAACCAGGGTGTTTCTTAGCATGGGCCCCCACCGTAGGCGGGCTCGGTCGTCCGACGCAACCAGGTGGGGTCGACTCCTCCGACGCTCCGCCGCCGACGGCGTCGGACGGCGACGTGGCACCTTGACCGAATGGCACCGTGGCTGGCGCACGGTACGCGCAAGACCTTACCCGAGGGGCCCAAGGACACACAAATGAATGCACACAAAGAACAGGAGTCCATTTCCCCATAGTTTCTGGGTGTTTGTCCCCCCCCCCCCAATTCCCACATTTTCCCATATTTTCGTGGGAGTCGACGATTCATGATGTGTGTGTGTGCTTCCCCTCCTGAACCTGACCCGGGCAGAACTCGAAGGTGCTGCCTTGGGAGGTGGACCATGAGGCGACTGACTCCTCGCGCGGGGCCACGGAGCGCTGTACTGGGTGGGGCGGACGCGCGCGAACGTCGCCTCTGGGGCCTTCGGTGGGGACCCCTATGAGGCCACGAAGCGATGTACCTGGTGGGGGAAACGCATGCGAACGTCGCCGCTGGGGCCTTCGGTGGAGCTCCCTATGGGGCCACGAAGCGCTGTCTGGGTGGGGGAGACGCGTGTGAACGTCGCCTCTGGGGCCTTCGGTGGGGCTCCCTTTGTGGCCACGAAGCGCTGTATGGGTGGGGGAGACGCGTGTGAACGTCGCCTGAGGGGCCTTCGGTGGAGCTCCCTATGAGGCCACGGAGCGCTGCACTGGGTGGCAGAGTCGCATGCAGCCGCGGCCACTGGAGTCTTCGGTGCATCTCCTTCTAGGGCCACGAAATAATGTCCTGGTTGGCGCGGACGCATGCGAACGTCGTCTCTGGGGCCTTCGGTGTTCCCTGTGGGCCCACGCGACGCTGTACTGGGTGGCGCGGACGCATGCGAACGTCGCCCCTGCGGCCTTCGGTGGAGCCCCCTATGGTGGCGCGGATGCATGCGAACGTCGGCTCTGGGGCCTTCGGTGGAGCTCCCTATAGGGCCACGAGGCGCTGTACTGGGTGGCGCGGACGCATGCAAACGTCGCCTCTGGGGCATGAACGCTTCAGGAATCAATCCCACCGTTTGAATAGAACAGGAGTCAATCCCAGCCATATTCCAGACCTCTATCACGTTTGACGTCTGCATCCCAACGTTTGGCCACATGGGCGGATCCAAACGGCAGGGGGCGGCGGTGGTTCGCCGTAGGCGTCTTCGATACGGATTATCATCCCAATCCGTACCCACGCACCTCTGCACCAATGCCTGCACTTTCTCCCACTCGTACTCATTCTACTGGTTTTTCAAGCTTCCGTCCTCTAGGACGGATTCCTCGATGGTGGCGTCCTCAGCAGACTGTCAAACTTTCGCATTCGTGATGCGCGGGAAAGAGAAAGGGCGAACGCATGCTGGTCAGCTGTCGTCACTCCCTTTTGTCGTCCTCCTGTCAGTGTACCCCTCACTTGAAAGCTGGAACTTGCAATGCGGCTTCCACGAGAAACAACAAACGAGACTCCTGCGAGGGAATACGTCCAGGAGTGGGGGAGAGTCGCGCTTGACCGAAAGTGGGACGATGTGGGACGGGAGTGCACATAAAACAACTGCTGTGCCGCAAACTAGCTATGGGTTCGTGGCTGACACTGGTGCCCTAGGCACAATAGCAAGTAGGGGCAACGAGGAGGCCAGATCATGAGGCAATGTGAAGGAGGAGGGAAGGAAGGAAGGACAACGAAGGAGGAAGAGGAAGGCACAAACAAGTGGGAGGGTCGGCGAAGAAGGCAATGGAACACTCACTAATCCTGCTCGGTTGCTTCCCCGCTCCTGCCAAATCATGCCCAGCCAGCCTCCTGAAGGAGGCCGGCCAAAGGACGGCCAGCCCACGACCGCGCAAACGAGCCGTGGATCAAGCATCACGACCTGCGCTCCACTGAGGCCGCGTCGAAAAGACCCGCCGGCCCCGCTGCGCAGGGCACCTTCGCGGCGTGTGGATCGGCGCAAGGTGGGGATGGCGTGTGGTGCTGCTCCCGTATCGACTTGTGCTCGGCTCTCGCTGCGGCGCCCGTATCGGTACCTCTTCCAGCTCTTTCCTCCTCCTCCTCCCCCTCCTCCTCCCCCTCCTCCTCCTCCTCCTCCCCCTCCTCCTCCTCCTCCTCCTCCTCCTCCTCCTCCTCCTCCTCGTCCTCCTCCTCCTCCTCCTCCTCCTCCTCCTCGAGCCCAGAAACCGAATCGACAAGTCGGACCAGCGGTCGAGGCGCAAAAGGGATCGGCGGACGTCGGCAGCCCGGGCGGGAGAGGTCGCCTCGGCGGGGAGCGGCAGGCTAGGCAGGCCTGCCCCTGCCGTCGCTCGGACGTCGTCCGTTTCCCGTACCTTTTTCGGTCTCGTGCGTGCTTCTTTGCTCCATGGTCCAGGATGGCTCCTCGTTGGTCCTCGCGGAAAAGAAAGACATGATCGACCCACGAACCCGGAACGGAATATAGAGATGTAGGACGTGGCCACGTTTCAAAGACACCTGATGGGGCGACGGGCAAGTGCAGTGATGAATGTATCGATCTTGATGTACCGTGCCGAGGGCTGTGCTGTGCTGCGCCGTGCTGAACTGCGATGTGCCATGCCGCGATTGTGGTCTATAGCGTTCTGGATCGAGTCCTCCTTTGCGTCCGAGTCCTGACCGAACTGATCTGGATCTTAAGCTCGAGCTGCCTCAGCACATAGTAGCTGCCCTAGAGCTGATTGGCAAGAAGACATGCTAGGAGGACACGCCGCGGAATGTCCCAAAGGACGCGCCAGGCGACGTCCCAAGGAACGTGCCATGGGGACGCACCGCAGAGGTGCCAAGGGGACGCGCTACGGAACGTGCCAATGGACGTGCCACGGGACGTGCCAGGGGACGCGCCGCGCGACGTGCCAGGGGGACTCGCCACGGGACGTGCCACGGAACGTGCCAAGGAACGTAACAAGTTGCAATGCTGAGTGTATCGATCTTGATGCACCGTGCCGAGGGCTGTGCTGTGCTGCGCCGTGCTGAACTGCGATGTGCCATGCCGCGATTGTGGTCTATAGCGTTCTGGATCGAGTCCTCCTTTGCGTCCGAGTCCTGACCGAACTGATCTGGATCTTAAGCTCGAGCTGCCTCAGCACATAGTAGCTGCCCCAGAGCTAATTGCCAAGGGAACATGCCAGGAGGACGCGCCGCGGACCGTCCCAAGGGACGCGGCAAGCGACGTCCCAGGGAACGTGCCATGGGAACGCACTGCCGGACGTGCCAAGGGGACGCGCTACGGAACGTGCCAATGGACGTGCCACGGGACGCACTCCCAGGGCCACGATCCCTCGTAAATTACACTGCGTCCGCGCTCCAAGGGCCACGATCCCTCGTAAATTACATTGGGGTCGCGCTCCCAAGGCCCCGACCCCTTGTAAATTACGCTGCGTCCGCGCTCCCAGGGCCACGATCCTTTGTAAATCACGCTGCGTCCGAGCCCCCAGGGCCCCGACGCTGCGCCCGCGCTCCAAGGGCTACGATCCCTCATAAATTACATTGCGTCCGAGCTCCCAAGGCCCCGACCCCTCGTAAATTACGCTGCGCCCGCGCTCCGAGGGCCACGATCTCCTGCAAATTACGCGTGGTCCGAGCTCCAAGGGCTACGATCCCTTGTAAATTACGCCGCGTCCGCGCTCCCAGGGCCTCCTGGGGCATGCTGGGGCACCCAGGCCCTTGAAGTGTTGCCAAACAAGCGTTTCGCTCGAGACTTCCTCGACTTTTGGCGCGGGGGGCGCGCCTTCCTCGAGCGGGCGCGCAAAAACTCAACATTTTCACACTAAATTCTGAACAAAAACATGATGGACCCACGAACCCGGAAAGGGATATAGACATGTGGAGCATGGACACGTTTTCACGATACCCAACTGGGCAACACCTCACGAAACATCCCACGAGACACTTCACGAAACATCCCACGAGACACCTCACGAAACATTCCACGAGACACCTCACGAAACATTCCACGAGACACCCCGCGAAACATTCCACGAGACACCCCACGAAACATTCCACGACGACAGGCAACCACTCAACCAAGGCGGTGTGGTCGTGCTGGGGAGTGGTCGTGCTGGGGTGTGGTCGTGCTGGGGGGTGGTCGTGCTGGGGTGGTGGTCGTGCTGGGGGGGTGGTCGTGCTGGGGGGTGGTCGTGCTGGGGCGTGGTCGTGCTGGGGCGTGGTCGTGCTGGGGCGTGGTCGTGCTGGGGTGTGGTCGTGCTGTGGTGAGGTCGTGCTGGGGTGTGGTCGTGCTGGGGTGTGGTCTTGCTGGGGTGGGGCCGTGCTGGGGTGGGGTCGTGCTGGGGTGGGGTCCTGCTGGGGTGTGGTCGTGCTGGGGTGTGGTCGTGCTGGGGTGGGGTCGTGCTTGGGTGGGGTCGTGCTGGGGTGTGGTCGTTCTGGGGTGTGATCGTGCTGGGGTGTGGTCGTGCTGGGTGTGGTCGTGCTGGGGTGGGGTCGTGCTGGGGTGGGGTCGTGCTGGGGTGTGGTCGTGCTGGGGTGTGGTCGTGCTGGGGCGTGGTCGTGCTGGGGTGGGGTCGTGCTGGGGTGGGGTCGTGCTGGGGTGTGGTCGTGCTGGGGTGGTCCGCACCCTGTGATTTATCGATCGGGTCGTGCTGGGGTGTGGTCGTGCTGGTGCTGGGGTGTGGTCGTGCTGGGGTGTGGTCGTGCTGGGGTGTGGTCGTGCTGGGGTGTGGTCGTGCTGGGGTGTGGTCGTGCTGGGGCGTGGTCGTGCTGGGCGTGGTCGTGCTGGGGTGTGGTCATGCTGGGGGTGTGGTCGTGCTGAGGTGTCCCGCACCCTGTGATTTATCGATCGGGATTTCAAAAACAAGCGTTTCGCCTGAGACATACTCAAATTTTAATCCGCCGGCCTCCTTCGACCTCGATATTTATCAAGGAAAGAATCGCCGGCCTCCTTCAAGTTGGGCACCGGGGACACGTTTACATACTACATGATCGACCCACGAACCCAGAAAGGAATATAGAAATGTAAGGCATTGCAACATTTCAAAGACACCTGATTGGGCGACGGGCACATGCAATGCTGAATGTATCGATGATGATGTACTGTGCCGAGGGCTGTGCTGTGCTGGGCCGTGCTGAACTGCGATGTGCCATGCCGCGATTGTGCTCTATATAGCGTTGTGGATCGAGTCCTCCCTGGCGTCCGAGTCCTCACCGAACTGATCTGGAGCGTAAGCTCGAGCTGCCTGAGCAGATGGTAGCTGCCCCAGAACTAATCGACAGAGGGAACATGCCAGGAGGACGCGCCGCGGAACGTCCCAAGGGACGCGCCAGGCGACGTGCCAGGGGACGTGCCATGGGCACGCACCGCGGGACGTGCCAAGGGGACGCGCTACGGAACGTGCCAATGGACGTGCCGAGGGACGTGCCAGGGGACGCGCCGCGCGACGTGCCAGGTGGACTCGCCACGGAACGCGCCAAGGAACGTGCCAAGGTGCATAGTTGAGTGTATCGATCTTGATGTACCGTGCCGACGGCTGTGCTGTGCTGGGCCGTGCTGAACTGCGATGTGCCATGCCGCGATTGTGCTCTATATAGCGTTGTGGATCGAGTCCTCCCTGGCATCCGAGTCCTCACCGAACTGATCTGGATCGTAAGCTCGAGCTGCCTGAGCAGACGGTAGCTGCCCCAGAACTAATCGACAGAGGGAACATGCCAGGAGGACGCGCCGCGGAACGTC
The DNA here is from genome assembly GCA_963575745.1 of Prorocentrum cordatum. Classification (NCBI taxonomy): domain Eukaryota; class Dinophyceae; order Prorocentrales; family Prorocentraceae; genus Prorocentrum; species Prorocentrum cordatum. Next base: position 275,209 of record CAUYUJ010015821.1, on the reverse strand, counting down.
CCAAGGGACGCGCCAGGCGACGTGCCAGGGGACGTGCCATGGGCACGCACCGCGGGACGTGCCAAGGGGACGCGCTACGGAACGTGCCAATGGACGTGCACCGCGCGACGTGCCAGGGGGACTCGCCACGGGACGCTCCGCGGAACGTGCCAGGCAACATGCCAGGCTGCAATGCTAAGGGTATCGATATTGATGTACCGTGCCGAGGGCTGTGCTGTGCCTGGGCGACCTGGACACGTGAAAACACGCGTTTCGCTCAAGACGTTGTCAGCACATCCTCATGCTAGACATCCGCCTGGGCAACCTGTACACGTGCAAACAAGCGTCTCGCTCGAGACATCCTCAACAAATGCTCATGCTAGACATCCGCCTGGGCGACCTGGACACGTGAAAACAAGCCTCTGGTTCGAGACATCCTCAACAAATCCTCATGCTAGACATCTGTCTGGGCCACCTGGAGGCGTGAAACCAAGCGTCTCGCTCGAGACATCCTCAAGACCTGGGCACGTGAAAACAAGCAATCCACTTGAGAGATCCTCTGAATTCTGGTCCCCAGGAAAGGACAATCTATAATACAAAACAAGCGTTTCGCTCGAGACATCCTCAACAAATTCTGAAAAACAAGCGTTTCGCTCGAGACATCCTCAAATTTTAATTCGCCGGCCCTCTTCCCACTCATTATTTATCGCAAAAGAAATTCGCCGGCCCTCTTCCCGTCAAACCCGGGGGGAAACCATCTAAAAGAGAACCCTGGGCTCAAGCCCTTTCCGGGAAAAAGAGAACCCTGGGCCCACGCCCTTTCCGGGCAAAAAAGCGAATTAGTCGAGACATCGTCGAAATTCCTGCGCGCGGGACGCGGTACGCGCGAGACATCCTGGGAATTCCTGCGCGCGGTGCGCTTTTCCGCGTCGCGGTCGGGGCTCCAGACCTTTTTTGTTTTTTGTTTTTGAGGATTCTGCTAAAAATGCCCCGCACCCTCTTTTTCACGAAGGAAAACGGTGGTCCGCGAACCCCGTTATTTATCGAGGATCCGAGATGGGGGGTCGACTTTCCTCGAGCGGGCACGCACGAAACGCATTTGTTTCGCGCCGAATTGGACCTTACCTCGTTTTTGATCGAGCGGACTTCCGCCGGCCCCCTTCAACTCAAAACCGGGAGCTTTTAACCCACTCAACAGAGAGCCCCGAGCCCACGCCCTTTCCGGGAACAACGCGCACGTCCGAGCGATGCCACACTCCCAGACCCCCGACGTAATGATTTTTTCATTACGCCGACCCCAGAGTTCTCGACCCCTTCCCCAGGACCGGTTTGTCATCCTGAGTCGTTTTTTGACGCTCCCGAGGCCCGGTGAGGGTCCCCGGAGGCCGAAAATGGTGAAAAACCTCCCGTCATGAATTTTTCATTACTCGAGGGGGTCTGGGAAAAAACGCACACGTCCGAGCGATGCCACACTTTTCTGGGACGCCGGGACCCTCCGAAGCCGAGCCGCAGCGGCCTCGCACCGACGATCGGCCTCGGGCCCCTCCTCCCGCGGGCGGGCGGCGATGCCCGCCGAGGCGCCCAGGATCTTGCGACGCCTCCCGCCGGGCGGGCGGCAGCTGCGCAGGCGCCCCGGGCGCCGCCCCCGGCGCCTCGGGCTGGCGGCGCGTCCTGGTGAGGCGGGGGCAGGGGGCGGGAGGCCGGGATTACCAGCCTGGAACATATCCCCATCCCTATTATGCTGGGCACCTCCTCATCACGATGCCACTCCTAGGGATTCCCTCATTTTTTGAGGGCGCAGCCCTAAGATTGTCCTCGCTTTTTGGCGTGTCAATCTTAGGGATAGGGGTAAGTTCGAGGCGGGAGGCCGGGAGGCGGCGGGAGGGGAGGGGAGGAGGGGAGGCGGGCAGGGGAGGAGGGAAAGGAAGGCCGGGCGGGGGCAGGGAGAGGGGGGAAAGGACAAGCTGGGTGCGCTCGCGTCAGCATGCTGCGCCGTGCTGCGCCGTGCTGGTCTGCGCTGCGTCGTGCCGAGGTTGTGCCCTGCAGCGTTGCGGATCGAGTCCTCCTTTGCACCCGAGTCCTGACCGAACAGATCTGGATCTCAAGCTCGAGCTGCCTCAGCACATAGTAGCTGCACCAGGGGCTAATTGACAAGGGGACATGCTAGGAGGGCGCGCCGCGAAACGTCCCAAGGGACGCGCCAGGCGACGTGGCAGGGGACGTGCCATGGGGACGCACCGCGGGACGTGCCAAGGGGACGCGCTACGGAACGTGCCAATGGACGCGCCGCGCGACGTGCCAAGGGGACTCGCTAAGGGACGCGCCACGGAACGTGCCAGGTTGGAATGCTGAGTGTATCGATCTTGATGTATGCACCTTGCCGAGGGCTGTGCTGTGCTGCGCCGTGCTGAACTGCGATGTACCATGCCGCGGTTGTGCTCTAATTGTTGTGGATCGAGTACTCCTTTGCATGCGAGTCCTGACCGAACTGATCTGGATCTAAAGCTCGAACTGGCTGAGCACATAGTAGCTGCCTCAGAGCTTTACTGACAAAGGGACATGCCAGGAGGACGCGCCGCGGAAAGTCCCAAATGACGCGGCAGGCGACGTGCCAGGGGACGTGCCATGGGGACGCACCGCGGGACGTGCCAGGGGACGCGCCGCGCTACGGAACGCGCCAATGGACGCGCCACGGGGCGTGCCAGGGGACCCATGTGTTTTCAAGCTTGCCTCGCCCGGGGGCGTTAGTAACACATGCGTTTTCACATATCTCCCGCCCTGTGGCGTTCGGAACCCATGTGTTTCCACGTTCGTCCCGCCCTGGGGCGTTAGGAACCATGTGTTTTCGCGCTTGCTCCGCGCTGGGGCGTTAGGAGCCCACGTGTTTTCACACTCGTCCCGCCCTGGAGCGTTGGGAACCGATGTGTTTTCACGCTTCTCGAGCGTACTGGGGCCTCCTGGGGGGCGGGTGGAAGCAGAACGCGTTCCCCGAACACATATCCCAATACAGCAAACTGCATCCTGGGGCCTCCTGGGGCGAAAAGCGCGCCCCAAACATGTATCCCAACACGGATCAATGCCTCCTGGGGCCTCGTGAAGCCTCCTGGAGCCTCCTGGGGCCTCCTGGGGCGTTAGGAGCCCATGTGCTTTTGCGATTCTCCCGCCCTGGGGCGTTGGGAACCCATGCGTGGAGGAACGGGGACGGGGCCCACGTGCGATCCGAAAGAAGCATCAGCGCTGGGATGCAGGCTCGCCCGCGCAGACCGCGCAGAGCTGCAAAGCCCACTGGGTCTGCTGTCTGCTGTCTCCCCCCCTCCCCGCCCCCTCCTTGCACTCGTACGACAGCTCGCCGAAAGATCCTTGCTGAGTGGACTGGTGGGGTCTCTGGAAACTCCTCCTCCTCCCGTTTGCACTGAACCCCGTCTCTTGAGCCCCGAGGGGAGGCAGCGGCGTGGGGACTGGCGGCGGCCAGGGGGGGGCAGAGGCACCTCCACAGCGAGAAAACGGCCCGGGGCCAGGCCCGTGAAGGGGCCCAGGGACACGCCAATGAATGGACACAAAGCCCAGGACTCCCCCATCGTTTTCCCACATGTGTTCAGGGGTACCTGTGATCCCTCCCACCTCCCATATTTTCCAATAGTTTCCCGCAGTTTCCTGGGAGTCAACGATTCATTGTGCCTGTGTGTTTCATTCCCTCCTGAGGCCCGGGCGGGCGCAGGCCCGCCGAGGCTGCGGCCGCAGCGCCCTCCGCAGGGCCGAGAGCTGGGCCGCTCGCGACGCCGTCGACGTCAGTGTGCCCAGAGGTTCCTCTGGTGCCCTCCTCCTCCTC